>JASPKZ010008128.1:600000-1086420 GCA_030220185.1 Diploptera punctata
AGCACGCTACCTCGAGACCACAGCAGTGGACATATTATTATTAAGCAACTAAATTTTTGGAAGCAACTACATTTTTTGCTCAAATAAGTAGTGAGTAAATTTTCATTATTATTAGCAGAGCAGCACTAGTAGTGATCCTGTATTAACACAAGTGGAATGAGTTCATTTAGATTCCAGGGCCAGAGAAATGAATCACAACAGTATGTAATGTGTGTAATATCAACCTGTGACACTTTTTACATTTAGGATTGTGTTCTTGCCAAATGTTTGACATTAATGAGACCATTTTCAATGTATACACCATTCTTAATTTTTATGTATAAGGTTGGCGGTGGTATGATCGGGCACCAATCAACGTCGGATTGTATAATGAAGAAAGAAATCATCGAAAGATAATTAAATGGTTTGGTGATCATCCATCACATAACAGTCCATTTTCAATACACATGCTAGTGAAACTGGGTGAGCCGGCAGGGAAGAGACCTGGAGATTGGTATGGGCCTAGCTCAGTCTCTCATTTGTTAAGGTATTGTGAATTATATTACAAATTCTTGAGAAACTATGATTTTAAAATGGAATGTTAATGCTTGAGGCAATTAAAAAAAAGTAATTGAAGTGTACTTCTCATGTCATAGATTTGACTTAAAACAATTATTCAACTCCATTGTAGAGACTTCTAAGAATTTTAAATTAGTATAAAGGTCCTTGTCTCCCACACCATGACCGTGAAGTCTAAGGCATAATGCCTTAGTGTAGAGCTTTGGGATGCATATTAGTTGGAGTCTCATGGAATTTCAGCCAATGTGTGGGACAAGTGTCCATCTAACACTGGAATTTGGATAGCTACAATATGTAGCCTAGTGAGTATAGGTTAAAAAAAAAGAAGCTTTAATAGCTTGGGGAATCGACATGCTGACCTCATGTCATTACTAAACTGACTGGATAATTTACTTCTGTGACTAACACATGTGAAAATGAGGTCAACAGTCAGTTGGCCATGGGCCTTCTAAGCATGACACAACATTGAGAAGATACAGATTACTTAACTGTCATTTTGTCACCAATGACAGCAACCAATTCAGTTAGTCTTGGTTCTTTGGAGCTGTTGTATAATGGATTTTATGTTGTGTGTCATTGACTACCTTTGTGGATTCCACCATTACCTTTCTTGTTTCACAATAAAATTTGCTGAATTTTCTTGAGTTCTGCGCAGCATTAAAGCAAGAAGGTTTGCATTCATTCTTGACTTAGGCTCTTGACATAATGTACAAACTTCTGACTGTAAAATATTTATTCTGTAGAGATTTGCAGATGCTGCATGAATTATTATCCAGCATAAGATGCAATTAAGCCAGCATCTTCCTGTTTTGTTCTCAAAACATTTATATATTTTTTTTACAAATGAAAGACAATTGTGTCTATTTTAAAGTGTCAGTATGACGTTGAATCCATCTCTGGGAGGTAGTTATATGCATAAATGAATACAAAGACAGCTGTAAATTAAAAATATTTTGAATCACAAACCTGACATGTTATAGATATCTTGGGGGAAGCATTAAAAAAAAGCTGTATTGCTAAGGTCTTCATAGCAGTGTTTTTTAACCTTATTGAGACCACAGTCTGATAAATTAATTTCTTATAAGAGAGGTATCTGTTCCAATACTATTTATTTTGTAAATCCCATTCCAAATTCATAATATATTAAATTGATATACACAGGAGCCTTTGAGTTACATTCCCAGGGTAACGAATGTTTTATTTGTTACTCCATCTCTAATCCTTCTTTTGGCATGACTTAACACAAAGTACAAGCAACACCGGATGCATTTTAAAAGTGTTCACTGTGTCTTTCCAAAATGGTTATCAAAAGAAAACAGTCTAAATATTTTGAATACTTCTACTCTTAAAATAGTTACATGGTCTCCTCACTGTTTAATATTTCCAAATTATAGACTAAAATTACTACTTAGTTTATTTTGTAATTTTTTTTTGTTATTTTGTTGTGTAATTTATATAATGTATTGTTTTTTTGTAGTTATTTTTAAAAACTGAGGTTGAAGTTACTACTTAATTTATGTTGACCAATGAATAGGCCTATGTTCTTGTTATATTCATGTACATTTTTATGTACTAGTATGGTAAACTTCGCAGATTCATTATTCCACTAGGAGAAAATAGTTAAAATGTTAATAAAAATATGTTAATACAAAATATTTGAAGGGTCCAAGGGAAAAACGAACGTCACATTAAACTCAAACTGAGATAAATTAATTTTAAGTTTTGAAGCGCTATATCATTTCACTGTAAACATTATTTTCAAAGCCTTATAAAACGTAACCCATAGCTTCTTTAAACAGTTTTCGTCTTTTAAATGTTACTAGGGAACAGTACAAACACTAAGAATATGAAACCTCAGTTTTTGTGATTTTGTGACATTCATCGTTTTTTCCCCTGGACCCTTCATTTATATATTAGATTTGGGAATTTTTAACATTATGAGTAGAGCTAGGAATTTTAGGTGCTGCACTTTTTTTTTTGTTACTATAATGTTCAAATTAGCTAGTATTGCAAAGAAAACATTAAATAAATGCCCCTAACTGTGTTTTACTTGCACCTTTATTCAATGCTAGCACTTTTTTGCACATTTTCTTTAATGGAAGCATATTTTGCACCTTTCAAACCTTTTTTGTCTCCTTTGGAACATTTTATTACCAAAATAATATATATATTACATTTATTCAAATACGATTTCAAGGGTTGGTAACGATATGTGGTATCAGTCCACATCACATTACTTTCACTTCAGTGCAATCCCGTTAGGCTATTCCTTTTAAATTAGTTTGCACCAGTATACAGTATGCTGAAACCGAAAGTGAACTTCTATAAACTACGTGATATTGTTAAAAAGTTTAGTGCAGATGGAATTCAGAGTGACAGATCTGTTATCAGGTGCAATCTTTGTGATATTTCAATAACAATTGATGAAAAACATCAATGCATTCATGTGTTACGCAGCATATAAGTAGTGCAAAACACGAAAAATAAGGAACTACAAAGCAGTAAATGTGTATTGTGACAACAGTTTATTGGCGAGGCACTGCCTTCTTCAAATTTAATAAATATAAAATATATTTTTTAATGATACAACAAAGACATTTATGGCATGTGGTATTCCTCTTTCCAAATTTAACAACCCTATTATGAAAGCATATCTGGAGAAATGTACTGGGAAGTCTGTCCCAGATGAAAATCATACCTTCAACCTCTGTATGAAGACAAATTAAAACAGGTAAGTCAAGTAGAAGGTGAAAACCAGTATATTTTACATTAGATGAAACCACTGATAGACAGTTGAGATATTGAACTTTTTTAGATATGCTCTAAACATTTGAGTTGTTGAATAATATCTGCTTTAACAGTTTTCTGGACTTGTGATTTCAATAACATAATGTTCTGAGACTTGTTTTACTCAGACTTTTTAATATATGACAACATGACTGAATTCTGTGTCGTGAGTTACTTGATGTAATTGGTATTGATACTCTTTAATGATAATTCACATGGGAAATTTGCACCTTTTTTTGCTAAATTAAAGCACTTTTTTTAACCAAAACTTTGCACCTAAAATTCCTAGCTCTAATTATGAGGTTCAGTTATTAAGAATTAAATGAATCGTGATTTCTTCTTACCTCATACTTCTATGTTTTTTTAAACACAGCACTGCAGTATCGGTGACCCATTATCACCATCGTCAGCTGTTTTCATGACTGCCAATTTTTTCTTTTTTTGCCAGTATTTATCCAAACTGCCATCTGGTGTTCTTTTGAAGGAATTACTCTCCAAACTGCCATATGGTGTTCTTTTGAATGAATAATTTTCTAAACTGCCATCTGTTGTATTTTTGAAGAAATTTGTAATCAAGCTCGGTTCTAGAACCATGAACTTTGAGATTCCGGACGAACCGAGCTTGAATACAAAGTTCTTAAAAAATACAACAGATGGCAGTTTAGAAAATGATTCATTCAAAAGAACACCAGATGGCAGTTTGGAGAGTAATTCCTTCAAAAGAACACCAGATGGCAGTTTGGATAATGACTGGCAAAAAAAGAAAAAATTGACAGTCGTGAAAACAGCTGACGATGGTGATAATGGGTCACCGATACTGCAATGCTGTGTTTAAGAAAACATAGGAGTATGAGGTAAGAAGAAATCACGATTCATTTAATTCTTAATACAAATTATTTCCATTTCAGTCTTTTAATAAATTATCTCACAGTGTTACTTCCTAACAATTTTGATTAATAGTGAAAATATTTAGTACCCTTGAGAGGGTTGATCTACTTATGATGCAATTTCTTAATAAATTGCCTCACAATTGTTGCTTCCTATCAGTTTTGATTAATAGTAAAAATGTTTAGTACACCAGGTGAGACGGATGATCTACAGCTCGAGTTCAAGCTCTCTGTGTTTGCAGGGGGAAGTGTGGGGAGTGGGAGGAGATACACTTCTCTGCTTCTCATAGTACTAACAGCTGAGACAGCAAATTCCTGAGCTATACCTGTTCTGCAATGTTAGTCACCACACTCAGAACCTAACTAAGAGAGCAATTTCTTAATAAATTTCCTCACAATTGTTGCTTCCTATCAGTTTTGATTAATAGTAAAAATGTTTAGTACACCAGGTGAGACGGATGATCTACAGCTCGAGTTCAAGCT
This sequence comes from Diploptera punctata, assembly GCA_030220185.1. Classification (NCBI taxonomy): domain Eukaryota; kingdom Metazoa; phylum Arthropoda; class Insecta; order Blattodea; family Blaberidae; genus Diploptera; species Diploptera punctata. The sequence continues at coordinate 604,716 of JASPKZ010008128.1, forward strand.
CTGTGTGTTTTGCAGGGGGAAGTGTGGGGAGTGGGAGGAGATACACTTCTCTGCTTCTCATAGTACTAACAGCTGAGACAGCAAATTCCTGAGCTATACCTGTTCTGCAATGTTAGTCACCACACTCAGAACCTAACTAAGAGAGCCCACGTAAATATTAATATTATAGTTATTTTAATATAATAAATTTGGGAATTTCTAACATTATGAGGTTTTATTAATAAGAATAAAATTAATCATGAATTCTTCTTACCTCATACTTCTATGTTTTTTTAAACACAGCACTGCAGTATCAGCGACCATCGTCACCATCATCAGCTGTTTTCATGACTGTCAATTTTTTCTTTTGCCGGTAATTATCCAAACTGCCATCTGGAGTTCTTTTGAAGAAATCATTTTCTAAACTGCCATCTGGTGTTCTTTTGAAGGAATCATTTTCTAAACTGCCATCTGTTGTATTTTTAAAGAACTTTGTAATCAAGCTTGGTTCGTCTGGAATCTCGAAGTTCATGGTTCTAGTATGGTTTTTTTTTAATATATATCTTTTCCCAAACTGTTAAATCCAAAGGTTTGGATAGATGTTTTAAAAGTTTTGCTTCTTTTTCAATTCTATGATTCTCTAATAAACTATGTGCTGCTGTAGCTGATTTTTCAATTTCTCCATTCTTTATGTTTCTGAAGTGTTCTTTTTTATGAGTTTCCAAGTTCTTTTTTGTTTTTCCTATATATATATATCCTATTACAATCTTTGCAATCAATTTGATAAATTCCAGATTTTTTGTTGTCTGGGGTGTTACCTTTATTTTTAGTTAACAGAAGATTACCCAGGCTGAATTTGTTAATTGGAGCCAATGTTATATTAAATTTTCTGAAAAATTTTTGAAACTTATTATGAACTTCAGGATGGTAAGTAAACATTTTTGAAACTTATTATGAACTTCAGGATGGTAAGTAAATTTCTTGAATTTTTCATCTTTTTTTGGAATCATGTTGTAGGGTGATGTATTCCTGTAACATTTTCTGTTGTTTAAATTTCTTTAATTTATTCTTTATTATGTCTTCATCAAAACCATTTATTTTAGCAACATGTACTAAAATGATTATATTTATTATCAAAATCTTCTACATAGTGGAATATTTATCAATCTATGTAATAGATTATTGAAAATTGCATGTTTATGTGACACATGATTAAAACTGAAGATAAATAAAATCTTCAGGTTTTAATCATGTCACATAAACTTGATGATGGTGACGATGGTCACTGATACTGCGGTGCTGTGTTTAAAAAAACATAGAAATATGAGGTAAGAAGAATTCATGATTCATTTTATTCTTATTACAGTTATTGTATGAATATTTATACCACTTCTCCTTTTTAGGCAAGCTGTAGAGTTAGCAAGCAAGGACAATCAGGAGTTTCAACATCTGTGCATCTATGTTGCCCAGGATTGTGCAGGTAAGTTAGAATTTTTAGCATTTCTATAAATTATTGTACAAATAAACTAAAAATATAAAATTTTAGTTTCATGTTTTTCACGTCTTGAACTTACAGAATATTAGTAATCCACAATGATTGTATCAGTTGCTACAGTTTTCAAAGCTCAAGTTTTGCTATATTACATTGTATTCAGGAAAAAACTTGAAGAAAAAGTGTAGAGACATGAATATATACATTTGTTCAAACAGTAGATCTGCTATGGGGTTACCATATAAATAATGCATAAAATATAAAATTTTAGTTTCATGTTTTTCACGTCTTGAACTTACAGAATATTAGTAATCCATAATGATTGTATCAGTTGCTACAGTTTTCAAAGCTCAAGTTTTGCTATATTACATTGTATTCAGGAAAAACTTGAAGAAAAAGTGTACAGACATGAATATATACATTTGTTCAAACAGTAGATCTGCTATGGGGCTACCATATAAATAATGCATGGTGATTCTAAATGATTTCCCTGATTCTTAGAATTTTGTTGCAGACAGTGTACAGAACTTGGACTATAGATATATGGGGAAACTCTCCCAATTTTTTTTTTTTTTACATATGGCATCTATCACTTTTTCCAGGGCTATATTAAAAAAAAGATAGGCTAATGAGCTACTTTGTCTTAGACCATTTGCGGATTTCCTATGTTTGTTATTGAAAAATCTCTTGATGACATTTATGGGAGGTATAATTCTGAGTCTGGAATTCCACATCAGCTATGAGACAGACCTAGAACCTTGATCTGAATTGACAAAATAGCTCCTTTAATTAAATGAGTCTTATCTCACCCCATATTCCGTGTTTTCAAGCATGGAAACTGCAGTTTTCAAGAGGAATCACTCTCATCTTCAGCCATCATCACGACTGTTGAATTTCGGTCTACATCCTTATCTTCAAAATTGCCACCTGGTGTTGATTTCATGAACTTGGAGATTAAATCCCGCCTGTCGGGAACTTAAAAATTCATGGATTTGAAACTGTCAATTCCAAAGGTTTTTCCAAATGCATTAAAAGTTTAGCCCCTTTTCCAATTATATGACTCTCCAGCTAACTACGAGTTGCAATTGCTGATTTTTCAATTTCACCATTTTTAATATTCTTAAAGTTTTCTTTTGTGTGAGTGTCTACATTCCTTTTTGTTTTACCTATATATACTTTATTGCAGTCTTTACAAGTAATTTGATAAATTCCAGATTTTTTACTATCTAGAGTATTAACTTTCTTATTAGTGGATTACCTAGGCTAAATTTATTTATCTGTACTAATGTGATATAAAATTTCTGTAACCTTTTTTTTTAAATTTGTTGTGTATTTCAGAATGGTAGGTTAATTTTCTTGAATTGTTTTTCTTTCTTGGAATCAGATTGTAGGGTGGTGTATTCTTTTAATCTTTTTTGCTGTACACATTTCTTTAATTAATTTACTACTATTTCCTTTCCAAAGCCATTCAAACTAGCTATGTTTAAAACATTTGGATAAACCTTTGAAATTGTCAGTTAGGGAAAATATACATATTCAGAAGAACAAGTTTTGGTACATGCGTTTTGAAGTTCCTGTTGAGCGAGATTTGATCTAAAAGTTCATCATATCAACACCAGATGGCAACTTTGAAGATGAAGATGTAGACCGAAATTTGGCAGTCGTGATGATGACTGAAGATGGGAGGGATTCCTCTTGATAACTGCAGATTCCATGCTTGAAGAACACGAAATATGAGTTGAGATACAGCTCATTTAATTAATTTTAAACCCCATAATATTATTTCCCATAATTAATTTATGCAAAAATAGCTCCTTGCTATGGATAGGAGAAATGTACAGTCCATGGATGAAGAGAATGAATGCATGGGATGAAGGGGTAATGGGGAATTGCTAGCGATAAGATACCATACTACCTACTAATACAGGAACAGTCATATGTCACACATCTCTGTAGTTTATTTAGGGCGAATTAAATATATGTTTTATAATTTTATATTTTACATAATTAAATTTGCTTTTTCTTATTCAGTTTAGTTATTTTATAGTTTAGTATTAATAATCTTTGAAGAGGGACAGGATATTGTCTGAAACCGCCAGTATCAAAGAAATTTTGAAAATATATGAGGAGAGTCGTTAAAAATATGTTTTCCACTCACTATTAAGGAATGGTGTTTGTTTATTAATTAAAACAATCAAAGATTTATTGATTTTCATATTTATGAAAACCAATCGAACATTAAGAGTATTATTTAATAAATGAACATCACGGAATTTCATGAAGTAAACATCAAATCAATTGATTATTAAATAGAAATGAGATGCGCAAAGAAATTAAACGTAGTCCCAATTATGGAAATGGAAGCTATTATGCATTACATTTATTCTTGTTGTCCCAAATTTTCTCAAATACATTAAACTGAAAAAATATATGAATCCGTTATTCTCCAAGTTATATTTTATGGATGCAAAACAAGGACTCTCATGTTAAGAGAGAAGAAAAGATTGAGAATTTGAGATTGAAGTTCTTAGGGAAATTTTTTGACCAAAGAGAGAAGGACATGCGATTGAAGAAGAGTTATATAACAGTGAGCTACAAGATATTCATGGGAAACCAGATATAATAAGAAAGTTAGGTGTCATAGACTATGATGAGCAGGACATGTGATACGAATGAGGAATGAAAGAAGGGCATAGAAACTCCTTGTAGGAAAACCAGAGGGAAAGCATCCATTAGGTAGGCCAAGAATGAGGTGAGAGAATAGGATTAACCCTCCTCGAGCAACAGTTAATTTGACTGAGGGCAAAAGGTAAATTTTGAAAATAATTTCATACAAATGTTAATAAATGCTACTTAAATTGTGCATATACTTATAAAAACAACATATACCTTGTTTTTTTGTTGATATCCATCACTGATGAGCTCCAAAACAATGTTTTATTATTTTACGTAAAAAATGTCACTGCAAAATAGCATAAGTCTCATTGGCCTGTTAAACTGTACACTTTTTTATCACTCTGTATTAGTAAGTTATTGTATGAAAAGTTCCTTTCACAAAATACTCATAATAATAGCAATATGAATAAATAATACCACATAATAATAATAACAGAGTAATAATCATAATAATAATAAATAATAATAATAATAATAAAAATAATAATAATAAAAATAGTAAAAATAGTAATAATAGTAATAATAAAAATAGTAAAAATAACAATAGTAACAATAATAATAATAATAATAATAATAATAATAATGTAAATAGTGCACCCAGATAATTAAGAATTTTCATAACTGTTATAGTTCTATTGATGGTTTATTATTTTTCTATGAATGATGTAAAGAAAGATTAGAGATGTTTTTATTATTCATTTCATACATCTCACTGATGAATAACTTATATTTGAAGAGAAAAATTGTATGCTCAGACTGGGGTTTGAACCCAGGACTTTCTGTGCTCTAGGCAAATGCTCTACCAAGTGAGCCATGTGAGAAACTCCAATCTAGATAAAACATTGCATTTAGATTGGAGTTTCTCAGATAGCTCACTAGTAGAGCATTTGTCTAGAGTGCAAAAGGTCCTGGGTTGAAACCCCAGTCTAAGCTTATCATTTTTCTCTTCAAATGTAAAGATTGGAAAGTTTAATGTTTAATTTTAGGAAGTTATATTTTGAGGTTATTTTAATTATATTATATAATATATAATATAATTGGAAAGTTTGTTTTGTTTCTAAAAGTTCTCCTCTGTATGATACATTCTGAAACACACATCTTTGAAGTTCCTGCCATCATTCCATTTTTGTCTCCTTTATGATAAGTACTCAGAACAGTTACAGTTTTTTATCTCTCCATGTGAGATCCAGTTTTTCTTCTTTTCTAAAACTAATTACACCCCCCTTTTTCATATTTTTTATCTTACTTGGCTTTAGGGAATCTGACATATTTTTTCTATAGCTCAGTACTGTACTGCAAATTCAGGTGAAGTATAGTACCTGTCAATATAAATATGGAAACCTTGAGGTGAATCTGTAGGATCTGTAAGGAGGAATGAGGTCAAGTCCTTGACAACTAGTTATCAGAATCTGATCAAGTTTTTCCAAATATATGGCTGGAAATTATACAGGTACCCATTGGAACTGACAGAGGAAAAACACTTTCATTCCAAATTTTACTGGTTTATTTGGGTTGTAGACTTTGAATTTCACTCCCCCCTTAAAGCTGATACTGCTTTCATCGATAGATATGGAAGGTCCTGGTGAGTTGAAGAGAGAACATTTGTGCCTAATTTTTCCATCACACCCTGTATCAAATCCTCTTTAGCTAACTTTTTGTTACCTTCAGCATGGGTAAAATGTAGATTCCAAAACAAGAGGAGAAATTGTCTCTGGGAAAAACATCGCAAAAAAGGGAAATTTCTGGAAAAGTAGTCCTTGATATCAGGGATGGGGTGAAGCCCCATGTTGATCACTATCCCGAAAAATACTTTTATATCGGAAACTTTTGGGGGAGACCATGATGAAATTCTAGCTCTTTTACTCAAGGGTGTTGATTTTTGTTTATTTGTTTCTCCTTCAATGCAGGTTTCCTTCGTTATTATGTTAAATATTTCATTGTAAAAAAAAAGATAAAAATATTTTACTCTGGCTGGTATCTTGATCAAAATCAGATGGCAATGACCACATACCAGCCCCTGCTGAATTTTATGTATTGGTATAGTAGAAGTTCGACCGGGATCTAAATTACTCACCTCTACTCAGCTTGGTGCACTATTATCGGTGTTGTCACCTATGTCACTCTTGCATTCACTTTCACTACTTGACATTATTTTGTAAGAATCCTCTTCACTGTCATTAAATGACAATTCTAAAACTTACTACCACTTTCATTCACTACTTGTTCTATTTCCTCACATGTATTCAGCTTTCTTTTTGCCATTTTACCGAAAAAAAAAACAGGATAGATATGTTACGAATGAACCACCGTAATATGTAATGATGTACTACACAAGAACTACACTGATCATCTCACAAGAAAATGTTCCTAACTGAATTAAAAAGGTAATTCCCCACTCAGAATGTTAGAAAGAACATTCTCCTGCCATCTCTTGAAAAATATATGCAACTATGTGGACCAGAACTGCCAGCAACGTAGGATGTATTTTTCCTACCCATATATGGGTTTCTGCCTGCAAGGGAATGGACAGGCTGCCCATATATGGGTTTTTTGCCCGCAAAGGGTTAAGCATGATTTGAGGCAAGTAGATTATACAGGGGATGATTGGAAAATATTAGCTCAGGATAGCTTATGTCCACACAGTTATGAACCTATGGGTTAGATAGTGCCAGTGAGTTAGTTTCAAGATGTGTGATGAGGAATCGATATCAGGAGAATTGAAGAATTTAATTACTCAAAAAATAAATAAATGTGTTGCTAATTATTGCAGTATATCAGAACATGGTGTATTTATATTAATATTGGGAAGTAAACATTATGAGGTTATATCATTAATAGTGAGTGGAGAACATATTTTTAATGACTCACCTCATATAATTTTAAATTTCTTTGGTACCGGTGGTTTCAGACAATATCTTGTCCCTCTTCAGTCATGGCTTCCACTGATGAAATTCTCTGGTTGTTGATTTCTCTAAGGACATCACCTCTTTTGCTGCCATCTTTGGTTGGGATTATAAACTTTGTAATTAAATTTTTATCCACCGGAATATCAAAGTTCATAATCAATATTTATTCTTCTGAATGAATATCTTTTCCCAAATTGTTAATTCCAACGGTTTATCCAATTGTTTCAAAAGTTTTGCATCTTTTTCAATTTTATGATGTTCTAGCAAACTATGTGCAGCAAATGCTGATTTTTCAATTTCACAATTTTTAATATTTCTAAAATGTTCTTTAGTGCATGTTTCCAAATTCCTTTTTGTTTTTCCTATGTATACTTTGCTACAATCATTACAATTTATTTGATAAATTACAGATTTCTTACTGTCTGGGATGTTGAATTTTTTATTGGTACTTAGAAGTTTTTCCAGACTAAATTTATTTAATGGTGCAAAAGTAATGTTGTGTTTGTCAAACATTTTTTGAAATGTCCTATGTACTACTAGATGGTAAGTAATTTTCTTGAAATTCTTCTTTTCTTTACTAACAGTTTGAAGGGTAGAGCATTCTTTAAGTTGTTTTACCTTTTTGAATTTCTTTAATTTGTTTGATATTACACTGATATTGAAACCATTTAATCTGGCTATATTTAGGATATTCTTGTATTCTTTCTTAAAATGTTCTTCTTTTAGTGGGACATTTATCAATCTATATAAGAGGCTATTAAATATTGCATATTTATGTGCCAGAGGATTGAAACCCGTTGATTTGATATAATTATCAGTATGTGTAGCCTTCCTGTATACATCAAATTCAGTTTTTGAGTTTTTTAATTCCTAATTATGTATAAATCTAAAAACGGAATTTGGTTTTCAATTTCTGATTCTATGGTAAATTTAATTGATACATCTTGTGGATTAAGTAATTTCAATGCATCATCAACATGTTTAAAATTTATTATCGAAAAAATATCATCCACATATCTGTATCAACTCTTGAAAATCCATGGGTAAGCCTTGGTGATATGGCACTCGGAGTAACTCATGTATAAATTAGCCAAAAATGGCAAAAGAGGATTTCCCATAGATAAACCCGAAACTTGTGTAAAATTTACCATTGAAGGTAAAATAAGGATTTTCAATACAAAATAATGTAAGGTTGATGTATTCTTCTATTACTTCTTTTTTTAAATCCAAAGAACTCAACAATTTTTCCAAAAAATCAACATTTTTCCTATTGGGACATTCGGAAACAATGAAACAACATCGAAAGACACAAATCTGTCATTGTGATCCACTCTAATGTTATTCAATTCATCAACTAGTTGTAAAGAATTTTCAATACTTATGTTTTTGAATAATGGAAAACTCTTAAATTTCTGTACCAACCATTTTGATAAGTAGTAAGACGGTGACCCTATATTATTAATTATAGGTCTCATTTTATTCCCAATTTTATGGATTTTGGGGAGACCATACATTCGAGGATTGTAAGAATTTGGGACTTTCAATTTGAGTTTTTCTTAATCAGAGATTGTATGATTAATTTGTTTTAAAGTTTTGTCAACATTTTTTATAGTTTTTGGTATGGGATCCATTTTTAGTTGCAAATATTCTTTCGATTCTAAAAGGTTTTCCATCCTCTTTGAAATATTCTGATTTTTCTAAAATTACTATTTTATTCCCCTTATCAGCTTTGGAACTAAAAACAGATCCCCTACCAAAAATTTACCTTTAGGAGGAATGGATTTGTGTGTAGATGAATAGAACAGTAGAAATGAAAGTGTGGATTGTTCATCAGACTCTGAACTAACGCCCACTCCATGACTAAATATAAAATAAGTTATAGTACAATCCTTCGTGATAAAATGTGCTGAGTATTAAATGTGTCCTGCTTTCATTCACTTCATTTGTGGACTGTAAGACTGAAAAAAATCTACACACAGAGAATTGATCAGTTAATCTAATAGTCAGTATTGGTGGATTGGATGTTACCAAGTTTGCCTCTGGTTCTGAGGTTGCAGATTCAATCCCAGAAGGTTCAATAGACGTAAAAGTCCTAAGGATGGCTTCTTTTGGAAGGTAAGTAAACTCATGGGTCTTATGTTGTATATTTTCAGCATGTAAAATAACCATAGTCCTGAAATAAGAGGCCTCTGAACAAAATTTATCTGCCTTTTCATACCCAGATCTGAATTGCAATGTTACTAGCTTGAGAGTTAAAGAGCATCATAATAAAATGCTAACAAATCCTTCCAATATATAAAATATGTGAGTTAGAGGTAGAATCTTTTTTATTTTATTAACTGCCAAATTTGTCAGCTGTCTTGGGATGCATATTTTACCTTTTGAAGATTTTAAGGAAATCAACCAATCTCTATTAATACGAGGGCTGTTCAATAAAGAATGATCATTTTTACAGACATAATTTGACATGCAAAAATCTGGTTTTACAATATTTGTTAGCTTAATTCTTCATATACATACGGTACAAGTTTCAAGTTCATCCCTTATGGTTCCTTTCTGTGAGTGCTGTGTACATCGAGACATGTTCACTACCGCCTAGGCTACAATAAAGATGAACACTATGCTGCTGTGGAGTTCTGCTTTTGTCTCAAAAAATCTTCAGCTGAGGTCAATCCAATGTGACAGGAGGCCTATGGAGAGTTTGTATCTCCCTAAAGCACAGCTCGAAGTTGGTATAAATTGTTTAAAGAGGAGAGATAATCAATTTCAAAAGAAGGTGGACCCAGTGCTCCAGTTACTCCTCTTATTAAAATTCATCGGAGAACATATTGTTTAAACAACTCACCTCATAGGATTCATGCTTCCATGATATCGAGATTTCAAACATAGTCATGTTCATCGTCAGCCATAACTCCGACTGACGAAATTCTTCGGCCGTCAACTATTCTATTGTCGCCATCTTCAGTGCTGCCATCTATGGTTGAATTTATGAACTTCAAAATCAATGTAATTTCGTTAGGGATATCAAAATTCATTGATCTATTTTTGTTTTTCTGAATGTATATTTTTTCCCAAACTGTCAATTCCAAAGGTTTCTCTACTTGTTTTAAAAGTTTAGCTTCTCTTCCAATTTTATGATGTTCTAATAAACTATGTGCAGCAATTGCAGATTTTTCAATTTCACAATTTTTAATATTTCTGAAATGTTCTTTTGTCCGAATTTCCAAATTCCTTTTTGTTTTTCCTATATAAACTTTATTGCAATCTTCACAATTTATTTGATAAATTCCAGATTTCTTACTAGAATAGTTGACGGCCGAAGAATTTCGTCAGTCGGAGTTATGGCTGACGATGAACATGACTATGTTTGAAATCGCGATATCATGGAAGCATGAATCCTATGAGGTGAGTTGTTTAAACAATATGTTCTCCGATGAATTTTAATGATTATACCTCATAATGTTTACTTCCCAACGTTAATTAAATACTCCTCTTATGTAAGAAAAAATCAATGTAGCTGCTGTCATAGTGAGAGAGGATCGACGAATAACCCTCAGATCAGTTTAAGAAATTCTGAAAATTTCACTGGGTGTCACATACATGTTGGTGAAAGAAAACAAACTGGATGCCACACCACAATAATTCAAAGCTTTATATCACAAATGTTGTTGCAGAATATCTTACAAAAAATCAAAGTGAATGGCATTCCACACCCTTCCTATAATTCATGTTTAGCTACATGACATTTTTCTATTCCCTAACCTCAAGAAACATGTTTGCAAGAGGCGTTTTCCACCTTCAATAGCAGTGCTGAAGGCTGTAGTTGCAGTTTTGAAAGACCTGTCAAAAAATGGTTTCCTGCATGTCTTTACAGACTGGCAGAAATGCTGGGACAAGTGCATTGCATCCAAAGGAGACTACTTTGTGAAGGACTATAAAAATTCTGATGATGAGTAAAGGTAACTAACTAACTCACTAACTAACTAACTAACTAACTCACTGGCACTATCGAACCCGAAGGTTCATGGCCGCGCAGACATAAGCTCTCCATACATCCCTATCCTGAGCTAATGCTTTCCAATCATTCCCTGTATAATCTACTTCCCTCAAATCATAGTTAATGTTGTTCTCCCACCTCATTCTTGGTCTACCAATTGGACGTTTTCCCTCTGGCTTTCCTACAAGAAGCTTCCATGCACATCTTTCATTCCCCATACGCGCAACATGTCCTGCCCATCGCAGTCTATGAGACTTAACTGTTCTTATTATATCTGGCTTCCTATAAAGACCATGTAGTTCATTGTTATGTAGTCTTCTCCATTCACCTGTCTGTTCATCTCTCTTTGGTCCAAAAATTTTCCTAAGAACTTTATTCTCAAATACTCGTAATCTCCTTTCCTCCCTTAAAGTAAGAGTCCAGGTTTCGCATCCATATAATATAACTGGTAGAATAATAGTTTTATATATTTTCAGCTTAACGTTTTTTGAAAGGAGTTGGGACATCAAAAGTCTCTGCATTGCATAATAGCACGCATTTCCAGAATTGAGCCTATGTTTAATTTCTTTGTGCATCTCATTCCTATTTGTGATTATTGTTCCTAGGTATTTGAATTCAGCCACTTCCTCAAAATTTCCCTCATTTGTCATTAGCTGTCCATTTCCATTATATACTGAATTTCTACGTGTGACCATATATTTAGTTTTACTGATATTTATTTCCAGTCCTAATTTCTTAGTGTTACTCAATAGTGTGTGCGTGTTGGCCTTTAGTATCTCCTCGCTATCGGCCAGTAGTACTACATCATCAGCATAAACTAACAGCTTATTAATACCATTGAATTGTAAGCCTTCCTCATTCTCTAAAGATTTAATGGCATGCTCTAGTATAAAATTAAATAGTAGAGGAGATAGTGCATCTCCTTGCTTCAACCCATTCTGGATTTCAAAAGTGTCTGAAAACTGTTTGCCTACACGCACCCTACTCTTTGAGCCATTAGGTATGTATAAAAAAATCATTCTTTATTGAATAGCCATAAATTTGCTATTTCTTGTGGCCTTATGATTTTATTTCTAATTTTATGAGGTGCAAAGTGTTTGTTTTAAATCTAAATGCTTCTGTACCTTAAGATGTGCCTTATGGAAGAACCCATGTGTATATGATTTTCATCATATTAATTTTGTGACTAGGGACAGTTCTGGATGAACTAGTTCAAAAGTCAATTATTGTTAAGTCATATTCTTAATTCTGAACTGAAATAATAATTTATTTAATTTATAGTCTATACCCGAGACATTTTGGATCTGTGTGGAGTGAAAAAATTACATCCGAGAGATATGTCAAAACCATCGAAAGCAATTATTTTGCTTGTACCACTTCGTCTTGGAGCAGAGAAATTGAATGCAACATATGCACTCAGCTTACCAATTTTCTCACCTTAGAGTGCTGCATTGGGATTATTGGTGGAAGACCCAAACATGCTGTGTATTTTGTAGGTTATCAGGGTGAGTTAAAAATTTGTGTTTTCATTTGATACAGTTCTCATTATTCATAAAATTTATTATATTTACAAGAAGATAAATATCCCCTCTAGCAGTAGGGTCAAGTACAATGGGGTAAATCGGGAAGCTTCCTTTATTAACCATCACAGTAACAAGAGGGGTATTCAAGTCGCCCCGACTGTATTTATTTAAATAAACTTTATATACATTGTGACATTCATTTGTTGCTTTGTGAGTTCGTTTAATATGCTTCTCATTCTACAACAGTACAATATTAACTCGTGTGTTTTTGTTAATAATATTACTTAGGGCCGCATGCAAATACATTAGTCTGTACTCAAATTACTTCCAATCGCTGGTGAGCTGACTTTCCATGAGCAAGTGCAAAGATCAAATTAGCTACCCACTAACTGGTCATGCATGTAAGTCGTCGTTTTTGTAATATTGGCAAGAAATTACCCAGAATTCTCAGCGATAAAACCACTTCTGTTATTTTCGTCTGCTAGAGGAATGCATTTACACTTGCGTCCCGCAAATAATACCGTATAGAACGATGTCTGCATCATGCAACATTATGCCCATTCTCCTGTTCTTCCAGTTGAATTCTTTGGTAGACTCTATCAAATTCCTCTTCTCCGCATATACCGAAAACATGATCGAAGTCTTCAAGGTCCGACATCTTGGATAAAGCAGCAAGGTATGCGGCAAGGTTTCAAACTACATCGGTTACCATCGGGTTGCTCACGATTCGTTTCTCTGCTAAGTCACCTCGCCAGGTAGCTTAGGAATTTCAACAATTTTTATCGCATGAACAGATTTTTGAGTATGCAAAAACGTATTTGGATGCAACTTTCTGAGCAGAGTACAGGCAGAGAACGACTATTACAGTCTAATGCGATCATAGATTCGAGCCTTAGAAACCTACTGAGGTAGATTACCCTGCTTGGTAGATTATGGTATGTTTCCTTCTCAGGAGTTGTCACAATTGTACTAAATTTTTATTTTACTTACTTTTTCTATATGCTCCTTCAATGTAGAATGGTTATGAGTTTTTTTTTCAAAATTATTATAATCTTTATGAATATAGAAACATAAACTGTGATTAGTACATATTTTGTACATAGATCAGAACATTTCCCACAGAAAGTGTTGATAGTGATATTCTTTCATTCTTTATTCTGTATTTTTCAATTTAGGTTTTAATTATATTAAATTAATGTTGGGAAGTAAACATTATGAGGTGTAAGAATTAAATGAATCGTGAATTCTTCTTATCTCATACTTCTATGTTTCGATTTCTGATGATTTGACATTGGTATCTTTACGTACCAATATGATTAAAAAGTCTCATGTTGATTTCTACCCAGCATAATGACAACAACATAAGTCCTAAAGAGAATGGCTATAAGCCAGGAAAATATTCTTCATTGCAATAAAACTAAGGGAGCTGTTGTCACAGGGAGTAAAATGACTAGAGTATACAGTTGCGTTAGATCACCCAATGCTGGCCATTCAGACTTTTATGGATCCAATTGATGTAGCTGTTCTAAATGCATATATATTCGCTTACTGTACAAGGTAAAATTTCCAGATTGGAAAAAGGGTAACCGGAATGCTAGGAAGATATTCTTCTCTGACTTGGGATTTCAATCGTGTTAGGATAATAAATTCATAAAAGTGTAATTGATGGATTGCAAATTTGTGAAATTAAAAAATCCAAATTGCAAGCTTTAGAAGTTCCTTGCAAGCTCTCTACGGCTCAAAGATGTTAGGTTTGTAAAAGAGATGCCCACAAAACAAGGTACTGTATTACTGTTATGAATGTAACAAAGAAGTTTGTCATATACATTGGGAAAGCTGTAGTAATGGTGAAGTGTATATCATGTAAGAGTAAATGAACACTATTCATGAGAACATTGTGTACTTGTTCAGAGATGTATTCAAACATACAATTCTAGGAATATGTAGTTAAAAATGAAGGTTACCAAAGCATATTAATAGATAATTTGTAAAGAAAAATTAATGCCTGAACTAGGATTTGAATCCTAACCTCTAACTTTGTACTCTAGCTTGCTAACCATTACACTAATCCAGCAACTGGTGCAAGCATCAACTTTCCTTTCCTTGTATACAATTCTCTATGTCTCTACATTGCTAGCAATGCAATCAGATGGCTTGTAATTCAAGAAGACATGAGAATTTTTGTACAAGTATTGTAGCCAGTAAAGCTTTATATTTCTATATTTTTCTGATAACTTTACTTTATGTGTGAAATAAATAAATAAATTGAAAATAATAGATATATAAATATAATGTATTTGTTGTAATAAATGAGTAAATATAAATAATATAACATGATAATTAATTATTTGGCTCTAAACATCTGCAGGTATGCAGAACCCACTGGGATATTTCAACTACCCCATTCGGTATATTGAATGTGTTGAAAAGCTTGGTACTGTGAAGGTTAATTTTGTTATAAGATTAAAGGAAGATAACATATTTAAATTATTGTAAATCAATGGTAAAGAGAAAAATGTTTGCCTGAACGGGGAATCGAGCCCCGAACCTTTAGCTTTCTGTGCTAAAGGTTCGGGGTTCGATTCCCGGTTCAGGCAAAAATGTTTCTCTTTACCATTGATTTACAATAATTTAATTGTGTTTATTAATTTACTTATTTCTATCATAGTAATAGCTTTAGCTTCCCAATATTAATTTAAAGATAACATATATTTATAAATTCGAGTGAAAATATTTGTGTACAGTACATCATTAACTTTTCTGCAACCCATTTACTTCATTTTTAAATGTATTAACTCTTATTTCAGAAACTGGAAAAAAACATGACCATTATTGTTTTTTGAACTCTCAAGGGAACTGTCAACCATTGCATGCTAAAACTTATCATGAAATTTGTCCCAGAGAAGCATTGTGATGTACCAAGGCCATGTCCAAAAAAATATCTGCTGCTTTTAACTGCAAGGCACTAAAATCCAGTGCCATATCTCTCATTTAAACTAAAGAGAAGTATATCCGGTAGTCATAATGGCGGTTGAAAATGATCATTTGAAAACTATAGTTACCGTTGTTTTTATTGTTAATTTCATACATCTCAATGATGGATAAATCATATTTAAAGAGAAAAATTATACGCTCAGACCGGGACTTGAACCCGGGACCCTTGGTTACTGGCATTTATAATGTAATGTATAATTCCCAAATATGTCTTCTTAATATAGGAGCCACCATTTGCAAAGATAGAAGCAAAGGCTTCAAAGCATTTGGTGGGCGGGAATTACAACATATATAGAGAAAGATTTGCATTTAGATCGGTACTTGCTCAGGTAGCTCAAATGGTAGAGCACTTGGACTAGAAAACCAAGGGTCCCGGGTTCAAGTCCCGGTCTGAGCATATAATTTTTCTCTTTAAATATAGTTACCGTGTTTAATAAAACATGAAATATGAGGTAAGATTTAAAAATGACTCATTAATTTATTAAAGAGAAGTAGTTAAATATGGGAAATAACATTATGAGGTTCTTAATTCGTAAATTAATGAGTCATTTTTAACATTAAAATTCATCGGAGAACATTTTGTTTAAACAACTGACGAAGTTGGAGTTATGGCTGAGGATTAACACGACTGTGTTTGAAACTGCGGTATCATGGAAGCATGAATCCTATTTGGTGAGTTGTTTAAACAAAAATGTTCTCTGATGAATTTTAATGATTATACCTCATAATGTTTACTTCCCAACATGAATTTAACATTTCTAACATCTTAAAAGATTAAAAGAATACACTACCCTGTAATCTGATTCAAAGAAAGGAAAACAATTTTAAAAAATTACTTATCATCCTGAAATACATAACAAATTTCAAAAAATGTTCAAGAAATTCAATGTTACATTGGCACCGATAAATAAATTTAGCCTTGGTAATCTATTAATAACTAATAAGAAATTGAACACCCCAGATAGCAAAAAATCTGGAATTTATCAAATTAATTGTAAGGACTGCAATAAAGTATACATAGGAAAAATAAAAAGGAATTTGGACACTTGCACTAAGGAACACTTCAGAAATATTAAAAATGATGAAATTGAAAAATCAGCTATTGCAGCACATAGTTTATTGGAGAATTATAAAAAATTGAAAAAGAAGCCCAACGTTTAAAACATTTGGAAAAAACTTTAGAATTGACAATTTGGGAGAAGATATATATTTAGAAGAACAAATTTAGATCCATGAATTTCGAGATTCCTGATGAACGTGACCTCATCTCAAAGTTCATCAAATCTATACCAGATGGCAACATTATTGATGGAGATTCCAACGAAAATCCAGTAGTCATAATGTCAGTTGAAAATGAGAGAGATCCTGCTCTTGAAAACTAGTTCCTGTGTTTAAAGAAACATAAAATATACGGTAAGATGTTAAAAATGACTCATTAATTTACGAATAAAGATAAGTAATACATCCACTTTGCACAGTGGATTGTCATTGCTGGATTCTGGTTTTGATTTCTGTGCCTTGCAGTTAGAAGTGGCAGATCACTTTTTGGACATGGTTTTGGTACATCTTGATGCTTCTCTGGGAGAAATTTCAAGTAGGTTTCCTAATGGAATGGTTGACAGTTCTCTTGTCAGAATGAATAAAAGGCAAGGAAGGCAAGCTACATTCCTGTACTAATCATAAATGTTAACAA
Organism: Diploptera punctata; assembly: GCA_030220185.1. NCBI lineage: Eukaryota > Metazoa > Arthropoda > Insecta > Blattodea > Blaberidae > Diploptera > Diploptera punctata. Next base: position 621,976 of record JASPKZ010008128.1, read on the forward strand.
AAGAATACTCTGTCAGGAATGTCAAGAATTTGCAAAATATATCGGTGCATGATTTTAGTGGACATGGATAGTCTTCTGAATTAGGTGCCATTAAAATGTTGCAGGTAGAACTCATCTTCAAAGTGAATGTATTAATTTTACAATTAGCTGACATTCTGCTGTTTTGTTCCCTCTGGTGATTGTAAGAACAGAAATTGTCACATACCATTTTACAGATAAATCAGCAATTTCAAAATAATTTTTGGAAATTGAACATGCAGTTAACATAGCACAAAGAGTAGTAAGTAAACGTGACATGGAAATCTAAACTAAGAATTTAAGAAAAACATGTTCGGTTGGATGGTTTGTTGGTTGTATCTAAAGTGAAGTTTTTGACATTGATGCCATTTACTTTCTTGCATTTACAATATTTAAAAGAAAGAATTGAAAATTGAAAGTACCAATTTAATACAGATGCTAATATAGATAGTTGCGCTGGAAGTTGCTACTGCAGATTTTCTACATAAAAAAATATTAATCATTCTCAAAAAAGAACATTGTTTATTCCAAATTTAAATTCTCATTTTCTCAAAATGTTCTTTAAATCATTTTTTGCCTTATTTCATTGAGTTTTATTAACATTATAATTTTTCAAATGGCCCATTACATCTTTCTCCAACCTACATCTTTCTCCAATCTATACATACTATAATAGAAATGTAATAATAGTTTGAGTCAGGGTTATTTCTGTGCATTGTGAATGAAAACCTTAAGTAGGACATATTTACCTGTATTGTACATGGGAAATTGAAAGAAATTGCAAAAAGGAATACATTCAAAAGTGCGAAAAATATACATATAGACAAAGTATAGAAACAGGATTTTACTCTAGTTTTATGTAAAATTCAATTTTTTTAAGAGTGGTTTGAAATACATGGAAACATGAAATACTGAGGCTCAAATTAGCAGTGTTTTGTTGTTTTGCCATTTAGTGTTTTGCCACATTTTTTATAATGCCATGGTGCTTACGAAACTGCAAAGGTATCCGTCACTAAACAGGAAATGGATGCCCATGTGTTTAAATTTTTCAATTCCATGAAAAACTCGACCAGTGTTGCTCAACCACCATCATTATCGAGAGGAACTACAGATTCTTTTAATTTTAGGTTTTGACCTTCTCAACAATTTTGATCAATTCTTTCATGTATTGTATTATTGTTTACCAATTTCTAATATTCAACTTCTTCAGAGACTCAGTATTATCTTTCCGTCTACTTTTTGGTTTTTCTAGTGATTTGATTTATAATTGATTCCAATTATAAATCTTTTCATTAATTTTATCATGTTGTTTTATTTACAAGGCTAATCCACCTTATTCTTCGAGATTTATTAAAATTCAAGATATTTGTATTCTTATTATTTTGTTACGCTCTTTATTAATTTGGTCCTCCAGTAACCATTTATGGCTTTAGTTGGTCCATATGCTTATTTTTTAATTCTTCTTTCAAAAAATATTATTAGTTCCTGTTTCATCATCCAGATCCCAGAGCCAAATATTACTATTAGTCTTCTATGGACACACTTTCATTTGCATACAAGGTTATTTCCTTGAACTAATCTTTGATTAATCTCATTTTCTTTATTTCTATTTACTATTGAACCTGGATAATTGAGAGATAAACCTTTTTTGAGACATCTATCAGATATTCAATTTTATTATTGTTTTAGTACATTTCATAGTATATATTTTGTTTTATTTATGTTTAATATTAGTCCGCATGTTCTGCGGGTAAGAGTGGCAGCCACACATGACTGGTATCTCGTGCTGATTGTCTAAAATATTGGTCCCTTAATGACCTGCTACCCAAGTGCCTCCTAAGCCCAAAAAGTGGCATCACATTATTTTACTGTATTTTGCTGGTTTCCTTCATCTTTTGAAACATTTCTTTTAATGCAGATATAGTCCTTGTTAACACAAGGCCATCTGCATAGACAACACATTGTTTCAGTTTAATAGATATATATATATATATATATATATATATATTTTTAGAGGGATTAAACCCAATGGGTACAACTTGGAAACTACACACACCCAGTCCCAAGGTTGAGATTTGTTTTAAAAATCCCTTACCCTGCCAGATTTTGAACCCGGATCGCCAGAGTGGAAGGTAGGGACTCTACCGACTATGCCACAGCGACTATATTATTACCTCATAAATCTCATTGTTTCAATATAGAATCAATAGAACCTAATTTAAGATAGAAAAATTAATGTTTGAACTGGAATTTAAACCCTGGACCCCTAGTTCTATGTACTAGTGTGCTGTCCAATTACATCATTCAAACGACGATACAAACATTAACATTTCTTTCAACTGATACAATTCTCGTTCGTCCGAAGGCTAATAGCTGTCGCTACTATCACGCCAACTGACTGCATCTGTCCAGAAGTATTTTTATTGAGAATTTGTACCTTACTTTTTAGCGGCAAAGCTTGTAGTTTCAATGTTTTTATTTAAATTAGCATTTTCCAATTCTGGATAGAATATAATTTAAGAAAGAAAAATTAATATTTGAACTGGGATTTGAACCCTGGACCCTAGTTCTACGTACTAGTGTGCTATCCAAATACACCATTGAACTAGGGTCCAGAGTTCAAATCCTGGTTCAAACATTAATTTTTCTTTCTTAAATTAGATTCTATCCAGAATTGGAAAATGTTAATTTAAATAAAAACATTGAAAATATAAGCTTTACTACTAAAAAGTAATGTATAAATTTTCATAAGTAATGCCACGAGTGATTTCCAATTTATCTAGAGAATTTAGAAATCAAGAGCGGCATTTGATAGGACTATTTAACAAATAAAATTAAGCTGTTTACTAACAAATAATTATTTAACTATAGTTATTTTAAAATATTTATATATTTAATGTAAACGGCGATGTTTGAAAACAAATGAGAAACAATAGGTACGCTTCATCTGCTTCTTTTTGTTTATCACTGCAACCAGATCATACTATTTATTGCCAAAGGAACGCAATATTGTAAGAATGCTCTCTAATGGAGAAAAAATGAAACGCATCAAACTGTATATTAATTCATTACAGATGTCGTATGATGTAAATATGACAATTATATTTTTCTGGATTATTACCTGGGAAAAAATACATTTAAGAAAGTGCAAACAGTGGTTTCTTTTTTTGGTGGTATAATAAATTGCTACAAATGTATTTATATTAACTCCTGCAAGCGCTATGTGTTGACATTTATGCACTATATATACAATCAGGTAGCCGTAATTTCTACAGGCTCAGGCACTGCAAAATAATGGTCAGACCTGTTCAGAATATTTAAATGGAGGAGCTTTCTTTAATATGGTAAATTTAACACTGATAAATATTTCATGAAACACGATTCTGATTGGTTGTAAAACAGAAATCATTGAAACGTGATTGGTCATTGACTCCCATTTGGAGCATGAGTTAAATAGTCAATAAAAATACCTTTTAATAGAAGCCATCAGTTGGCATGATCGTAGCGACAGCTATTAGCCTTCTGATGAACGAGAATTGTATAGGTTGAAAGAAATGTTAATGTTTATATCGTTGTTTGAATGGTGTAATTGGACAGCACACTAGTACGTAGAACTTGGGGTCCAGGGTTCAAATCCCAGTTCAAACATTAAGTTTTCTTCCTTAAATTAGATTCTATCCAGAATTGGAAATTGTTAATTTAAATCAAAACATTGAAAATATAAGCTTTACCAATAAAAAAATTGTCTATAAATTCTCATAAGTAATGCCACGAGTGATTTCCAAATTATCGATAAATTCACGACTCACGAAGAGAATTTATCTAGAGAATTCGGAAATCAAGATTGGCATTTGTTAAGACTATTTAATGAATAAAATTAAGCTGTTTACTCACAAATCATTGTTTAACTATAGTTATTTTAAAATATTTATATATTTAATGTAAATGGTGATGTTTGAAAACAAATCAGAAATGTGAGATTATGTTCATTCACTGCTGTTTGATCATATTATTTATTGCCAAATGAGATCACAATATTGTAAGAGTGCACCCAAGTGGAGAAATAATGAAACACATCAAACTATATATCATAATCAACATTACGGGTTATTCATTTATTTTTTTAGTAAACAACTCAGTAAAATCAAGGAATCTTTTCATTCTTATTATTAATTTCATACATCTCAATGATGGATAAATCATATTTGAAGAGAAAAATTATACGCTCAGACCAGGACTTGAACCCGGGACCCTTGGTTTTCTAGTCCAAGTGCTCTACCATTTGAGCTACCTGAGCAAGTACCGATCTAAACGCAAATTTTTCTCTATATACGTTGTAATAGCCGTACTGGCATTTATAATGTAATGTATAATTCCCAAATATGTCTTCTTAATATAGAAGCCGCCATTTGCAAAGATAGAAGCAAAGGCTTCAAAGCAATTGGTGGGCGAGAATTACAACGTATATAGAGAAAAATTTGCGTTTAGATCGGTACTTGCTCAGGTAGCTCAAATGGTAGAGCACTTGGACTAGAAAACCAAGGGTCCCGGGTTCAAGTCCTGGTCTGAGCGTATAATTTTTCTCTTCAAATATGAATCTTTTCATTATTTGCTATATTCAATGTATTTGTTGGAGAAAAATAATGCTTTGACCTGTTCAGAACATTAAAAAGGAGGAGCTTTCTTTATCACAAAAGCAGGAGCTGATAAAGAGTAATCGATAAAGAGTGAGGTGTAACACGACTGTCATTGGTTGTAAAACAACATTCATTGAATCGTGATTGGTCATTAACTAGCATTTGTGGCATTAGTTAAATAGTCAATAAAAATACTTCTCTAGAAGCAGTCAGTTGGCGTGATCGTAGTGACAGCTATTAGATTTTGGACGAATGAGAATTGTATAAGTTGAAAGAAATGTTAACGTTTGTATCGTTGTTTGAATGGTGTATTTGGACAGCACACTAGTATGTAGAACTAGGTGTCCAGGGTTCCAATCCCTGATCAAACATTAATTTTTCTTTCTTAAATTAGATTCTATCCAGAATTGGAAAAATGTTAATTTAAATAAAAACATCAAAAATAGAATCAATAACTCAATTGCTAGAGATCCGTAAAAGTGGTTTTATTTTAAGGAAAATTCATTTTAAATTTCAAGATTTCGATGTTATGGGGAATTTGGCGGTGTTATTCTAAAACAATGTAAATTTGAGTCTTTTTTAATCCTAGTTTAGTATATTAAACCTATTAAGAATGATATATCCAGTAGTTTAAGGTCAACTTTTAGCTTGTACAATTCATAAATCTTATTTTACACGTTAACATAATTTGTATTTCTTGGAATTCATATTGGCCATAGAACTTAAAATCTATGGAGAGACCATATTTGAGCATGAGAAGGACAGAAAATATTACCTTCTTGTTGTGAACTGTGTTGCAGCCATTTCTCTTTGCAAGAGTGCATGGAGGAAGCAGATATGGCACCATAAGATATGGCAGTTAAAAAGAAGATGGAATCTGAAACAGTGTTTAAAATGCATTATAAAATTTTGCAAATAAAGCAAAAAAAAAAATCTCTGAAATTCGTTGAAATTTTTTAATTTGGGTGTTATTTTGCATTATCATAGGATTTTGCATTTTTTCATGATTGATAAATGCTATTTTTTTTTTTGAGGTTATGGGAAGTGGAGTTAAGGAATGGTACAAGAAAATGACAAAATTAGAGCATTTTGCATTATCGCGACTCGCAAATTTCATGGATCTTTATCACTTGCATATGGTGACTAAAAATGGGTCTTCATTTATTCCCCACATTTGCACAAGCCACTTGTAAATGTGTTAATGTAAATGTTATGTTTCTGTCACAGCAAAACCACTTTTGGAGTTTTAAATCCCAGTACAACATTTTAGGGAAAACTGAGTCAGTTTTTCTTCATTTTTGTGAATATTCAAAACAATTTTTTTTCACCCCATAGAGTTTGCAAACCCAAGCAACAGACACCATTTTCCAACTTATTAACTCAAGCTTTTGTATAATTTACATGATTATTTTTAACCACTGACATATTAACTGGTAATTTGTTCTGAAAATCGTCTAACTAAAATTGCACTGGAAGAAAACAATGCTTTTCACACAGCAATGATAGCTTAATGCTGACTAGTTAGGGTATTCACAAAAATCACAAGCACAAAAGAATCTGAAGATGCAATTCATAAACACAATCTTCTGATTCTGCTTACTGTCATACTGTACACTGTTTTTGATTTGTATAATTTATTATGTAATTATTTGTATTTATTTGTAGGTTATGTCTAATATATAGAGTTCCACTAATTTGAGGGTTTAATGTACTTATTTCTATATAGGTTATATTGTTTCTTTTTCACAGTGGTACAATTTTCAATTTCCAATACCAAAACTTACATAAATTACAGTAATTGCTGTTAGCTTAATTTGCTTAGATTTCAGAAATTCTGTCTATTTAATTTGTAACTCTCCAGTGCTGTCTGATTAATTTTTAGGTTAAAGTTGAGTTAAATTATAATCTATGGAACCAAAATTAGGTAGAAGAATTACTATGTTAATGTCTATTGGTCTTGGTGGTCTAGGGGTTAAGTTCCTTGCATCTGGTCCTGAAGTTTGCGGGTTTAAACCAGGTCAGGATTGAGGATTTTAGGATGGAAAAATCCTTTCCCATCCAAGTAATACCTTAGTTAATAAATAAATAAATAAATAAATTTTGTTTAGTTGTTTCTTAACTCACCTCATACTTCTTAACTCCCAAGCAGACTTGAGTTTCTTCACTTCATTTGTGACATTCTCAAAGCTGTATTACATTGTGAACATAATATAGCATTGAGAATGTCACAAATGAAGTGAAGGGAACGTAATATAGCATTGAGAATGTCACAAATGAAGTGAAGAAACTCGAGTCTGCTTGGGAGTTAAGAAGTATGAGGTGAGTTAAGAAACATCTAAACAAAATTAAAATAAACCTCATAGTGTTATTTCCTACCTACATAACTTAATTAAATAAATAAAGTCTTTTTTATCTTACCTCATATTGGTTGTTTCTTGTAGGACATGTTTCAGAGCAGCAACTTTGCTCTGAAACATGTCCTACAAGAAACAACCAATATGAGGTAAGATGAACAAAGACTCAACATATTTATTAAGTAGAGCTTCATATTGTTACTTCCTACTATATTTACATAATGACTAAAGGGCACACACTATTTAAAAGACATGCGATAAGCCAATCCTACTTCACTCTTAATGCACCATTGCTGGATATCAGTATGTAAGAGGGAAAGAGACATACGATATATATATGTGTGTGTGTATGTATATTTGTACCATCATTCATTATTTTATATGTATTTAAAACCAAGGTATTTTTAATATCAGTTCTGTGGACGTAGTGGTTCCCATATATTGAATTTTCTCTGTCATAATATTTACCAGTTTCTTAATTGTGGGATTTTCACCTCTGTCATGTATTTCTAAGATTGTAGGCTAAGGACATCTTTCTCAAAATCATCTAAACACATTTTTTTTTTTTTTTTGTTTCCTAGAGTGTTTACCAATGGATTTGAATATAGGTACACCAATTCCTATATTTGACTGTTTGCCCTGTTTCAAAATATATGACACCTTACTTATTTTAGGAATTCTCACTATGCGGTATATTCTACCTTAATTATATGACACCTTACTTACACTTACATTACATACCCTAGGTGTAAGTTCTTGATATTTAGAAAATTCTATCTTAGCACGCATTTCTTCCGATGATAATTCTTTAAAATAAGTGTACACATTAAAAATCATAGCACGTTCCTGCAAGTGTATAATTTTTCCTTTAGGCTTATTACCTACGACACTGGTACTTGGTTTAGAGAGAGACATTACTTACACTATGGAACACTCCAGCATAAAAATAAAATAAAAGAAATGTGTACAGTTTCCTAGAAAGTTGAATGTTTTAGATTAACACATAGAACTATCACTTAAACACTTAAGAGGGAAATTCTCATTTGCATGAAGTAGTCTGATCACAAAAAATTCATAATGAATAATGATTTGTAATATGTAGGCATCAAAAAGCAGAGTAAAGCAAATTATGAATGAAAAAAAAACAAATAAGAATGTTATATATTTAAATGCAGTGGCTTTTGAAATTTTCATTAGCCAATAATGACTGAGGAAAACAAACAATAACAAGAAAGATTATAAAATGTTCATCTTTTCCCTGGCTTCCCAGTATCTTTCCACGAAATTGTTGGTTGTTAGGGTTGGGCAAGTTCAGATGAGTGATCAGCATCCATATCTTCCATAGTGTTGCAGAGGATACATTGTTGAGTTAGTAGAAGACCGAGGCGATAAAGGTGTGTATCTAGGCAGTCATGTCCTGTTGCAGTACAGAATGATGCAACGGCTACTCTTCTGGGCCAATCTGACAGTGTAGTTTGGATGGATGCTTTCCAAGGTTTGTCAGTCATTTGGAGCTCTAGGGAGGTTTTGAAGGCTTCTCTCACTTGAAGCAGATGTTCATAGCTGCTCTAGAGTAAGATATAATGTTCGGTGATGTCTGAAGGATGTGGGTTCCTTTCTTGGCCAGCAAATCTGCCACTTCGTTCCCTGTAATGCCACAATGGGATGGTATCCACTGCGGAGAAACATTTTTACCTGCTATATTGAGATTTCTGATGATCTGTCTACTCTGTAGTATTTCTTTGTTAGCAGGAGATGCTAGGTAATTTGCTATTGCTGATATGGCTGCCTTAGAATCGCTTAAGATGACAGCATTTAGAAACAATTGAGATCTGCACGTTAATTGACTCAGCTCTAACCTCGCCGTCAAATGATGTCTGATGTTTTCCAAGAGAGAGGTATGTGGAGAAGATTTGGCAGTGGATTCCTGCTCCGGTATTTCCACTCTTATCTAATTGGGAACCATCTGTGTAGACATGGAGCCATTTGTCTATAGGGTATTGAACATGCAATGTCTCCAGAGCTGTAGTTCAAAGTACCTCATCACAAACATCGTTTTTCTTGTGTATTTCCAACAGGTCTAGGTTGTAATTTATGTGATGTAGTTCAAGGGGGTTGTTTATTTGGAGCAGTTCAGATCCCTTCCAGGATATATCTAGTTGTTTTCTTTTAATTAATGTTTTTTGTAGGGAACCTTCTTGTGTTTTGAGCCTACGGTTATGATGTGTGTTTTTAGGAGGGTAGTCGATTTCAGGCAAACATATTAGTTTTTTTTTAGAGAAATTTTAGAGATTTGGATGGAAAATAATAAAATTGAAAAAGTAAAGATAGTCGAATATAAAACTTTAACTAAATTATGTATCGATAATATGTTTTTCACCTACAATGGAAGATTTTATAAACAAAATTCAGGACTTTCGATGGGAAACCCTTTATCTCCATTCTTAGCTAATCTATTCATGGGGAATTTTGAACACAAGATAATTAACGGACATCGTTTAATTTTCAAGTTCTGGTGCAGATATGTGGATGACATAATTGCAATAGTTAATCATAAACAGATAGATGATGCATTAAAATTATTGAACATTCAAAGTCAAACTATAAAGTTCACTATGGAAAAGGAAATCAATGGAGAAATACCATTTTTAGATCTCAGCTTAAAAAGGAATGAAGAAAATAAGATAGAATTTGGAATTTACAGAAAGAAGTCACATATAGATAACTACATTAAAGCTTTAGGTTTCAATCACATAGCTCACAAAGAAGCAGTTTTCAATAGTTTTGACACATAGATTAGTGAACATACCAATGAACAAAGAAAATTATGAAAAAGAAAAAGAACACATAATCAATGTAGCCACGAAAAATGGTTTTGCTATAAAAATGATACTCAAAAAAATAAACAAGTTCAAAAGACAAAAATTTATTAATCAAAGCACTCTTCTAAAAGTTAAAGAAGATAATGTAAAATTTAGAAAATTCACATATCATCCATTAAAACACCACAAGTTTCAAAAAATTTTTAAAGATTTCAACATAAGGTTAGCACCCAAAAATGACTACAGCATCAGTAGACTGATTAGACCTAATAAGAATGAGAAAATTAAAGAAGAAAACAAATCAGGGATTTATCAAATTAAATGTGAAGAATGTGAGAAATTCTACATAGGAAAAAACTAAAAGAAATTTGAAAACTAGAGTTAAAGAACATCTCAGGAATGTCAAGAAAGGGGAAGTAGAAAAATCTGCAGTGGCTGCCCATGCATGGTCTGAAAAACATCTTATCGAGAAAGAAGCAAAATTATTAAAACAAATAGAAAAACCAAAAGAACTTACTGTTTGGGAAAAGATCTACATTCAAAAGAGCGGAAAGAAGAAATTAATGAACTTTGAAATTCCCGGTGAGAATGACCTGGTTTCGAGGTTTTTCAGTCAGCCAATGGAAGGAGAGAAGGACAACTCTTCAAGACGACAGAACAACGGTCGTGATGATACTGAGGATGGAACAGAAACTATGTTCCGAAACTAGTTTATAATCAAATAAGAAGAACAATATGAGGTGAGTGATAAACATATTCTACCTTAATGAATATACCTCATAGTGAGAATTCCTAAAATAAGTAAGTAATATTAGTTTTTCATGTACTTTGAGTGCTGATTCAATAATTTCTGATTTCATGTCCATGTTCTTGGTATATTGGAGTAGGGAGCTAATCGGAGTTGATTTTACAGCACCTGATATAATTCTCATTGCTTGATTTTGGAGTAGTTCCATTTTCTGGGTTAGCTGGCTTGAAGCAGTTATGAGTGATCCACAACAATATTTAATTACTGGTTTAACATACATTTTATATGTGAGATTTAGCACAACCCCATTTTGTACCAGCCAGTCTCTTCAGAACGTTGAGTCTTTTAGAAGTTCTCATGGTTATGTCGGCTATGTGTTCTTTCCAGGTAAGTTTAGTGTCGAAAGTAACACCTACATACTTGTATTTAGTAACATTATCAAGCGGAGTGTTGTTAAGGCTTATGGATGGTTTTATTTCTTTATGACAAAGAGAAAATGTCTGGCACATTGTTTTGGATACATTTATTGTCATGGAATTTTTCGTACACCATTTACTCAGTTCTTTAAGTGCAGTATTGAGGGGAACTTCAATTTTATCTTTAATTTTGGTTTGGGGGCTGCAGTCCACATTACAAGATCATCTGCGAAAAGCAGGGCATTTATCCCATTATCTTTGGTTAGAGCTGGTATCAGGTCATTAATGTAAAGATTGAATAAAGAGCATCTTGATACTGCCCCTTGTGGTAGACCAGTTTGAAATTGTTTAAGTTTTGAGGTGGCATCTCCAAAATGGACTTGACAGTACCTTTGACTAAAAAAGTTTTTGAACCACTGGAACATTTTCCCATGTACTCCACATTTGAAGAGTTTTAGGAGTGGATTTGATCTCCACACTGAGTCGTATGCCTTTCTGAAGTCAACATATATCACAGTTGTAATAAGGCCTTTATCTAAGTTATCTTTAATATGTTGGCTGAGCAACACAACTTGTTGTTCTGTTGAGCGATTGTGTCTAAAGCCAGCTTGGGCAGGGTGGATGATGTTATGGTTTTCCATATACCAATTTAATCTGTTGACTATCATTCTTTCCATAGTCTGAGAGGTGGCTTGTTAATGAAATTGGTCTATAATTTTCCATATCTTCAGGTGATTTATTTGTCTTCAGGATGGGTCTTATTACAGCTTTTTTCCACTGTGATGGGACTGTAGAATTCCAATAGACACAGTATTGTAGCAGGTCTCGTAGACTGCGATGGGCAGGACATGTTGCGCATATGGGGAATGAAAGACTTGCATGGAAGCTTCTTGTAGGAAAGCCAGAGGGGAAACGTCCAGTTGGTAGACCAAGAATGAGGTGGGAGAATAACATTAACTATGATTTGAGGGAAGTAGATTATACAGGGAATGATTGGAAAGCATTAGCTCAGGATAGGGATGTATGGAGAGCTTATGTCCGTGTGGCCATGAACCTACGGGTTCGATAGTGCCAGCGAGTAAGTATTGTAGCAGGTGCATTATGTCCCATATGGCAGAGGAACTCAGTGAATATATCATCAGGTCCTGGTGATTTTCGGGTTTTGAGTTTGTTTATTGCGATGTTTAGTTCATAAGGGGTAAAATCTTCATTAAAAATTTCATTTTCCTTATAATCTGTAATATATGATTCCTCAGAACTGTCTGCTAAAAGTCGTCGAAGTGCTCTATCTTGTTGTTTGATGTATTGTGTCTTCTTCTGCGATGAGGAATAATTCATAGCAAAATTATTGGCGATCGTTTTATCTGATGTTAGAATGTTGTCTTTAGATTTAATAGGCTCTTTCTTCGGGACATTAATTCTGTTCTGGATTCTATTTATGAATGTATATGGCTTCTTGCTATCTGTTCTATAATTGAGTTTGGAAATGAAATTATGAAAACTGGATTGATTAGCTTCTGTTACCTTGCGTTTAAATATTGCAGCTGATTGTCTCCACATCCATACATGGGCTGGGTCTCTAGATGTGTCTGCTTGTCTACGTAGTTCGTCATGCTCTTTCTTCAGTTTATCTAGATCTTTCAAATGAGAATGTATTGTTTAGCTGAACTCACCACTTGTGTCAACAGGTGCTCATAACTCTAGCTGCTTAAGTCATACGAGAATGATCATTGTACAGTTAGATTCATAATTTCATGCTCTATTTTAGCAATGCACTTCAAAGTGAGATCTGATCAATATTTTTTGAATGCAGTGAAAAATACAGAACATAGATTTACACCTAGGAGTTGCCTAGCGCCAACTGTATAACACCGCTCGAATATGATATGCTAGACAAAATGCACTAGCCCTGCATAGCTCCCACCCAATACTTCTCTTAATAGCATGTGCCCTATAGTGAATGTCTCTTTGAGGTTTTGAGCTGAAGACTTGTCACTTACAGATATATATAGGGAAACACAGGTAACTAAAATAGCTTTGTTAAGTAATCTTGTAAGGTAGCACTGAAGCACCATGTGGAGATACATGGATAAACAGCATGTTAATGTCTGGCCTGAATATGGGTTCAACTTTTAATAATTTTCTACAAATGAATAAAACTGTTGCAAAGCCAGATGAGTTGACAATACAGCATTAAGGGTCGTATGCAAATACATTACTCTCTACTCAAATTACTTCCAATCACTGGTGAGCTGAGATCGAATTAACGGCCGCCTTAACCGGTCATGCATGAATGTTGACGTTTTTGTAATATTGGCAACGAATTACCCAGAATTCTCAGCGATAAAACCACTTCCGTTATTTTCGTCTGCTATAGAGGAATGCATTTATGCTTGCATCCCGCAAATAATACCGTATACAAACACGTCTGCGACGCGCAATATTACACCGATTCTCCTGTTCTTCCAGTTGAATTCTTTGGTAGACTCTATCAAATTCCTCTTCTCCGCGTATACCGAAAACATGATCGAAGTCTTCAAGGTCCGACATCTTGGATAAGTTTCAAACTACATCGGTTACCATTGGTTCCCTTCGGGATTTTCACATAAGTTTATATCTTGAGCTACGATCTTAAGGTACCTTGTCAGGTAGCTTTACAATTATTACCGCGTGAATAGATTTCTGAGTAAGAAAAATGTGTTTGAATAAAACTTTATCAGCAGAGAACGCCTTTTTCTGTCTAATGCGTTCAAACATTTGACCCTAAATGTGGAATGAAGTGAATACAGTCAGTCAATAGTAGGAACAAACTCTAAATCCTGACCTTAGTTTTTATACTTTTTTTTGTAGTTTCCATGGCATCAGTTAACAATTTAAAATTTCTGACAATGATTGTAAAAGCATGATTATGGTTAGACTTTATTTTTACAACTGAAGGCCAAATTAAATAACTTTATTTATTTATTTATTTTTGTTTTATTTTAAAAGCATTAGGAAGTAACATTATGAGGTTTAATTTGATATTTGAGTTTGTATTTTTTTAACATTCTTACCTCACATGATTGTTTTGTCGGACATATGTTTCAAAGCTGTTGCTCAATCATCAGCGGATACACAAACTGAAATGAAGAGAAAGAAGAAATCAGTTTGTGTAACCGCTGATGATGGAACAACAGCTTTGAAACATATGTCCAACAAAACAATCATATGAGGTAAGAATGTTAAAATTAAATACAAACTCAAATATCAACTTTAGTTTTATTGATAGGTGATCTATTGCTGAATGGTCAGAGAGGGGTTTCTTGCTCTTCACCTCCTGAGAACATGTAGACCATAAGATCAGAAATTCACTATAGTATACAATTTGTACAGAATTACTGTCTAGATAAATTTGATATAGATGTTTTATTTTTCAGATGACAAGCTCATTCACTTAGATCCACATTATTGTCAAGAAACAGTTGATGTATGGCAGCAAGACTTTCCACTGTGGAGCTTCCACTGCAGGCATCCTCGGAAGATGAACCTCTCAAAGTTTGACCCGTCGTGTTGCGTTGGCTTCTATTTCAGATCTCTTGATGAATATTTGGAATTCAAGAACATGATTGAAAATGTACAGTAATATATTTTATTTTAATTAATGTAAATATCAGATATATTCGATGTTCCTATTATTAATTTCATACATCTCAATGATGGATAAATCATACTTGAAGAGAAAAATTATATGCTCAGACCGGGACTTGAACCCGGGACCCTTGGTTTTCTAGTCCAAGTGCTCTACCATTATGGGCGGGAATTACAACGTATATAGAGAAAGATTTGCATTTAGATCGGTACTTGCTCACGTAGCTCAAATGGTAGAGCACTTGGACTAGAAAGCCAAGGGTCCCGGGTTCAAGTCCCGGTCTGAGTGTATAATTTTTCTCTTCAAATATGATTTATCCATCATTGAGATGTATGAAATTAATAATAAGAACATCGAAAAAACCGTACTGGCATTTATAATGTAATGTATAATTCCCAAATATGTCTTCTTAATATAGGAGCTGCCATTTGCAAAGATAGAAGCAAAGGCTTCAAAGCATTTGGTGGGCAGGAATTACAACGTATATAGAGAAAGATTTGCATTTAGATCGGTACTTGCTCAGGTAGCTCAAATGGTAGAGCACTTGGACTAGAAAACCAAGGGTCCCGGGTTCAAGTCCCGGTCTGAGCGTATAATTTTTCTCTTCAAATATGATCAGATATATTACTCACAGTAATCTATTGCTAATTCAGACTTGCATAATATGTTAATTAATTCCAGTAACTATAGGCAGAGAAGCTGTATGGGTTGTAGTCCATGTGTGAATTCTCTGGCCTAACTATTAATTAGAAGAGAATATTAAAATTAAAAGAAATCAAGTAGCGAAATTACGAACATCAGGTTATCATAGATTTAGCATATAATCATGCTTAAGGGGACCCGGAATGTCCTATACTTATAATGTTAAATGTAAGGAACTTTTTCTCCTGAACTATTAATCCTATCAAGTTGAAATTTTACAGTGGAAAGGTTCATATATTTAGAGTCTTCTGTCATAAGGATTTATATAGATATGCATTTATATCAAAAATTAATTTTTTTCTTTACAAATATTTTCTTTCAGTTTTTTTACACTGTATTTTGCAACCTAAATTCTTTAATTACTGACCTATCACAACGTCAATATGGTAAAAATTGTATATAAGCACTATATTGAAGCCCTGAAAATTTCAGGTCTCTAGCTTTAATAGTTTAGAAGAAAATGTTCTTTATATATTGAAAAAATGAATGCTAACTATGGGAGATAGTTGATGGCTCACGCCCACATTTTAAAGGGACGGGGAATATTTAAAACAAATAATAAACACACTTAGAAACAAGATACAGGCAAGATAATTATACCATATTAAAGAGGAATCTTTCTAGTATTTTAATTGATAAAAAAATTAAAATGCATTTTTTCATCACATCTGGCCTTTCAGGTCCCCTTAAATTTAGTAATGTTTTCTGTTAATCTTTAGATTCAATTTAAGTTGATAATTATAGTGAGTATATGCTTTTAAATCAAAATACAGTATCATTTAGGTCTCTAAATCTTAATTCCATGGCATGTTGGCCCTAGAAATTCCTTTACATACCAGCCAGCAGCTGGCCTCACATCAACTTGGCATTTACAGAGGTGAATGTTCATCTAGCCAGTATAAGGGTGACATGTAGTCAGCATGTCGAATACCCCAGCTGTTTTTCTGAACCTGGAGCTACTACTCATTGTAGCTACCCAAATTCTTTATGATGCTGGCTGGGAATGAGTCCCATACTGACTGAAATTCCATGAAAATTTCTTCCCCTATGGGGACATGAACCAGCACAAGTCCCATGTCACTACACATGCCTTAAACCATTCAGTTATGTCACAGGACATAGATTTCTAAATGCAGAGAAAATTTAATTTAAGAATAAACAACAAATGAATAATTAACTCTAAGGCTAATGGAACCTGTAGATTCAATGTCACATCTACTAAGGAACTCCATTGCTCCCTATCCTCAACCAACTAAATCCAATTCCCTAAGATCCGCCCAAAACGTTATCCTCTCTCCTATGCTTATACATTCTTAATAGTTCTTCCCCAAGATTTTCCAAATAAAAATTTTGAAAGGATTTCTGATATTACCATTTGAGTTACATGACCAGCCTACCTCAATCCCCTACTCTTAATAACCCTGAGAGTATTGGTACAACAATTTAAATTATGGGGTTTTTTCTTTATGAAGATTCCGCTATTCTCATACCTTATGGGACTAGATATTCATTATAATAACCTATTTTCTAATACTTTCAGCTCATTTTCTTCCCTTAACCCTTAGAAGACTTGTGGGACAAATTTGTCCCATACAATGTAAAGCCCCAAAAGGTATATGGCACATATTTGTCCCATGATATAATTTTTTTAAATATTAAAAAATCCAAAAAATAAATTTCAGGAATGTTATCAGTGGCTCGAAGTTATTGTGTTATAGTTCAGGTATCCACAGAAAAAAAAAACACAGACAGGTGGCATCTTTTTTCACCCCTAATTTTATTTTTGAAGTGTAATGCAGTAACATGATAAATTCCTCACTACACATTATTTAAAAAAATATTTAATAAAGCTACTTACGTTATATTGGTGGATTCATAATGCAGGATGTCTTTATCAATCATTTAGAACTGCCCTTTAATATGGTAAGCCCTTGAAAACCCCGATATACACAACCCTACACTGCATTTTTAACATTTTGTAAATGGCACCGCTTTTTGTCTCGGTTTTAACACACTGTATAATTAAATCTGATTGTATAAATTGTAGGCCAATGTTGTGTATCCCTTTCTTCTAAACAAGAAACCCTAGAAGATAGGTCAAGGTCATTCTACACGTCGTTAGGGGTGGGTGTGTGGGCAAGTCTGAAGTTTCGATGTGCCACTCTTGCATGCACCACATGATGTCAATAAAATGTAACTATTCAGATTAGTCAAGACAGTAAGGTGAAAAAAATTATTAGTCCAATTTCATTGTTCATCTACTGATAGAATAACTGTAAGCCATTTTTTAGACCTGTCAAGACAGCCCAGATAAAGTTTTCTATTATTTTTTGACTTCAGAATATTTCCATGAGCGTCTCAAAAATATTCCTCTGCATTATGTATGTTTGTTAGCATATGTACGTATTTCGTGTCTTTTCATACAATTACAGGCCAATCAAACCTGAAGTACCATCACGGGGGCAGATGAACAAAAGGGATGAGATGAGTTTGGTAGAATGAATTGTGGCAGGGGAAAACGGGAGAAAACCCTGAGAAAAATCTGCCCAAGCTCAGTTTCGCCCACCACGAAACCTGCATGGAGTGACTGAGACTCAATCTCAGAACCCCAGCGGTGAGAGTATCAGTTTAAATAATTCAATAATAATTTCTCAAAAATACTACATAAAAATTGTAAGAGGTGTCGAGTCACATGTTTCCTCATGTAAGTAAATAATGCGATCATATTTTACAATAAAAACAGAACTCCACGTGGAGAAAAATAACTCTCTTCATTTCAACACTCTTCACTAAACTGTGAGTTTGTATATTTGAGGAGTGGTATGAGACGTGCTTCAAAACAGTAGTGTGCTGACCTTCAGAGTTTTCTCTATCAGGCAGCAAGCATACAGTCTCAAATTTTGCTTTCTAAGTGTGATAAATATTACCAACCACTTACCCACATGTTCTATTCCGTCTTAGGCATGTCTTAGGATATAAGAAGTAGTACAGTCACCTTCATATGGCAAACAGAGACCTTTGTATTATCAAGCCAAAAAAAAATAGACCTCGTCTGGGAAAAAAATAATTTATAACAAAATTGTCTATTATACATAAAAATAAATCATGCCATTGAATAATATACTCTCTTCTGAATAGAATAAAAGTTGTTTTATATTTCTATCTCTAACAGTTTTTCGTAAAAGAAATTTTTTGTTCGTATATGCGCTCTAGTGTGGATTTAATCACAATTCCGGCCAGCAGCACAGTGGGGAATTTAAATACCCAGGCACTTAAAGGTTAATATAAGATATCTTCTTTTGCCTATATAGTACCACAGGCAAGATTAATCCATCCTGTTTAAAGGCCTTACTTCTGAAGAATCTTACTTTTTAAAGGATGAGATTGTTAATCTCATACCAAACCCTAATCTGGAAGGCCACTCCTTTTTGACAGTCCACAAATTATTATTGAGTAAATTCAAGTTTTTTAAAATTATTTTTGTTCACCATTGAGGTAACTAAGTTGAATTGTACAAACATACGTGAGCAACCCAGTCATTCCAAACTACAATTTTAAATTGCAGTGATGATGATGATGATGAACAATATTCTGAAAAGCCTCCACAATTTAAAATTATAGTTCAGGATGAAAATGCCACTCAGATTCATTTGTAAAATTTAACTTCAATATATTCATTGCTTCCAAGCCCGATATGTCAAGACTGAGTTCATTTGAAAAAAAGGTATTAAGAAAAATATGCCCAATATGCAACAAAGGAGAATGGTGTATAAGATATAACTCTGAGCTCTATCAGTTGCATAAGTCTCCTTATGTGATTACATCAATTAAAGTTTTAAGATAGTGATGGGGAGAGCATGTACAAGGAATGACTGAATTTGAGATACCAGAGAAAATAATGGAATGTAAATTTGATGGAAGAAGAAATGTGGGACGACTGAGACTTTATTGGATGGATGGAATTTTGGAGGATCTGAGAAAGCTGATAATCGAAGGATGGTGGTTGGTTGCTAGAGAGAGAGATGTCTGGAAGATGGTTCTGAGGGAACTGAGGCTCGAATCAAGCTGTAGTGCTACTTCTGATATCCATTGCTATCCTCCATAACTGTAAGCCATATCCCCTATACACAACTTAGGACTTGCCATGCCATGGTGACAGGAACTCACATTATATAAAGCAATTGGATAATACAATAAATTTGTCCTATGTCCAATTTTTACTATGGAGTAGAACTCTTAGGCAGCAATGACAGTTCAGATTTTACCCCAGACAATAAAGGGGGAAGATTTTTCTTTACTTGTTCACAGTATTCTTGGTCTATTCATCCTCTCGAGTGTAAGGATCTTTGGTGTTAAAGCCAGCTTGATTATAACTATCTTCAAAGGCAGGAAACCAATTGGATGTCCACATCCTGGAAACAAAGTATAATAGTGTATTTTTAGGCAGGCGCAAGTGAAGATTACTTGATGGGTTTATTCATGGATTCTACTTGCATTTAGAAAATGCAAGTGTCAATGAATGGGCCAGACGTTAACTCACTTTTATGAAAAAAACTTAAAAATCATTTGCAAGTGCTGAACTTGAATTTGACATATGTGGTTTGCATACAGTAAATAGAGCCACAAACTCTGGGATCTCCAAACTGATTGTGCCTTATGTTAAATACACAGGAACAACAACTAGCACAGCTTTTCCTTGCACAATCTTTCCCCACAAAAGATGTCACAAGATATCATGGATATCTCAAGACTCAAAATCAAATTGATAATTATGTCATAAGTGAAAAATTCAGATCCTCGCTGATGGATGTATGAAATAAGAGAGGTGTGACTTTGGATGAGAGCATCATCTTATGGTAGCAAAATTAAGGCTAAAAATTATGACAATAAAAAATAGCACCCAAGTAACAAGTAGAAAATTCAACACAAACAATGAATTTCTTCAAAGTTAAAATTGGGAAACACATTATGAGGTTCTTAATTAATAAATTAATGAGTCCTTTTAACATCTTACCTCATATTTCATGTTTTATCAAATTTATTTATGGGTTATTTAGAATGTCATATCACCAATGCTTATCCCTGGATGTTCAAATGTTGGTATAGATATGTGGATGATATTTTCTCTGTGATAAATTCTAAATATATTGAAGATGCATTAAAATTACTCAACCTCCAGGATGAATCTGTGAAATTTACTATGGAATTAGAAAATAATAACCAAATCCCATTTTTGGACCTCTACATAAGAAGGAATGAACAACAACAAAGAATTGAATTCAATATATACAGAAAAGATACTCATATTGACAATACATAAAGTCTTCAGGTTTCAATCATATTGCGCATAAGCATGCAATTTTCAACAGTTTGATATATAGATTATTGAATGTTCCACTAAATGAAGAGGATTTTAAGAAAGAATACAATCACATTTTGGACATAGCTAATTTAAATGGTTTTGGAAAGGAAATAATTATAACTAAATTGAAGAAATTCAGACAACAAAAAAGATTAAAAGAATACACTACCCTGCAATCTGATTCAAAGAAAGGAAAACAATTTAAGAAAATCACTTATCATCCTGGAATACATAACAAATTTCAAAAAATTTTCAAGAAATTCAATATTACATTGGCACCGATAAATAAATTTAGCCTTGGTAACTTATTAATAACCAATAAGAAAATGAACACCCCAGATAGTAAAATATCTGGAATTTATCAAATTGATTGTGGAGATTGCAATAAAGTATACATAGGAAAAACAAAAAGAAATTTGGACACTCGCACAAAGGAACACTTTAGAAATATTAAAAATGGTGAAATTGAAAAATCAGCTATTGCAGCACATAGTTTGTTGGAAGGTCATAGAATTGAAAAAGAAGCTAAACTTCTAAAACATTTGGAAAAACCTTTGGACTTGGCAGTTTGGGAGAAAATATTTATACAGAAGAACAAATTTAAATCTATGAATTTCGACATTCCGGATGAACGTGACCTCATCTCGAAGTTCATCAAATCAATACCAGATGGCAACGATATCTCGAAGTTCGTCAAATCAACACCAGATGGCAACGTTACAGAGGGAGATTCCAACGAATATCCGGTAGTCATAATGGCGGTTGAAAATGAATGAAAGATCATTTGAAAACTATAGTTACCGTGTTTGATAAAACATGAAATATGAGGTAAGATGTTAAAATGACTCATTAATTTATTAACAAACAATGAAATTCACACAACATTTTCTCTGGAACTGAGGAACAGCTATTCCATATGATGAACAGGAGATGAGCTGGACCAACTTATTGAGAAAACCTAGGAAAAGATAAAATCCTGTATGTTGAAGTTCAAAAAGACATCCTAGGTTATAAAGAGGGAAACAGGAAAACCTGAATGTCAGAGAAATCATATAATTTGAGGAAAAGAAAAAATTGAAGAATAAATTAAATGCTGTTAAACCTGGAATGAAAAATTACCTTTCAGCAAGGTATTAATTCGAAAAACAAAGAAGTAAAATGTAGTTTAAGAAGACACAAAATAAATTAGATTGAAAACCTTGGAGAGGAAGCAGAGAAGTCTGCATTGATTGACAACACTTAAAGAATTCTTTCTTCTTCTTCCTTCCAAGTATTAGGCCAAGGCCTGTTACGATCCTATAGAAAATTTTCCCTCCAGCGTTTCATAGGACGGCCCAGTGATCACTTAAAGAATTAATTAATTAAATTTGGGTTGTGTTTCTGACTCACCTCATATTTCATGATTTTTATACAGACCTAGGTTTGCATAAAAATCAAGAAATATGAGGTGAGTCAAAAAGACAACTCAAATTTAATTAAAATAAACCTCTCATAGTGTTATTTCCTATATATATATATATATATATATATATATCCATCCATCCATAGTAATTCTGCCCGAAGGCAGGTCCTTCACTGCAATCATAGCATTTTCATGCTATGCTTGCAGCTTTACTAGGGAATTGTAGGTGTGGTAGCTTCCCGTTGCTTACCACACCGATGAAGGATGATGATGATAATGATAAGGATGGTGATGATGATGATGGCCATATGATTTTAGGGACCGTTTGGGCCTTAAAGTTTTCCTTACGGGTGAAGAAAAACCCTGATAAAAACCTCACCCAGAAAAACTGCCCCGACTGGGGATCGAACCCAGGCCTGCTGCGTGACAAGGCAGCATGCTACCTCGAGACTACAGCGGTGGACATATATATACACTACTAAAAAAAAAGTAGACAAACACATCTTTAAACCAAAGCCACAAAATAAATATTGTAACAATTTAATTTTTGAGAGTCAGATGTTTTGATTTGAAGTATTGTTTAAAATCAGATTGAAGATCTTCTGGGTTTTATTAATTTTTCTCTGAATATGTTAGTGAAATTCCAAGAATTGCTGAAACCAAAATGAGTTCGTATTAATTTATTTTTTTTAAAAACAGGTTTGAAGAATAATCTGTGGTAGGGAATTGTTATTTTGTGTTCTCTGAAGCTAATACAGAGCAATGAGACAACTGAATGAAACATCAGTTGCTCGAGCAGTTGCATTAATTGAAGATGGTCGTTCCATTCACCATGTCTCTAGGATTCTTGATGTCAGCCCTTCCGTCTTCCATAGGCTGTGGAGGCGATATAGAGAGACACATGGATACAAGAGGAGACCCGGGCAAGGTGGTAAGAAGAAGACTACAGACGTACAGGATAGATTTCTTGTCTTATCAGCTTAGCGCAGATGAAAATCTACAGCCAGAGATCTACAAAATCATTTATGCTGTACTGGAAATTAATTTTACGGTGATAGATAAACTATTTGAACCGGAAAAATATTTGTTATCTAGGTGATAAATGGAGCTATATATGAGTTCCTCTTTGTTTCTTCAGGGTCAGGCTGAACTGATGATTTTAACCGGTGATAGATAAGGATAAGAATAAGTTTGAGTTTGGTATCTTTCACAAACCATCTCATACTGATACCACTATCCATAGTTCTTCTCTTCACCCATATACTCATAAGATGGCAACCTTTAATAGTTACATTCATAGACTTTTAAATATCCCTCTTTCACCCTTGGAATATAATAATGAATTGAATATTATTAAACAATTAGCTATTAATAATAACTACGACCCTAAAATTGTAGAATATTTAATTAAGAAAGTTCATTACAAAAAAGCAATTAACAAAGTTTTTCCTTTACCCAAAGAAAACATAAAGAAATATGTCGTAATGTCATACATAGGCCCACTTTCAAATAAAATATCTAAACACTTTAAGAAGTTGAACATTAATGTGGCATTTAAAACTAATAAAACTTTACAAAATATAATAAAAAACAATAAAACCAAAATAAAAAAAGAAAAATTATCAGGTGTATATAAATTGAAGTGTGGCACATGTGACAATGTCTATCTATATAGGACAAACTGGTAGACCTTTTATCTCTCGGATAAAGGAACACATGAGAGCATATAACAGAAATTTAGAATATTCAAAATATGCTAACCACCTATTCCAATTTAATCATTGTTTCGATCCAAATTTTGAAATTTTACATGTTTGTGATAAGGATAAGAAGTTAGATCTTTTGGAGGCTGCAGAAATTAATAAATTTAAAAGTAGAACAAACTGTTAAATTCTCAACTTGATTTGAATGAATCCCCTTTGTTAAATAAAAAAATTTAAATAAATATTGATGTATTGTTGCTTAGATCAGTTGGAACACAATTCATAATTTGTTAACTTGTCTGAAGTAGGTACAGTGTACCGAAACAACTGTTACTGAATTATATAATAAACAGAAAATCAAATAAAACTACTTTTTATATTCATTTAATTAATAGATAAGGAACTATTTAAGGCAAATAGTTATCAAACTAATTTTAGGCGACGTGATAGAAGGATTTTATTAATTTTCTTTTCCCTCAATAGTAAATTATACACTTTTCTCTTATAACTTGGCTAAGAAAAGGTCAAAACCACAACTCAATTTTAATAATCCTTATTGTGGATCTTTCTTTTGTACGTTCTCCTAATGGGAACACTCGCCCTACTTACTCGACTACTGACTATAAGGGAGCACTCGTCCCTCTAACTCTGTATGGTCTATGGATAGCAAACTCGCCCTACTTACTCTTGACTATATGGGAGCGCTCGCCCCACTTACTCGACTACTGACTATAAGGTCCCTCTCACTCTGTACGGTCTACGGATAGGACATTCGTCCTACTTACTCTTGACTATATGGGAGCACTCGCTTTGACTATCGGGGAGCACTTGCTCCACTTACTTGATTTTTAACTTACATAACATTTTATATTAAATATTTAAGAAAGTTGTGGATTTGACTTATTTTTCCGTCGCCATTGCAATTTTTATACAAAATTTTCATTGCATAAAATAAATCTTTTGGCACACCTCTATAGGCTACATGTGCAAGTCGATATAGGCCTACTAGATTTAGGGCGTAGCCTTTTACATGACTATCTTATTTCCAAGTTATTCGAGGTCAATAATCTCTCTAGCTGCCTGCTATGTTTTTGGAGGCTACATCATTTTTTTTTTAGTTTGAAGTTTCTTAAAAGCAATAAACCAACCTTTCATCCCTCCTAACTGTATCAATGCTCCCCTTCTGAGTTTTAACCTTGAGGATTTGCGTAAAGTCTAAGACCGTGGAATAACTGTCTTTAATATGTACCGGCTTCCAAAATACGTAACATATGACCAGACAATAAACTCAACAGCTATTCATATTACTTCAGACACCCTCAAATAACTTAAAACGCCGCTTTCGGCAATTACTTGTTTACTAGAACATATTACTTTATTTTTACAATCAAAAGAGCCCTCAATTATACCGGTGCAATGCACAGCAACTGGGATGGTAATTTCTGATCAGACAGTAAGAAATAGACTGAGAAATGCAAGGTTGAAGTCTAGAATCCCCTTTAAAGCCCCTCGTTTAACACGTCAGCACAAAGAAGCCTGGCTGCAATTTGCTTATTAACATGTCAACTGGCAGCTCTGCCAATGGAAGGGTGTTTTATTCATGGACGAATCAAGATTTCATCTAACATGTTCTGATGGTCGTAAACATGTATGGAGATGTCCTGGTGAACATTTTGATCCAGCCACAATTATTGAACGTGACAGATTTGGAGGTGATCGGTTATGGTTTGGGCTGGGAATACTATTGAGTCTCGGACAGAGCTTGTCGTCCCACAGTGCATGAATTTCTTTAATTTGTTTGATATTTTTTTTTATTCAAAAAGAAGAACAACTTAAAGAATGGTCTACCCTACAAACGGTTAGTAAAGAAAAGAAGAAATTCAAGAAAATTACTTACCATCCAGTAGTACATAGGAAATTTTAAAAAAATATTTGACAAACAGAACATTATTTTGGCACCAATAAATAAATTTAGTGTGGAAAAACTTCTAAGTACCAGTAAAAAAATTAACATCCCAGACAGAAGAAATCTGGAATTTATCAAATAAATTATAATGATTGTAGCAAAGTGTACATAAGAAAAACAAAAAGAAATTTGGAAACACACTAAAGAACATTTTAGAAATATTAAAAATTGTGAAATTGAAAAATCAGCAATTGCTGCACATAGTTTGCTAGAACATCATAAAATTGAAAAAGAGGGAAAACTTTTGAAACAATTAGATAAACCATTGGAATTGACAGTTTGGGAAAAGATATTCATTCAGAAGAATAAATATTGATATATGAACTTCGATCCAAAGATGGCAGCTCAAGAGGTGACGTCCATAGAGAAATCAGCAACCAGATAATTTCATCAGTGGAGGTCATGACTGAAGAGGGACAAGATGTTGTCTGAAACCATTGGTATCAAAGAAATTTGAAATTGTATGAGGTGAGTCGTTAAAAATATGTTCTCCACTCACTATTAATTAAATGTGTAATAATTAATTTGAGTGTAATATCTTACCACATGAATTGTTGTGTTCTTGAGAACATGTTTCAATATATCTTCATATTAACATCAGCTCGTTCAGACTTCAGTTTTTGATAATTGATTTGGGATATCAACACCCCTCCATGTTATGTTTTACCGAAGAAGTTGCAAATCGAATCCTTTTCCCCAGGAATGTTCAGACTGTTGAATTTTTGGTAGTTGGTCCTGGATGTTGACTCCCATCTTTTAGAAGTTCTTCGGCCAGCCAAAATGTGGAGGGGGAGTCGACATGGTGGAATAATTTCCAAAAATTCAACATTCTGAGCCGATGACGATATGAAGACATATTTAAACATATTTTCAAGAACACAACAATTTATGAGGTAAGCTGTTAGACTCAAATTGATTATTAAAGGAACCTCATAATGTTACTTTCTATCGTAATTTTATTAAACAAATATATAAAATTTAAAATAAATTCTGTCCAGGGAAGTTGACTCGATTTGGATGTTAATTGGTCCACCAGCAGATGGAGAAAAAAAACAGTGCTCCTAGATGAGAGAACTTCTGTCATAGAATTACCAATGATGAAACCACCTAAATTTTGAAACCGGTCTAATTAGAAGATGGGATATGAGGTGGGGTAAACAGAACTTATTTTAAATAAATACCTCATAGTGACATATCCTATAATAGTTCAAATATGTAATCACTCAGTTACAATCCAGGTGATATGGACAGTCAACTTTATTTAATATTTGTAGGAAATACCACTATGAGGTTTCTTTTAATTTTTATGAGTTATTTTGAGACTCACCTCATTTTTTTTTGATATTCTCCAGACTATAGTTTTTTTTTTGCATCTGTGTGACATTGTCGATGCATTCTAACTGTTGTTTATTGCGGTTGTCATCCCGTAGGTTGACAGGTGAGTGAGTCAAAATAACTAACTCATAATAATGGATAGTCAACATTTTTTTTTTTAAGTGGAACGAAATGTTAGCATTTGTACTGTGTCTCAAATGGTGCAATGGGCCACACTCCGATGTACAGAGTTGGAGGTCTGGGGTTTGATTCCTGGTTCAGAAGCTAATTTTTCTTTTCAAAAAAATTAATTTGTCCAGGACCGGAACATGTTAAATGGAGTATTACATCAAAATCTCCTTCATTTTCCAACACTAAACTACAATGCATGATATGCCAACAACCTAAGTCTGTCCTGGGAAGCCAGAGATTTAATGATACATCATCAATTTCCGCAATTGGATAAATAAATTATAACCACCTTAGCTTCTAATGCTCTTGGCTGAGAATGCATTTTGTGTGCACATTCCCCATTGTTCTTGATGATGTGTGTACCACACCATTGCAGGCCTGAGTAGATTTTAGCCTTCACAATGTTTGTTTATGTGGTAATTAAGACAAGTTTATCACTGATATGTCCTTTGATTTGTGGATTATATCTATGTTGCCCCAAACTATGAGGGTATTTCTTAGGGTTGTCGAATATTATGTTATATTAAATGTTTAAGCTATGTTAATTTCTGTATTGACTTAGGCATTCACAGCCGGAGATGCTATGATGATCTTGAAGAAGATTTCCGGGCTGTAGGCCATGGTTTCGAGGCTTGAAATTCCCCAGCGTTTCACCAGAGACTGTGTCTGGCATCCTCAAGGGTTGTCTTGAGTCTGGCAATTTTGTCCACTGTCTGTCCTATTTATACCGTTCACCGCGATGTGTTCGTAGGTTATATCTGCCTTCTGATTGGTCAGCAGTAGGAACTTCCATTGCTCCAATGAGGTTGATGTTTGATGGTCTAGTTGACTGTTCTTGTAGAGGTTTGCATTCTGCATTTTTTAGAATCGGTATTCATATTTATTGACTTTTAATGATTCTTCTTTTCATTGAAACTGTTTTTATGTTTGAATATTTCGATGGCTCCTCGTTGTAGACGGGTAAAATAGTGTGTGCAGTTAGATAATATGTCTGTATTCTGGTATTGTACTATGTGGCCATCAAGTAAAGTGTGTTCTGCTACTGCCGACTTATCCATTTAAGACGACTGTATCTTTCATTCTCCTTAAGTCTGGTTGTGATGCTGCATTTGGTGGTGCCTATATACACTTTTCAATAACTGCTTGGTATCCTGTATATGCCTGCTTTCTGATGGGGATGGAGTTGATCCTTTATAGGTATGAGACGGTTCTTGATTTTCTTGGTAGGCCTGTATATTGTCTTTATGTCTTCTTTCCTTAGTAGTTTTCCAATGCACTCCGTTACATTCTTAATGAACGATAAAAATGCCCTGGTTGAAGTTTTTTCTTCTGATTCCTTTCTACTGTTGCTGTTGTATCATCTGGAATGATTGGCTCGGTTGATTTCTTTCCTGGTGTATCCATTGGCTGTAAATGTCATATGGAGGTGTTGAAGTTCCGTTTTTAATAAATCAGGATGACAAAGTTTGTTGGCTCGATCTGTCAATGATTTGATGATTCAAAATTTTTGTTTAGGGTGATGAATCAAGGTTTTATGAAGATACCTGTCAGTGTGAGTAGATAGTGTGATAAATGTTGCTGTCTTCTTCTATTTTGATCAGGATGTCTAGGAATGCTATGCTGTTATCTGTTTCTCTTTCTACGGTGAATTGTATACTGGAGTTTATGTTGTTGATGTGTGTAAAAAATTTGTCTACTTTCTCTTCCCCGTGGTTCCAGATTACAAAGGTGTCATCTACATAGCGAAGCCATATCTTGGGTTTGAGAGGTGTCGTATCTAAGCATATTTGCTCAAAGTTTTCCATGAAGAAATTGGCAACTAGTGGGCTCAAGGGACTGCCCATAGCTACTCCATCTGTTTGCTCGTAGAAGTCGTTGTTGAATAGACTATTCTCCTCATTGCTGCCAAGTTTCCTCAAGACATCACAAAACTTTTCAACCACTGCTTAACCACCAGCTACTTTCTATTCAGCAATGACTTGTACGAGCAAACAGATGGAGTAGCTTTGGGCTTCAATAATGGTGGAGATTATGTTGAAAAGTAATTGAAGTGTGGGGAATACAATGCAACAAAAATGGTTTGTAAATATCTTCCTGTTTAATTACTACAGCCTTTTGGAACTTACTTTAAAAACACGCCTCGTATCTTCAGTTTGATCTCAACTAAGTTATGTAGGTAGGAAATAACACTGAGGTTTATTTTAATTTTGTTGGGTTGTTTCTTGACTCACCTCATACTTCTTAACTCCCTCACAGATCCGGATTTCTTCCCTGTAGTGACATTCTCAATGCTGTATCATGTTCACAACTGACGTCCAATGGTCTCCTCTCATGCAGACTAACCTCCGCGTCATCTGATGGTTGACTGACGAACTTCCCAATCAATCCCCCCTCTCAAAATTTTTATTCTTGCATATGTAAATTTTTTACCAAATTGTGAGTTCCTTTGGTTTTTCTAATTGTTTAAGTAATTGTGTTTTGGTTTTTATTCTATGTTTTTCTGACCAGGCAGATTTTTGATTCTCCATTTTTAACATTTCTGAGGTGTTCCTTTAATCTTGTATTTAAATTCCTTTTTGTTTTTCCTATGTATATCTTTTCACAATCTTTACAATTAATTTGATAAATTCCCAATTTTTGGCAGTCTTCAATCTTTTCATTTTTGTTGGTTTTTATTAAATTACCTAAACTGTAATCATTTTTTGGTGCTAATTTAATGTTGAATTTGTTGAAGATTTTTGAAACTTGTCAAATACTAAAGGGTGGTATGTAAATTTCTTGAATTTTTTTACCAATTTCTTTATCTGTGAAGAGTACTTTCATTAATCATTTTTTGTTCCTTGAATTTATTTATTTTCTTGTGTATCATCTTTTCTTGAAATCCATTATCCTTTCCAATTTTTATCATGTGTTTTTTTCTCTTTATTGTAATTTTCTTTGCTCATTGGAATGTTCACAAGTCTGTGTGTTAAACTATTAAATACTACCTGTTTGTGTGAAAAATGGTTATATCCTGTAGATTTTATATAATTGTCAATGTGAGTTTCTTTTCTGTAGATTCCAAATTCTATTTTCTTTTTTTATTCATTCCTGATCAATTTAAGGTCTAAAAATTGTATTTCATGATTATTTTCTATTTCCATTATAAATTTGATTATTTTATTTTGAATATTTAACAGTTTAATGGCATCTTCTAATTGTTTCTGTTTTACTATTGCTATGATATCATCTACATATCTACTCCAAAATTTAAACATCAGAGGGTATGCTTTGGTTACGTGACATTCAAAGTTACCCATAAACATATTTGCTAAGAATGGTGATAATGGATTTCCCATTGCAAGTCTGATCTTTGTCTAAAGTACTTTCCTCTAAAGGTGAAGAACATTTGATTTAAGCATTATTTTGTTAATTTTATGTATTCTTTAACGCTATCATCATCATGTGCCATTGATAATTTTGTCAAACTGGGCTCACAATATGGAAAAAACGGGAAATATGGACGGACAGAAAAATTGTCTGAGTGCACTAAACGTCTCATTTTACGTAAAGCAAAAGGTAAGAGTATGTTTTCTTCTCAAATCCAGGCTGATTTAAAGA
This sequence comes from Diploptera punctata, assembly GCA_030220185.1. NCBI lineage: Eukaryota > Metazoa > Arthropoda > Insecta > Blattodea > Blaberidae > Diploptera > Diploptera punctata. The sequence goes on from JASPKZ010008128.1 coordinate 652,840, forward strand.
TGCCAGTAACAGCCAGACGAGTAAGACAAATTCTGTCGGAAGACAAGAACCTAAAATTAAAAACAAACATCTCTGAACAATGCACATAACAATGTTAGAATGCCTTTTGCTGAAGAACACATGTCCTGGACCTCAGAATGGGAATAAAGTAATACTTCAGTGATGAGTAGAAGTTTAATCTGGATGGGCATGATGGCTTTCAGTATTACTGGCACGACCTCCGTACTGAAGAGCAAGTTAGAATGAGTAGAAACTTCGGTGGTGGAGGCATTACGATTTGGGCAGCATTCTGCTTTAAAGGAAGATAAAAAATAGCATGTATATGCACCAAGATGAATTCTGAGTCCTACACTGAGGAGCTTCTGGAGTCCTAATTGATACGAATGTATGGAGGAATTTGGCAAAGATCTAATTTTTCAGCAAGATAATGCTTCCATTCACGTGTCTGCCAAATCAAAGGAGTGGTTTCAGGAAGAAAGCAATACCACTTTTGAACCGGTGCCAGTCAGACGGTCCTGATTTAAACCCTATTGAGAACTTATGTGGGATCCTCGCGAGGCATGTGGTATCGCAATGGGGATGGCCAGTTTGGGGCAGTGACTGAGCAGAAAAATGTAATGGCGGGGAAGAGTGGGCTTCAATCCCATAGAGAAGAAATCAACACCCTCATCAAGTCAAAATGCCGAAAGAGAATCTTCCAAGGAATTAACAACAATGGAGGTTCAACTACGCTAGTTAGATCGTTTGTTGTAAACTTTGTGCTTGGTCTTTTTGGTTTAATCTGCGAAATCCACAAAGTGCCTTTTTCCTAATTTCCACAGTCCGCCCATATGGTGTGAGGTGTTTTCAGTTTTCATGTACTTTTTAGGATGGAAATGGATAATTAATTTTGACATTATTTGTGTGTGTTTTATACTCAATCACCTCCTAAGTTAAGATAGAAAAATGTCAAAGAAAGAGTAAATGAACTTGTGGTCACACTTCTAACAAGTGCCTTTATACCAATTTCCTCCACTGTACTAGCGCTTGCTTTTTCACTTACATTGTTGTAAACTATAGCTCTTCTTCTGTATTTACTAACATTATTTAATATTTTAAACTTCTTCAAACAATTTTTATAAGATTATTAGAAAATTTTTAAGTATTTATTTAAATATGCAATCACAATATCATGACACTGTTAGACAATATTGTGATGCTAAGTGCTATTTTCTCCACAGAGTATATTACTTAGTCTATGATTTTTCTATCGCTGTTTTGGGTTATCGCTAGTTGGATCAGCATTAGGGAGTGATAAGTAAGTGTACACCCTTTTTTAATAAACGTTTGGTAATTTTAATATTATTAATATATTTTTTAACAGATTTGGGATTTATTGCAAATATTGGTCATTTAAATTTCATAGCGACGGATAGTAATCGATATGTGATTCGATTGTGCTTATCGCTGGCTCTATAAACTCTGGCGCATGCGCACTGTTGTTCTATAGGACTTTGAAAATATTTCACGCTAGTTTAAGTGCAGTTTTTCCACCATATTTCTTCCATGTGCGGTAAAATTATTATTCTATAAAGTTTCAACTTTGTATGCTTAGACAAAACTAACAATCTAAAACAATTCATATTACAATAATATTCTCTGATATATTAATTCAATTAGTGGATTGCACAACGAAGGTATAAACTGCAACACCGATTTTCCATTTTTTTATTGATTCCATAACAACTAAAAAAAATAACTGAAAATCCACAGAAATTGTTATGAAACCATGGTCATGATTCAGACATTTGTTTCTACACTTAACAACCATAGATTTTCAGTTTTTATGGTTGTTATAGAAACCTTAAAAAATTGGAAAACTGTGGTCATGGTTTAGAATTCAGTTGTACAATCCAATCAATGCCTCTTAGTTATTTACAAGATTTGAAAGTGGAGTTTCAGATGAGTTTAGAAATTTTGAAGAGAGAAAATTATACTTGCCTCTGGATTTGAACCCAAAACTTCTGGTTTTATACACTAGCACACTAAAATTCATCGGAGAACATTTTGTTTAAACAACTCACCTCATAGGATTCATGCTTCGATGATACCGCGGTTTCAAACACAGCCATGTTCATCTTCAGCCGAGTCGGAGTTATGGTTGAAGATGAACACGACTGTGTTTGAAACTGTGGTATCATGGAAGCATGAATCCTATGAGGTGAGTTGTTTAAACAAAATATTCTTCGATGAATTTTAATGATTATACCTCATAATGTTTACTTCCCAACATTAATTTAATATAAATAACACTAGCACACTAATTATTGTGCTACCCAGGCATACCTGCCCAAACACAAAATTTTCTCTGAACAGGGATGCCTGGATAGCATAATGTGTTGTGTAAAATCATGGATATTGAGTTGAAATCCTGGTTCAGGCAACAGAAATTTTTTTATTCAAAAAATAATTTATTGATCAATCTGAGTGCATAAAATTTACATGTTATATTATAATGAGTTTAGATGTTTATGCTGGGGATGAAATTTTTAAACATTCCTAAAATTCTTTCAGTTCTTGCAATATACATAACTTTATTTCATATTTCATCAGCATGCAAGCTGGAAGTTTGAGGGTACAAGTCCCAGTGGGGTCAGGATTTTTAAACTGATCCAATCCTGGCAGCACCATGGTCCTGGAGTCGACTCAGCCACTAATGAAAATGAATACTAGGGGCTTGTTCTGGGGATAAATGCAGCTGTTGTGCAGGGCTAAAACCCAGTTGACATCACGTGTCGATTATATAGAAAAATGGGAGCCTTAACCTCCTACTACTCCAAAGGCTTCCTAAGGCCTGTAGTGGAACCACTTTACTGTTCCATCAGCATACCTATTTTTAATAAATACTGAAAATATTAACACATACAATACATTATACTACTATACAAGATGTAATACCCAAAATATTCTGTGTAAGAACTGGGTTTGCTTGTAGTGTTAAATATATTAGTGATATTTCAAGATGAAGTATAAGTAAAAGAAAAATATCTAAAATAGTTTCTAACAAAATATCAATCATTGCATCAATTCACAGTTATGAATGTGCAATATTGTTTGTAGCAAAGAAACAGTTGAAGATTGATTCAGTAAGTACTATCAGTTAACAAAATGAAATGGGAATTGTATCATAACTGTTAAAAGTACACTTGTTAAATGTGAAATAATTTATTTTTAATAACCCTTAAAAGTAAATATGTACTGATGATGTAAACATATTATTTATGTTGATATTATATCTATTGATTACATTTGCCTGTTTATTTGTAAAATTACTAATTAAGTATACAAATTTATTCATATGATGGTGAACTTTGAATCCAATTTTGTACATGGTACTGTAATGTTCCATTTTACGAGACTGTATAGTACTGAAATGAGAGATGTAAGAAATAAAATAATTGCTATAATGATAATCGTTTGTTTTTAAAATTAATGTTCCATGTTTTAAATTTCAGAGTCCAGACTGGAGAAGTGAAAATCTGCCATTTGTGTTTTGTGAGGGACGTGGTGAAGATGCTATAAAAAACACATTTAGTATTCCAAATGAGGATGTTCAGCACAGTGCATTTGAAATACATGATGCAGATGATTTAGAAAGTGAAGAATTTGATTTTCTGTGAACAGAACTTTCGTTTGTGATTCTTGATTACAGGTACATAATTTATCATTTAAAAAGTCATTATTTTGATATAAAATTACTGTAGTAATGAATGTATGGAGGAGAGGGTTGTAGTGTTCTAATTAAGTTTTTTTGAGACTGGGAAACATCTTAGTTTATTCTCGAACATGTTTCGATATAATCTTCTATATCATCACCAGCTTGCCCAGACTGTTGCATTTTTTGTTGTGGACTCTGGATGCTGATATCAGCTCCCTCCTCCGGCGAAGCTGAAGAACCTCCAAACTAGGTCACGTTCAGCAGGAATTTCAAAATTCATGACTCTATTTTTGTTCTTCTCAATGTAGATTTTTTCCCAAATAGTGAGTACTTTTGTATTTTTTAATTGGTTTAATAATTTAATGTTCAAATTTATTATTGTGTTTTTCAGACCAAACATGAGCAGCAACTGCAGATTTCTCTATTTCCCCATTTTTAGTATTTCTTATGTGTCCCTAGGTTCTAATTTTCAGATTTCTTTTTGTTTTTCCTATATATATCTTATCACGGGGCACGCCGTAGCGTAGTGGTTAAGGCACTGAGCTACAAGCCGGAGGGTCGAGGGTTCAAGTCCCGTTGGGGTCAGGATTTTTAAACTGACCCAAACCTTCTGGCGGCACCATGGCCCTGGGGTCGACTCAGCCTCTAACTGAAATGAGTACCAGACGCTTGTTCTGGGGTAAAGGCGGCCGTCACGCAGGGCTGACAACCCGGCTGACATAAAGTGCCGATTGTCTAGAAAAAGTGGGAGCCTTAACCTCCTACTACCCCAAGGGCCTCATGAGGCCTGTTGTGGGATCATTACAAAAAAAATATCTTATCACAACCAGTACATTCTATTAGATATATTCCTGATTTTTTACTTTGATCAATTTTTTAAATTTTTGTTGGTTTTTATTAGTTTATTTAAACTATGATCATATATTGTTGCTAATTCAATATTAAATTTGTCAGATACCTTCTGGAATTTATTGTATGCCCAAGGATGACATGTAAATTTCCTGTATTTTTTACAGGTGGTTTTTCATTTTGAAGAGTACTTTTGTTGTTCATTTTTTGTTTTTTATACTTTTCTATTTTTTGTGTGCCATTTTTTCATCAAACCCATTTTCTCTAGCTACTTCGATTATGTGTTTTTTTTCTCTATTTCAAAATCTTTTTTGCTTAAGGGTAAATTTACCAATCTGTGAGTTAAACTATTGAAGGTTGCCAATTTATGTCCATTGGGGTTTAAACTTACCCTTAAGCAAAGAAGATTTTGAAATAGAGAAAAAACACATAATCAAAGTAGCCAGAGAAAATGGGTTTGATAAAAAAATGGTACACAAAAAAATTGAAAAGTATAATAAACAAAAAATGATCAACAAAATGAAAAACCTCCTGTAAAAAATTACAGGAAATTTACACGTCATCCTTGGGCATACAATAAATTCCAGAAGGTATTTGACAAATTTAATATTAAATTAGCGACAAAATATTATCACAGTTTAAATAAATTAATAAAAACCAACAAAAATTTTTAAAAAATTATCAAAGAAAAAATCAGGAATATATAAAAGAGAATGTACTGGTTGTGATAAGATATATATAGGAAAAACAAAAAGAAAGCTGAAAATTAGAACCAAGGAACACACAAATATTAAAAATGGGGAAATAGAAAAATGTGCAGTTGCTGCTCATGTTTGGTCTGAAAAACACAATATAAATTAAAACACCAAATTATTAAAACAATTAGAAAATACAAAAGTACTCACTATTTGGGGGGGCACGCCATAGCGTAGTGGTTAAGGCACTGAGCTACAAGCCAGAGGGTCGAGGGTTCAAGTCCCCTTGGGGTCAGGATTTTTAAACTGACCCAAACTCTCTGGCGGCACTGTGGCCCTGGGGTCGACTCAGCCTCTAACGGAAATGAGTACCAGGCACTTGTACTGGGGGTAAAGGTGGCCGTCATGCAGGGCTGACAACCCGGCTGACATAAAATGCCGATTGTCTAGAAAAAGTGGGAGCCTTAACCTCCTACTACCCCAAGGGCCTCCGGGCTTGTTGTGGGATCACTTTACTTTACTCACTATTTGGGAAAAATCTACATTCAGAAGAACAAAAATAGAGTCATGAATTTTGAAATTCCTGCTGAATGTGACCTACTTTGAAGGTTCTTCAGCCACCCGGAGAAGGGAGCTGATATCGGCATCCAGGGTCCACAACATAATACGCAACAGTCTGGGCAAGCTGATGATGATGATGATGATGTAGTAATTATATCGAAACATGTTCGAGATTAAATCAACAATAATTTGAGGTATGATGTTTCCCAGTCTCAAAAAAACTTAATTAAAAGAACTTAAGAATATTACTTCCTAAAATAAAGCTATTGGTGTTCTAATTGTTTATGCACTAATGGAACAACATTTGTAAAAAGTAGGAAATCCTAGTGCTTCAATGCTAAAGATAAAATTCTCCCTAAACCTTCAATTTTACTCACTAATACTCTACCACTGAGCCTGATTTATAGCATCAGTGCATAAAAGTGATGGTTTGGTTATTCTGAGTTGTTTTTTGACTCACCTCAAATGAGGTTTGGTGTTCAATTCCCGGTTCAGGTAGGAAATTTTATTTTTACCATTGATTATATTAGCTTTATATAAATTTACTTATTTTGATCATAGTAGTAGATTTAGTTGTGTAATATTAATTAACTTAATTGGTCATCCTAGTGCTTATTTTATACGACTTATTCTAGTAGTCAATAATAAAAGTCTACCCATCTATTTTCTTATAGTTTCATTTTATTGGCATTGAAATGCATAACTATCCTATTGTTTTCCAAATTCTTCAAAACTGTATATGCTATTATCATCCATTAATATCATATATAGTAAAAAGTTACTATATCAAGAAGACTTTATAAATATAGTGTCGCGTGGTGTAAGACGACTCTCAACTCTGGTAGCTAAGGTGGTCACACACGACACTAGGGGTAGTAATTTAGGCCAAAAATGGATGTAGGAATAATTTGGACAATTGAATAACGAATTGAAAGGAGGACCTCTCCTAGTGAAGAATAATATATATATATATATATTTAAATACTTTAATGCTTACTTATTTTAGGAATTCTCACTATGAGGTATATTCATTAAGGTAGAATATTTTTATCACTCACCTCATATTGTTCTTCTCTTCAAGACGACAGAACAACGGTCGTGACGATACTGAGGATGGAACAGAAACTATGTTCCGAAACTAGTTTATAATCAAACAAGAAGAACAATATGAGGTGAGTGATAAAAATATTCTACCTTAACTTTAATGCTTGTTGCTTCTGCCTTGCACTTGTGACTTGTGATTAACTTGTAAAATTTAGATGTGATGCGCTAGTGTAATTAGTGTGTGTTAATGCATCAGTTCACTGAACATGAAAACTGATTTATATATTAAATTTGGGAATTTTTAACATTATGGGGTTCAATTAATAATAATTAAATGAATCGTGATTTCTTCTTTCCTCATACTTCTATGTTTTTTTAAACACAGCACTGCAGTATCGGCGACACATTGTCGTCATCATCAGCTGTTTTCACGACTGTCAATTTTTTTCTTTTGCCGGTAATTATCTAGACTGCCATCTGGTGTTCTTTTGAAGGAATTACACTCCAAACTGCCATCTGGTGTTATTTTGAATGAATCATTTTCTAAACTGCTATCTGTTGTATTTTTGATGAACTTTGTAATCAAGCTCGGTTTGTCCGGAATCTCAAAGTTCATAGTTCTAGTATGGTTTTTTTGAATTATGAAAACTGATAATAATAATATGATCCAGGTTGAATAAAACAACAGGTAATGTGAGCCCTATAAGTGGAATTAGGGTCCCGAAGGTGAGTTGATTGATGATGACACTAAGTCATATTATAAGATTAATTTGATAAAAAATTAATTGCAAAGATTGCAATGAAGTACATATAGGAAAAACAAAAAGGAACTTGGAAACTTGCAAAAAAAAAACACTTTTGAAACATAAAAAATAGTGAAATTAAAAAATCAGCTATAGCAGCACATATTTTATTAGAAAATCATAGAATTGAAAATGAAGCAAAACTTTTGAATCTTCTATCTAAACCTTTGGAATTAACAGTTTGGGAAAAGATATACATTCAAAAAAACCATACTAGAACCATGAACTTTGAGGTTCTGGATCAACCAAGGTTGATTACAAAGTTCTTCAAAAGTACACCAGATGGTAGTTTAGAAAATTACTTCTTAAAAATTACACCAGATGGCAGTTTGGAAAATTACCGGCAAGAGAAAAAAATTGAGTCGTGAAAACAGCTGAAGATGCGAATGATGTATTTTGCGATACTGCAGTTCTGTGTTAACCCTTAATTACTCGTGCATACATAAACTAAATGAGGACTCGCAAGGGGTATTTTTTGTCTTCAAGTCTTTATCATAGTTAATAACACTATATCACATTATTACAAAGTTTAATGATATTTTTAAAAAATAACATATATATACACACCTCACTCAACAGAAAGGCAGTCTGGACAGAGCTCCACCACATGATCTTTGCAGATCGGCTTGCCGCAATTGGTGCAATACTTTGTTGTCTTGGATCATGTTCCCTGAAATACTGAAGTCTCTTCAGGTCTATTTGAATATTTGTGTTCCTTACAACTAGGTCGATTATCTCATCAGTAGATAATAGATTCCAAGCATCAACACCAGTTTTAGCATGTTTTGCCAGTTTCACACCAGGTTTCTCTGTCACAATATTTCATGCAGGCGTTCTCCCCCTAACATTTGGCAGTTCCTTGTACCAAATAGTGCCATCTTTTCCATTATAAGGAGTGTGTAAAATTGCCAGTGGAATGTCATCTTCAGAGAGACTAGCTGTAGCAGAAACATCTTCATCTTCTGACATAATATCATCCTGATCACTTTCAGCGCTCTGTATAGAGTTAGAATTGTGATCACACAGTCTTCGTCTCATGAAGAAGAAAATCTGCCAACAATTTCATCATCTGATGCTTCCAGCAGTTTTCATCTTCTGTCAATACTTTCCTCTTTCTACTCATATTTACTCTTAGACCTCAAATTGTAAGCACGAGAATAGAAAATAACACTCTACAGATGCTAGGCATGCACGGGGTAAAAAATTGCCACAGGTAGCAACAATGACATGAAATAAATATAATTGCATCATTAGCTATTCCAAGAAACTAAATACATCTGAAACACGTGCTGGAAGAGTCCATTTGAGAATAGGTGAGTTCCAGGGAATCTCATAAATGTAATTGTCACTAAATAGTAACGTCTTTCAACATAACAGAAAAAAATTACCCCACACGAGTAGTTAAGGGTTAAAAAAAAACATAGATGTATGAGGTAAGAAGAATTCACTTGATTCTTATTAAAAAAACCTCATAATGTTAAAATTCCCAAATTTATTATATTAAAATATTCAATAATGCTGACATGTTGAAGAGTGACGTCAAAATGTAGTTCCTTGTAGTATAATTTCAAGAGGAAGCAGGTGTTCCTAATGTGTGAATTAATGATAAGTAGGCGACATTCTGGCACCAAAGTTGTGTGCAAGACAGAATTATACTATACAATGTGTTTCATATGTTTATACAAATAACATAAAAATAAATGAAGAGAAAAGATGCATAATTGCGTCAACATACAAGTTAAGTGGAAATTTTAATATCTTCTATCAATTATGATGAATATGATTCAGAATTGTTAACTTTCGTGATTACATATAATGGAAAATTTTACAAAGTTCTGGATTTTTGTTTCTTGTTTTTGCTTTCTGTAATAATTTTCTTATAAAATTGGGTGTTAATCCTAATTTGAAACATTGGTTGATGAATTTTATGTCGGCCATTCTTCTATTTTTATTTTCTTTTAATTTTAAAAACTTTTTAATTTACCTTTTAAATTTGAAAAGTTTTGATTGAATTGCTGGAAGTTGGAGGCTGCCATCTTGATTCAGTTGATATACATAGAATCAAATTCTGTGTTTCTCTTCCTGAGACTTGATTACCTGAATTTATTTTAAAAATACAATAGGAAGTAACATTAAGAGGTTTATTTAATAATTAAGATATTTAGTCTGTCTATTCTTACCTCTTAAGGTACGTACACATATGTGCACCATGAACACATGCGGCACATGCATGCTGCTCGTGTTATGTTCATCAAAATTATTAACCCATTGGCTTATTAATATTTTCCTCCATTGTTGCACCCATATTTACCATTTAATTTTAAGAAAATTAGCTTCTTCGAAAAACAATGGCTTATAATTCGTGATCTATCAAGAGAAATCAGTTTTGTTGTACACCATTGAATAGATCGTTCACTCAGCTTTCCAACGGTATATAATATGTCATGCCATCTAATGACAGAACTAAAGAAACACTAAAAAGAAGCTACAGCTGCTCAGTCCGGCTCACAGCCATCGGTGTAAGAATGGGCTTCACTTGATCAGCCGGCTGGGAGCTGTCTGTGTAAGCCAATGGCTTAATTTCAATGAACCTTCTGCGATCCATAGGAAACCCACAAACTTTCAGTAGACATTTTGCAGAGACACAGGACTACACTTGGTCATTCCATGTCTCCTTATTCAATTATTTTCTTTTATCAAAACTATATTTTATTCTGGATGAGATACTGAGGAATTTTTACCTGTATACCATATTACATTGTTAAATAATGGGCTTCACTTGATCAGCCGGCTGGGAGCTGTCTGTGTAAGCCAATGGCTTAATTTCAATGAACCTTCTGCGATCCATAGGAAACCCACAAACTTTCAGTAGACATTTTGCAGAGACACAGGACTGCACTTGGTCATTCCATGTCTCCTTATTCAATTATTTTCTTTTATCAAAACTATATTTTATTCTGGATGAGATACTGAGGAATTTTTACCTGTATACCATATTACATTGTTAAATAATTTCAAAACTACAATCACTTCAAAAATGTTTTTAACCAATTATTGAAATTTTATTTAAGAAAATTGAAAAATGTAAGGAATATTAAATTTTTACTGAAATATGAAAATTTTGCCAAAATATTATGAAATATGAAAAAATATGTTGGTCTTATTTGATTCTATAGATTATAAAATGTAACGATAATCTATGGAGCAACAAAAATTTTTATAGAATGCAAAAATAGTATTATAATATATTAATTTTAATATCAACATAAGTACAATTTACAAATGTAATACATTACAAATTTATGTATAATACCAGTATTATTTTATTCTTTGGCATATTTCTCATTTGAATAAATTTTTTAAGTAGATTGCTGTCGTTGTTTAAAAGGTCATGAATTTTTTCACAAGAATTTGTTAAATTATATTTCACACTCAATTGCGATTTTTTTTAATATCCACACTTTATTTACCAAACAATGGTGGTCGAATCAACAATGTAAACTTTGATAAACAGTTCTCAACAATTATTTGTTATTATTAAAGTTTAACGTTATAAAATTAACAAAAATAATAAAAAACTCATATCCTGGTGAAATAGCTACATGGGCACCGAAAACTGTATATTCCCTTTCCATTCTCCTGCCATTCCCTAGCTTGTCATGCATTCTTTCCCAAAAATTGGGACTTTTTTAAAATGCGGTGGGATGCAGGAAAAATTGTTAAAAATCGGGACTGTCCCGCCAAAGTCAGACGTCTGGTCACCTTACACAATATGCTTATTACTGGTATGTGTTTATATATTGTATTGTTTTGAGATACTTCATACATAACATTATGAAATGAATGTGTTTAGTACACACGAAAAAAAACACGTAACATTGAAAAAAAAACAGGCATGCTGTAACAATATTGCAAAATCATTTTTTTTAAACCTTAGAGTAAAAAATATCGATAGACATCAATGTGCACACTGACCTGATGATCTTCACTATTTATTGTAGCACCAAACCAACAATACCAAGTTATGTATCAACAATGTAACAGCGGGAATATTTGGCGCTAAACTGCATGATACAAAATTTGGATTAGTATTTATGAAGAACTAATTTCATAGCTGTTTGTTGCAAACCACAGAATCTCTAACAGGACTGATGGCATTTACATTATATTTAATAATAAAGCTATATTTAAAGATTTGGTGCTAAAAGTGTATACTTCATGAGCCACTGCAACAGATGATGTAAAAAACTTTTTTAATGGCACTTAGTCAGTTGATGCATAACGTTGTCCAATTGTATTTATGAATTATAATAATGAAGCATTGAAAAAATATTATATATTACAACTTACCTTTTCCTGTACCTTGGCTGCTTTTATTTTACTTTTCTCTCGCCGGTAGGAAGAAAGTAAAGTAATTATCTTCTTCCTGCATGTATCTGGAGATATATCCAATTTCCCTCCAGGCATCTCCTTTCAATGATTTTTTAAAATGATCCTTATGCTGAGGATCCCACAATAATTTCTTGTTTCTATAAAGATCAATAAGTTTTAACATTGTTATTTTTTATTTCACTCACCTCATACTTCATAACTCCTCGCAAACCCAGGGTTTCGTCACATCCTTTGTGACATTCTCAATGCTGTGTCACGTTCATAACTGACGTCCGGCTGCCTTCTATCCTGCAGACTGACCTCCGCGCCATCTGATGGCTGACCGATGAACTTCCAAGTCAGTCCTCTCTCCTTATAACCGGGTATTTCAAAATTCATAGTTGTATTTTCATTCTTGCATATGTAAATTTTTTCCCAAATTGTGAGTTCCTTCGGTTTTTCCAATTGTTTAAGTAATTTTGTTTTGGTTTCTATTCTATGTTTTTCTGACCAGGCATGTGCAGCTATTGCAGATTTTTCGGTTTCTCCATTTTTAACATTTCTGAGGTGTTCCTTTAATCTTGTATTTAGATTCCTTTTTGTTTTTCCTATGTATATCTTTTCACAATCTTTACAATTAATTTGATAAATCCCGATTAGCACCGAAAAATGATTACAGCTTAGGTAATTTAATAAAAACCAACAAAAATGAAAAGATTGAAGACTGCAAAAAATCGGGGATTTATCAAATTAATTGTAAAGATTGTGAAAAGATATACATAGGAAAAACAAAAAGGAATCTAAATACAAGATTAAAGGAACACCTCAGAAATGTTAAAAATGGAGAAACCGAAAAATCTGCAATAGCTGCACATGCCTGGTCAGAAAAACATAGAATAGAAACCAAAACAAAATTACTTAAACAATTGGAAAAACCGAAGGAACTCACAATTTGGGAAAAAATTTACATATGCAAGAATGAAAATACAACTATGAATTTTGAAATACCCGGTTATAAGGAGAGAGGACTGACTTGGAAGTTCATCGGTCAGCCATCAGATGGCGCGGAGGTCAGTCTGCAGGATAGAAGGCAGCCGGACGTCAGTTATGAACGTGACACAGCATTGAGAATGTCACAAAGGATGTGACGAAACCCTGGGTATGCTAGGAGTTATGAAGTATGAGGTGAGTGAAATAAAAAATAAACAATATTAAAAAACCTCATAGTGTTATTTCCTATCTACATAACTTAATAAAGTTTTAACATGTTTCCCTCTGACCACTCCATACTCAAATAATAATGTGTATGCCGAAAACAACGAACCTTTCACGTACCTGTCCAAATCTAAACAGCAAACCATCAAAGTGTTCATGAACATAACTGACAATGAGTGGATCATGGTGCGTGGCGTGCATGCACCTTAAAACCCCATGCAAATCTGATGAATATGGTGTGCGGCGTGCAAGTGTGTATGTAACTTTATGGTTGTTTTTGTTGAACAAAAACAAAAAATGATAATTTTGGAAGATACATTACTAAAAATGGAAAGAAACATTACACCATAATAAACAATTTGGACATTGAAATTTACTTATTGCACACAAAACTTTCAAAACAATTAGAGACTATTATGTGGGAAATCTTAGAAAGAAACTTTTATAACATAAGAATGGGGAAGAAAATGGAAAAACAAAAAAGAAAATTAATCCAGAAATCTAGAAAAGAAAATAACTTCAATTCAAAAAAACAAACATACAAATTCATAAAATGACAAAACAGGTAGCCACATAAAAATTTTTTCTAAAGAAACATTCAACCAAACTGAAATCCAATTATTGGAAAAAGGCCTCAAGACTGAAATCAGTTATTCCAAAAACATTGATGAGTATATAGCAGATATTGAAACGATCAATTTTAGGATTAGAGACAGAAAACCAAATGATAGTAAGGAAAGAATGTGAGAAAGTTTTGGAAAAAATTAAAAACACAAAAAAAAACCGAAGCTGTCAGAAAGACATGAAAACAATCAAAGACATAAATAATAAAAATGTATACACAGAATTGGACAAAGGGAACCACATAGTAATTTTAGACAAACAAGATTATCAGAACAGAATGGAAGACGAACCAAATATGGATCAGAATGGAAGAACTTTTAAAAGGAGAAGAATATGAAAATATAAAAATTGATCCACTTCCAAAACAGTTTAAAAAAGTTGAAAACCGTTTAAAATCTATCAACAAAAATTCTCACAGAAAAAGATAAAATTAAGTTAAAAGGAGATAACCCTAGAAACCCCAATATCCATGGTCTCCCCAAAATTCATAAAGCAGGTAAAAAAATGAGACCAATCATCAATAATATAGGATCCCCCATTTAAAAAATTTCCAAATGGCTAAGCCAGGAATTCAAGGAAATGGAAAATTTTGAAGATCTAACCATTGAAAATTCTCTTCAGCTTGTAGAAAAATTAAAAAAAGGTAGAAATAAAACCAGCAGATAGAACTTATTTCATCTCAGTTGCCTTTGATGCACAGAAGACACATTTTATCCCCTTCACTGTGGGTAGTCAAACAGTGCAGGTATTTACAATCAATTTGTAAATGAATGAGTCATATTTTTACATCTTACCTCATATTTTATGTTTCTCTAAACACGGGAACTAGTTTTCAAGAGAAGTCATAATGTCGGTTGAAAATGAGAGAGATCCTTCTCTTGAAAACTAGATCCCGTGTTTAAAATAACATAAAATATGAGGTAAGATTTAAAAATATGACTCATTAATTTACGAATTAAGAATTCATAATGTTATTTCCCATATTTAACTATGAATTTACATTCAATCCCAAAATAGTGTACTGTTAGTCTAAAAAATATTAGTTATCGTCTCCTTACTTCTAAAACCATGTAAGTATAATTTAAAAAACTTTTAAAGAGAGTATAAACACATTTTTGACATTGCTTATTATTCTGTAATTATGTTAAGAAATGAGAGCAAGAGGACAGAAGTACATGGAGTGGACGAAAATCTGTATAACAAAAGTCTTCTTTTGAATTTAAACATTCAAAATAGGATGTTGAAAACATAATTGCAAAATAATAAGCAATGTTAAAAAATGTTCTTGTTTTTTCTGAAAATTTTGTTAAATTTGAATTAAGCGGTTTTAGAAGTAAGGTGATGTTATAGTAGGACAATTCTCATATCTACAAGATCATAGAAGTGTCCAATCCCTCTATTAACATATACACACATAATTTCCTATTTATTTGTCACACTGCTTCTTTGGACTCTGTGATGCATATAAATTATGCACATGATCCCTTCAGCACATTGTCTTCATCACACTACCCATTTTCTCAAAATCTTTTACAGTTTCTCTTGCAAGAGTCAAGAATCAGGGCCGACAACTTGAGAAAAATCAGTCTGTAATCTCTGAGGATGGGGCTCACAAGCCTTGAAACATATGTTCAACAAAAACAACCGCACGAGGTAAGAATACACAGACCAAATATCTTAATTATTAAATTCACCTCTTAATGTTACTTCCGATTGTATTTTAAAAATAAACCTCTAGGTTTAATTCCATGGGTGATTATCTGACATTTGCAGTATATTTTTACAGCAAACCCCATGCTGTAGAATGGACGATTGGTTTGAAATGTGAATTTTGGCTTTATTATTCATTAGAAGAGATGCAGGAGATTAAGATTATCGTGAAAAACTAAAGTTGGAAGGAAAGAATTACATTGGACTTTTGTTTATTAAAAAAGATGTGACTAGCTGACATTTTTGTAAACTACGTTTACAACTTATATAATTATTTTCCCAGTTTCTCTGAAAGTTTATTCCAAAACCAAATTTAAAAAAAAATCAGTTTGAAGAGGACACTTGAAGCTTAAATATGTTTTTAAAAAAACTAGATAAAATATGAGTATTAAAGATGTTAGGACCAAAATTTTACTCTGTGACTCACTGATATGGCTTCGTTGCTGACATCTCTGAAATAGACTTGAAATATATGTTAACTAAGCACTGGAAATTATATTTAAATCCAATATTTATTTTTGTTAAGTTGTTTCTTAACTCCCTCGCAGATCTAGATTTTGTCACTATTTGTGACATTCTCAATGCTGTTCACGTTCACAACTGACGTCCAATGGTCTCGTGAACGTGAACAGCATTGAGAATGTCACAAATACAGTGACGAAATTTAGATCTGCGAGGGAGTTAAGAAGTAGATTAGATTAGATTTATTTAGCCTGGTTGAGGTGAGTCAAGAAACAACTCAACAATATTAAAATAAACCTCATAGTGTTATTTCCTACCTACATGAAAACCAACATTTATTATTTATCTTCTCTATAATTAAACTAGCTAGTAAACTTTAATATTATGGACTTGCTTGAACAAGTATAAAATAACAAATATTTTAAAGATCTGAAACAATATTTTTTATAATGAATATGTGAAACTTCCATTTGAAGTTATTATATTAAGTAAATGTAGAAAAGGACTCACTGTTTTCATGTTTGGGAGGAGAATGACTTCACTGTTGTACACAATTATATCATAAGAAACAAAACTTCATTAAGCTGGTGATAATAATTCAATTCAAACTTCAATTCACTCAAACGAGAATTTATTTATTTAACTTTCACAGGGAAAGAACACTATGAGGTTTAATTTAATAATTAAATTAATGTTTTTATTACCTCACCTCATATCCTTTTTCTTCTATACTGCAGTTTCGGAGTTTATCTCCATCGTCAGTAGCCTCTGGTTGACCGGTGTTATGTCGTTTCTTGGCGGTTTCCTTCTTACTTCTATCGGTGGACCGATGAACCTCTGGATCAGGTCAAAATTTGCAGGAGTTTCAAAATTCATGAGTTTGTCTTTTTTGTTTTTTTTGGATATGGATTTTTTCCCAGACTGTGAGTTCCTTTAGTTTATCTGTTTGTTTGATTAGGCTAGCTTCTGTATCAATTAAATGTTTTTCAGACCAAGCATGGGCTGCTACTGCTGACTTGTCCACTTCACCCTTTTTTACATTTCTAAGGTGTTCCTTCAAACTAGTTTTTAAATTTCTTTTTGAAAAACAATTGTTGTTTTTTCTTAACCAATTGTTCAGTATCTCCAAAGTTTTTTGTTTCGGTACATTCAAATTGTCTAAAATATTAGGAAACATCATGTGGGAAAACCTAGAAAATAAATTTTTCACTTTTTTGAACATAACCATGAAAAAGAAAATTGAGAAACAAAAGACAAAGATAAATAATTTGTTAACTAAATCAAAGGAAAAGAAGAATACATCAAATAAAATCAAACATCAGAATAAAACCAGAAATGAAGAAAAATCAGAATCCACCAGAAATTATGTTAAAAATTTTTCAAAGGCAACCTTTAACCTAAAAGAGACAAAATTGTTAGAAAACGGTCTAAAAAAAGCTATAGATTATTCCAATAGAATAGAAGAATACATAGTGGACATTGAAAATTCAATAGAAGGGTTAGTTACAGAAGAAAAAATAATCATCAGAAAAAAATGTGAAGAAATTTTGAATAAAATAAAGAATACAAATAAAAACCCAGTTTGTAAGGAGAATTTAAAAACACTCAAAGAAATAAATAACAAAAATGTTGTATATACAAAATCAGATAAGGGTAACCAAATTATAATTCTGGACAAAGAAGATTATCAAAATAGAATGGAAGAACTTTTGAAAGAAAAAGAGTATGAAAAAATTAAGAATGACCCCCTACCAAAAACCATAAAAAAAGTGGAAAACTGTTTTAAAAATGTTAAAATTCTATCCAAGAAAGAAAAATTTCAATTAAATGTAAGCAACCCAAGAAACCCTAATATACATGGACTTCCAAAAATTCACAAACCGGGAAACAAATGAGGCCAATAATTAACAATATTGGATCACCAACCTACAAAATTTCGAAATGGCTGAATAATCAATTTAAAAGAATTAATAATTTTGAAAGTCTGCAGATTGAAAATTCATTGGAATTAGTTAAGAAATTAGAAAAAGTGGAAATTGAACCCACAGATAGGTTGGTTTCGTTTGATGTAGTTTCACTATTCACAAATGTACCGAAACAAAAAACTTTGGAGATATTGAACAATTGGTTAAGAAAAAACAACATAGACAGAGAGATCAAAGAAGATTATTTGAAATTAACTGCGTTATGCATTGATCAAATGTTTTTTTACATTCAATGGGAGTTTCTATAGACAAAATCAGGGCTCTCAATGGGAAACCCATTATCACCTTTTCTGGCAAATTTATTTATGAGCGATTTTGAATGTAAAATCACTAAAGCACATCCCACAATGTTTAAATTTTGGAGTAGATATGTTGATGATATAATTTGTATTGTTAAAGAAAAACATGTAGAAGATTCCCTAAAACTATTAAATTTACAGAGTACAAACATTAAATTCACCAAAGAAATAGAAGACAATAAACAAATACCTTTTTTGGATCTTAAATTGGTCAGAAACGAAAAAAAAGAAAAATTGAATTCAGGATTCATAGGAAAGAAACTCATACGGAAAATTTTATAAAATCAACAGGGTTCAATCCAATTGGACATAAATTAGCAGCATTTAATAGTTTAACTCATAGATTGGTAAACTTACCCTTAAACGAAGAAGATTTCAAACATGAGAAAAAACACATAATCAAAGTAGCAAGAGAAAATGGGTTTGATGAAAAAATGGTACATAAAAGGATAGAAAAGTATAAAAAACAAAAAATGATAAACAGAAGTAATCTTGAAAAAGAAGAACCACCTATGAAAAAAATATAGGAAATTCACATATCACCCCTGGGTACATAATAAATTTCAAAATATATTTGAGAAGTTTAATATTAAATTAGCACCAAAAAATAACTACAGTTTAAATAAACTAATAAAAACCAACAAAATGAAAAAACTGATAAAAATAAAAAGTCAGGAATATATCAAATTGAATGCATGGGTTGTGAAAAGATATATATAGGGAAAACAAAAAGAAACCTAAAAATTAGAACCAAAGAACACATAAGAAATATTAAAAATGGAGAAATTGAAAAATCTGCAGTTGCTGCTCATGTTTGGTCTGAAAAACATAATATAAATTCAGACACTAAATTATTAAAACAGTTAGAAAATACAAACGAGCTGACTATTTGGGAAAAAATTTATATTCAGAAGAACAGAAACAGAGTTATGAATTTTGATATTCCGATGGAGGGTGACCTTGTTTGGAGGTTCTTTGGCCAACCACAGGATGGAGCTGACATCGACATCCAGGTGGTGCAACATAATGCAACATAAATAAAACCAGTCTGGGAAAGCTGAAGATAAAACAGAGAATTGTTTTGAAACATGTCCAAGAACAAATCAACATTAATATTGAGGTAAGATGTCCAGACCAAAAATAATATAATTAAAATAACCTCAAAATATAACTTCCTAAAATTAAATATTGATGTATTACAATACTTGAATAAAATTTCTTAGTACTTCCGTTTTTTGGTATGATAGTTTTGTGGAAAACCGGAATTTTTGCCTAGATTCAACAACCACAGTTTCCCAACCACACTACTTTTTTCTTTTTTTTTACTCCACTGATTGAACCACAATCAACACGTTCACATTGCAACACCGTCTTATATTTTGTTGAGGCCCTGAAAAATTGTTTTTTTTTTTGAATCTTTTTAGAACCAACCTTTTTTACTAAAGATTCATGTAATGTTTTTCCTTTAGGTTTTTTTTAATTGCAAATTACTATAAAATTATAGAAATAATCACCTGAAGGGTCCGTCTCCTCAACTTAATTAATCATTTAACTGTAGCGCTTTCGGGACTTGTCCCATCATCGGCAGGATTCAAAACTGGTGTTTCACTGAAGATCTGGTAGAGGGGGTTGCATGTATTGGGTTCGTTTTCGTTTATCAGGCTGTCGTTGTGAGCTGCTTTCATGATTTCCATCTCTTCGAGTACGTTTATCTAGTACCTGTAGTTTGGCTAAATTAATGTCTGTATCTGTGAAAAAGTTTGTTTGCTTGTCAGCATTTCCATGTTCGTCTATAAGAAGAATATTTTCTTCTAATTTCTTTTTTAAAAGTGACCATTTAGCTTTCCCCAGAAGTTCCAATCCATTTTTTGTGTTTGACTGGTAGTCCTAATTTCCTTTGATGCTTTTTATTGATTACTCGATGTCCGCTACCTCCATCAATTGTAACTTTTCACTTTGTTAGATCTTTTATATCTGAAGAGATCATGACCAGGTCAGGGTTTATTTGCTGCCATGTGTAGTGTATGTAAGTTTCTGGGTCACTTGGTTTGTATAGCAAGTGTATTGGTGAGAAATTCAGAATTTCTTCAATGGTTTTTCCTACCTCATTCAGGTTTTATAACCGTATCATTTTGAGTGGCCAATAAAGTTATCTGTTACTACCGTTCCTATAAGTATCTATCATGTCTAAATTTAATTTCTTATTCCCAAGTGCATTGTGTATATGTATATGTGTATGTACGTATATATATATATATATATATATATATATATAAAATAAAATAAATATATATATATCCATCCGTAGTAATTCTGCCCGAGGGCTGGTCTTTCACTGCAATTATAGCATTTTCATGCTATGCTTTGCAGCTTTACTAGGGAATTGTAGGTGTGGTAGCTTCCCCTTGCTTTCCACACTGGTGAAGGATGATGATGATAATGATAAGGATGATGACGATAATGATGGCCATATGATATCAGGGACCATTTGGGCCTTAAAGCTTTCCTGACATTTGTCTTACAGGTGAGGAAAAACCCCAATAAAAACCTCACCCAGAAAAAACTGCCTTGACCGGGGATTGAACCCGGGCCCGCTGCGTGACAAGGCAGTACGCTACCTCGAGACCACAGCAGTGGATATATATATATATATATATATATATATATATGGTAAGCTCGGGTGATTTGGGACAAAAGTAAGAAAATCTTAATATCTGTTTCGTTATCGGTAACACACAAATGTTTTGTACTTCATTATTTAATATAATCTTTTATCAACAATTTGTACCAGTTACAGTTTGTATCAATCAAATGCACAAGGAATTACTGACACTCATATTCCAGTACTGCATGTCCCTATTCATCTCAATTTGTTACGTTGAATAGATACAGTGTTTTGGTGAATCGAGTCAGTTTTCAAATGATTTCCTTTGGTAAAATATTATTTTCTCAGACATTTTAAACACAATTTTATAACATAATTTTCTCTATAAGCTATCATAGAAAAATAATTATTTCTTTATATTAAGCCTACAAACATTTTTTTCTTCTCTCAGCTCCAACACATATTTCATATCATTCATGTCCTTTACCATGACACCAGATACATTCTCCCAGTTTTCATCAAATGGGATTACTACATTTTATAAAGATAACCCACACATAGTATTATTCTGTTCTGCCTTTGCAGTGTCATCACTACAGTCCGGATGTTAGGCACTTAAAAAATTGAAAATAGGCAGGTAAAAAGGCACTAAAAATCATTAATATAGGCATTAAAAAATTTGAAATAGGCTCTTACAAAAATTGGACAACAACATAACTTTTTACAGTCTTATGTTAAGAATATAAACATATGCTATCCATAACATGTGAAGATATCAGAGGGGCTTTTGGATTTTTTTTTTTGCCTTTTTAACAAAGAGCAGAACCATCACTTGAGAATATTTCCGCGCCAAATTCTTTCACGAAATTGGTCAGTTTGTATTTTACTGTTGTCAAAATATTCACTTGCAGCACCACTTTGTCTTTGAATCACCTATCTGTAAATGAGGACTGCAGACTGAATTCAGTGTTACCAACATGAAAAATAATATTGCCGGTTTTAGCTCCAGGTGTGAGACAGAGAAAGAAAGCTTGAGCCATCTACCCTCTTTGTCACTCAGCAATGTTTGTATTGAAAAGTAGCAAAGAACTTTTCTCCAAGCCCTAGAGTCACAGCATAATACAATGAGCAATAGCTTAGGGCTATTTCGCTTAACGGGAATGCATGAGGTGGAAAAATACAATATTTACCTAACGGGAGTGCATTGAGGGGGGAAACCATCTACCTGCTAGGTTATTGTGACTATTATCCTAAAATATTCTAAATAAATTAATAAAAAGAACAATTGAAAACTTCTATGAAATGATTTCTGCCATGAAGTTTGTCCAATTCAATTGATTTCATTGACATACTGAGTTAATTTTGAGAAAAATGGCAAATAGGCATTATAAGCTGAAATAGGCATTTATAGGCAAAATGAACTTCATGAAAAACAACTCTAGGGTTGTTGGTATGAACTTATATGAAGTCACTTTTACAATATCTATAATAAGAGGGCGGATCGGAAAGTAACGCACAATAATTGTTTTCTGCCTTGGTATTTGCAGCTAGAATGTTGAAATTTCACAGAGATATAGTTTGAAGTTTTCACTACAGATGGTATTTTTTTCTCAGGTGCACCTCTTGCGAGAGAAGCTTGAACTATGCAACAAAGATGGCGTGCATGCTACAGTCGTCCACCTGTGAGGAACAGAGAAGTGTTGGTTCGATTTTTGTGGGCCAAAGGGCATAAACCCAGTGAAATTCACAGGGACATGCCTGGCGTGTATGGGGATGATTGTATGGACCGTAACAATGTCTTCCGTAAAGTTAGTGCTCGCTGGGTGCCTGAGAACCTGACAGACGACCACAAGGGCCAGCGAATGATGGCAAGCTTGGACCACTTAACGCGGTACACCGCACAAGGACATGACTTTCTGGAAGGAATCGTCACAGGTGATGAGTCGTGGGCGTACCACTACACGCCCGAAACAAAGCAGGCATCAGCAGTGCGCAGATGGCTACACTCCAACCAAACGGACTTCTACGAACAGGGCATATTGAAACTGGTAACACGATGGGAAAAATGTGTTGAGAAAGTTGGTGACTATGTCGAAAAGTAGGTAAAAGATGTAAGTTCATTTGTGATTTTTTTCCTTTTTTTTACTATTAAACTTTTTAAAAAAAAAAATATTGTGCATTTTTCCTATCCGATCTGTCCCTCACAGGTAGCATGCGCGCCATTTTGTTGCATAGTTCAAGCTTCTCTCGCAAGAGGTGCATCTGAGAAAAAAATACCATCTATAGTGAAAACTTCAAACTATATCTCTGTGAAATTTCAACATTCTAGCTGCAATACCAAGGCAGAAAAAAATTATTGTGCGTTACTTTCCGATCCGCCCTCGTAAATAATTATAGGCATTTTCCCTAACATCTGGTCTCTAGTCATTTTCTACTTCTTATTCAGATTCTGATTACTATAAATTTGTGCTTACTGTATTTTTTCTCCACAAAACAAAAAGCTGCTTTTTTTCATTGTTGATATGTAATTCAAGTCCACATGCAGACAATGGAATAATTCTTTGTACCAACTGCTTATTTCAGCAGATCATCACTCCCACTGTTACGGTGATGTTGAAGACATGAACGTGGTACCCCAAATAGCTCTGCTGCATGATACAAGTTCCTCCCCTGACAGAATGCTTTAATAGCTCTATGCATATTAACTTCTGCCCAACTCTGTGTGGAATTACATATCGGCAATGCAATAATTGCAAATAAATTAGTGAAATATGCTCTGTCTATTCAGATGAAAATTAGTGTCCCTGTTTACCTGAAATACAGTGTTTCAATTTTCATAGGTTGACAACACTTAAAGCATTGTCGACAATAACGGGAATTATTGCAATCTCTTTGGGGATAAGTACTTAATAATTTAGCAAAAATTAATTTGTAATCGGACCATTATTTAATAAGACATGCATAATTAAAAACTGAAATATTAAATGTATGTTGTGAAATCTTCAGATAACCAAAATGTCTTATAACTGGTTTTGTTACATGAAGTACAGAGGTTAGTCAACAGATGCCAGAACTTTCGGTGGGATGCTTAGATTTCAATAGAGGGAACAAAATTTAAAGTGTCCTTACTCACCTTGTGTCCTGGTTAATCAAGTTTACCCTACTCGTTATATTTTCTTTTGGTACCAGCCAAAATTCCACTAGAAATTTGTCTGCATTATGAAAGTTATAATATTACGTTCCATTAAATTAAAATGAGACATAAAAATACAAGGTAATCACTGCATCCTCAATTTCATCAACCATTGTTCCCATCATCCAATTACAACTCTCCAAATGAAGTAGACATTACAGAGACTATCGAGCATCACTCATTGATAAAACTCTGAATGACAAGGACCTGAAAGGGGATATCTGGCATATTGTAATCATAAAAAGTAAAACCAATTGGGATATACACTGAGTGTAGTTGATATTCCAGTCCATTTCCAGGAGGATATTTTTAAACTTAGGTGTTTGAATCAATACTAATAAAATTCATTGTTAAAACTGTTGAGGTGGAGAGTCATAAAATAAAATTAGTTAAAATATACCTTTTTAGGTAAGATCCATCGTCCTCAACTTATAAAATATGTAATCTTTATGCCTGTAGGCCTTTCAGAACATCTGTTCCATCTTCAGCAGGTTCCTCTTTGCTACAACATCCAGTATGATGGTTGATGCTGCTGGTCCTAATGTGGTGTTGTCGTGACCAGCAGCATCAACCATCATACTGGATGTTGTAGTGAAGAGGGACCTGCTGAAGATGGAACGGATGTTCTGAAAGGCCTACAGGCATAAAGGTTACATATTTTATAAATTGAGGACGATGGATCTTACCTAAAAAGGTATATTTTAACTTATTTTATTTTAGGTGTTTGAAACTTGAAATACAATAATTTGACCAGACTGCTAGCTTGTGTAAATATTTTAGTTAATTAACTCTGGAGAATAAATTTAATTACTTTTTATAAACTCAATTTATATATATTTTAGCTACACTGTCTTATCTAAAAAAACAGTATCCTGGTCGTGAAAATCTTAATAGTAATAATAATATCAACTCATACAACTACAAACAATATTCCACTTTTATTTAATTTAACAAAACTAAATTGAAATCTGTAT
The DNA here is from genome assembly GCA_030220185.1 of Diploptera punctata. NCBI lineage: Eukaryota > Metazoa > Arthropoda > Insecta > Blattodea > Blaberidae > Diploptera > Diploptera punctata. The sequence goes on from JASPKZ010008128.1 coordinate 677,927, forward strand.
TTCACTATATACAATAGTGGTTGAAAAGGGGGTGAATAGGCTGCTTTTGTCTTTTACAGATTGTTGGTAATTCCACTGATTATCAAACATTTTTGATCAAAGTCAATGTATTGAGGCCCAAGAAAGAACTAGTTACTTCAAGTACTATTCTTCATCAAGCAAATCTATCTGGAAATGACATTAGTGAAGTGTGCTCTCCCACCCACTAATTCTACATGGAAAAACTTCTATACTGACCTTCGGAGACATCACTTCAAACATATGGTGAAATAATTATGTAAAGAATTTGTCAAAAAGTAAGCAAATAGAAAATGAAGCATCCAAACTGTATGGATGGATGGATATATTTAAAAGTAATTTATTATGGTATACATAGTGTAAATGAATAACACCATAACATTTTTCATATGGTTTTCAGAGTGGCTTTACACAAGTCAGTGGTAAAAATGTAAAAAATACAGAGATGGTATGTTTCTTGGGAATTTTATACCTTACACTAGGAAAAAGGTGTAAACATGTTTATTTGAATTAAAAAAATTGCATATATATTACAACGTGCAATCAGTTCAATTTAAATTGTAACATATTTTGATTTAATTTAACTCACCAGTTCAATTAAAATCTGTAAAAGTTTCAAAATTGATTTCATTCCTGTAGGTGTAGTATCGGAGAATTTTTTATACTACCATTATCTCTGCCCTCTAGTGATACCTATCTAACTGTAACTTTACATACCGGTACATCTTCAGGCTTAAACTGGCATAGGGGGTCTTATCAGCTTTAAGAAGAACAAGCTGCTTACTTTTTTACCTGAAGCTGATTTTTAATGGTGTCAGAATGATGATGTTTCAAAAGGTAAACTTTTGGGTTTAACCCATGTCCATTTTATGCAGATGTACTTCCAGACATGTAATTTTAAACATAGCTTTAGCTTCCTTTCTTGTTTTGTTTTTTAATAAGTCCCATTTATCTTGTATTTCATTCCAAACTTTATATTTTGTAATTTCATTTACATTTTCTGATTCCGATTGAGGGTCTTTCCACTTTTCAGCGGTTGCCCTTTTACCAGCCGGCTGCTGGCCCTTCACATCCACATGTGTCAATCACAGAGGTAGATGATCAACAGCCAGTGTAGGGGTGACATGTGGTTAGCATGTCGAGTCCCCCAGCCGTTATAGCTGGTTCCTCAACCTGGAGCCGCTACTTATTGTAGCTACCCAATTGCCTCACGATGCTGGGTGGGCACCGGTCCCATACTGGCCGAAATACCATGAGAAAATTTCTTCCCCCATGGAGACTCGAACCAGCGCAAGTCCCGTAGCTCTGCGCCAAGGCTTCCTACCTTAACCGCTCGGCTACGGCGCGGGACTTTACATTTTCTAAGAACATTTTAACAGTTCTATTTCTTATTAGTTTTTTTGCCAGTTCAAAATTCATTGGTGCTTTATCTGCTAACATTTTTGACGATGTTCATTACACTAAATGCTCTTTCACATTTGGAGTGGATATATGATGGTATTAATGACACCCAAACCTGGTTTCAGGCCATTTGGAAAAAAAAATTATTACTGCATTGCTGTGAATATTCTCTATATCTGGTGACAGCTTCTCTAGCATAACCTTGGAATTTTTGGCTAAGAAATCTAGGCTTCATATACAAAAACCAGATATTATTGTGGGCATACTATAGTCATGTTGCTTGATTGAAATTGTATAAATTGAGTATAAATTCAATAGGAGGAGGAGGTGGCACTAACAGACTGTGTTGTAAGAAGTCTTTCCATTTTATTCATAAGATAACCATATACATCTTACTATCTATCCTTATATGCCTGGACCACATAGGTTAATACCTTTATATGTTATAAAGATGCTGAATTTTCTGCTAATTCAGAGAATTCATCTAAATGAGTCTACAATGAGTGAAACGCTTAAGCATTATGTTGTATAAGCTTATGAGAATAAAAAAAAGTGAAATGTCTCTCCTTCACAACTGAAGAGATAAATCTTCTAGCTCACTGAGTACATCTGTCATTAGTCTCATATTGAGGACAAATTAACATATGTTAACCTTCATAGTTAAATATGGGAAATAACATTGTGAGGTTCTTAATTCGTAAATGAATGAGTCATTTTTTAACATCTTACCTCATATTTTATGTTTCTTCAAACACGGGAACTAGTTTTCGAGAGAAGGATCTCTCTCATTTTCAACCGACATTATGACTACCGGATTTTCGTTGGAATCGTTGGAATCTCCATCAATAATGTTGCCATCTGGTGTTGATTTGATGAACTTTGAGATGAGGTCATGTTCGTCAGGAATCTCGAAATTCATGGATCTAAATTTGTTCTTCTGAATATATATCTTCTCCCAAATTGTCAATTCTAAAGGTTTTTCCAAATGTTTTAAAAGTAGGGCTTCTTTTTTAATTGTATGATTCTCCAATAAACTGTGCTGCAGTAGCTGATTTTTCAATTTCACCATTTTTAATATTTCTGAAGTGTTCCTTAGTGTGAGTGTCTAAATTTCTTTTTGTTTTTCCTATGTATACTTTATTGCAGTCCTTACAATTAATTTGATAAATTCCAGATTTTTAATAACTAATAAGAAATTGAACACACCAGATAGCAAAAAATCTCAAAGTTCATCAAATCAACACTAGATGGCAACATTATTGATGGAGATTCCAACGATTCCAACGAAAATCCGGTAGTCATATTGTCGTTTGAAAATGAGAGAGATCCTTCTCTTGAAAACTAGTTCCCGTGTTTGAAGAAACATAAAATATGAGATTAGATGTTAAAAAATGACTCATTAATTTACGAATATGTTAACCTGTCCTGTAATCCTAATCATGCCCATTCTCTGCTCTCTCTAAGAGTCACAAGACATCTCGGAAATGAAGTGCAGGTGTGGGAGAGTCATTTCAAACTTCATAAATTGATTATGGGAAATAATATTATGAGGTGTTCAAGTTAATAACTAATAAATCTCACCTCATACTCCGTGATCTTCAAGATTAAGAAAAATCCAGTTTAACAAGATCCAGATTGATGAAGTCTTACTGTAGTTAAGAATGATTGTTCAAAATGTTTCAGCAAAACAGTTTTTAAGGAATTGTAAATACAATTGGAATTTGTATTTCAAAACAGTAACTGCTGACTTCATTAGTGTTATGTGGGAAAATAACATGCAAACATATGACCTATGCTAGTTTGTGTCTAATTGTTGTTGACTTGTCCTATTATAGGCTAGTGAAGTGCTTTGTGTGGACACAAAATGAGCAGAAAGTGTGGAACATGATAATGGGGCTATACAATGGGTGTGATTAATATAGAATGAAGATAAATACAAAGAAGACATAAACTATGGTTTTTGAAAGGAAACTGTATGCAAACTCAAGATGAGACTGCTGAACAGAGAAACATTTCAAGTACCTGGATTGCACTATAAGCAGCAACATGAGCTGCTTGTAAGAGGATAGTAATATCTGAAGAAGCTTTTAACGGAAAAAAAAAAATTATGGACCTCTGAAAAGTAATTAAAGAAGAGTATATTGAGATGCTTGTTTGGAATACAGCAATGTATGGAACAGATTTGGATACTAAGATGCAATGAGGAGTGAAGACTGGAAGCACTAGAAATATGGATATGGAGAAGAAAGGAATTTGTGAAATGGACAAAATAGTAAACAAAATTATGGTCTGAACAGAGGGCAAGAAAAAATGTATGATAGAAATGTTAAAGAAGTGGAAAAGGAACTGTCTAGGTCACTGGCTAAGAAAAAAAGTGCCTGAATGTTGTACTTGACTGAATAGCAGGGGGAGTAAATTTTCAAGAAACATAATGATGTAATTTGGTAGCCAATGTAAAGATAGCTGGATCATATTATGGCAAAAAGAGAAATATACACAGGGAAGACTGGGAAATTGTGAGTTTACGGCAAAGGCCTTTCTCCTGGGCAGAACATTTTGAAGGAATTTTCTATATTCCATTTACTACAAATAAATTTATCACTTTATTTTATACACTGCCTTTGTTAAATCAGTTTTACGATTTAAATTTTTCTTATCATATTTTTATAACATGAGGAATGAGTGTCTGATTCATGTGAGTTATCAAGATCACCTGCTTGTGCCTCCAGCTAAGCAAGCTTGTGTGCTCTTGTAATTTGAGTGTTAAAACTTGGGTATACATTATATTATACACATTTTGGTACTTAACCTGCTTGTAGAAGATTCTGTCTGTACTGCTCATTTTCTTGTAGATTTGTTTCACAATTTCTCAATAAATTTTATTTCACATGCATTAGTTCTTCTACTGTAACAGACTAATTATTTTTTGTATGTTTTCTTTTAATTCATTCAGCATAAGGGGATTAGTTTTATAAACCAATTTTTTGTAGCATTCCCAATAAATAAAGCTTACAAGGTGTGAGATCTGGGAATCTGAAAAGCCATAAATTCCTACTTATAATTCTGCTCTTTAGATATCTGGCGTATTTCAGCCTGGATTCGAGTGAAGTTGGGCTGTCTCATTGTCCTGTTGGGAATATACCGAGAGATCCAAAAGCAAGGGTGTGATGTGCCATCAGTGGTTCTAAAATTATTAGACCAATATTCTATCAAGAAACAATAAATAATGCCAGGTACATCAGACATATTCTGGGACCTCTATATGATGAGTTAATGTATGGAGAGCATCTCTCGGTGTATTTCCAACAAGAAAATGTGACACCGCATACAGCATACAAATCCATGACTTGTTGTTGAATATTTAGGGACAGAATTATAAGACCGCTAGATGCCCAAATCTCACATCTTGTGATTTTATTTATAGGGAATGATAAAAAATACAGCTTCTAAATCTAATCTCCATATTCTAAATGAACTAAGAGAAAATGTACAAAGAATAATTCTGTATATGTTACATAAAAGGTGTTGAATTAAAAATTGTGCTTTTTTGGAAAAGAGATATTATTTGTCAAACATGATTATCATGATAACTCATTTTAGCTCATTTTGGACTTGATATCCTTTACACAGAAAACAAAGAATAAGGTCCCTGAGAGTAGAAGTACTAGTGCATGTGAATGAAAATTTGTTCAGAATATGTAATGGACAGAACATACTGCTCTCCTGTGGGCATTGCAAGTACCAAAATGTATATAATATAATGTATACCTACATTTTAACAATAAGCTTGTAAGAGTGTGCAAGCTCACTTAGCGGGAGATATGTGGCCTCCAATCATCTAGCAGCCAAATGACTTTCATGACCGCATGAATTAGATCCACTATAGTATTCTATAATATTCATATTTACAATTTTTGAAAAATAAAACCCCTGAATCTTGGAAAACATACACAACAGAACACAATATAGCAAATGCTAAAATTAGAAAATTAAGCAAGATTTTTGGAAAAAATATTCCAAAGATATGGAATATAATATATATAGAGGCCATCGAAAAATATGGGGAACATTAAGAAGAAATAAAATGGAAATTAAGGGATAATATACAAACAAACAAATTGACAATGTAAGAATGGAATAATTATTTCCAAGAACTAAATAAACAAGAAGAAAATAATCAGGATGTTTATGAATATCAAAATCAAGATGAATTAATTGAAATAACAATAGATGAAGTAACTGACACAGTACGGAGATTGAAAAATCGAAAGGCTGAAGGTCCTGATATGATAACAAATGAAATGTTGAAATATGGGGGAATACAACTGATAAATGAACTACAGAAGTTATTCCAAAATATCATAATAAGCGGTACCACCCCACTAGAATGGAAATCGAGTATAACTATCCAAATATTTAAAAAGGGTGATAAAACTAAACCAGAAAATTATCGTGGAATTACATTACTTAATAGTTCTCTAAAAGTATTCACAAAAATATTAAACAATAAATTAAATGCATTAATCCATATTAAAGAACAACAACAAGGATTTCGGAAAAATAGATCCACATTAGATGCAATTTACATAGTTAGACAAATTGCGGAAAAATCATGGGAATTCAATAAACCAGTATTCTTATGTTTCATAGATATAAAGAAAGCTTTTGATAGAGTACAGCTTGAAGATGTTGTACATATCTTGAGAGAGAATAAAATTCTTAAAAAACTGATTAGAGCAATAATATCAATTAACACACACTGCAAAACAGTAATCAAAGTAAAAGAATAGCAAACTGAAGAAATAATGTTCACAAAGGGCATCAGGCAAGGTGACTCTTTAAGTCCATTCTTATTTAACATTATAATGGATAAAATTATTGAAAACATACCACCATGTTTGGGTTATAAAATGGGAAACACTAGATTTCACTTAATATGTTACGCAGATGATGTCGTTCTGCTTTCAGAATCTGAAGATAATTTACAAAGATCTTTACATCAATTTAATATAAATGCCAGAAAATACAATATGGAAATTAACACGAATAAGACAAAATGCTTAACAATATCAAAAGAACCAGTAAGATGCAAATTAGAAGTGGAAAGAAAAATTATAGAACAAGTATCAGAATTTAATTATTTAGGTGTATTAATAACAAACACTAAACATTTAATAAAAGAAGTAAAGAAACAAGCTGATAAAGCAGCACAAATATCAGGATATATGAAAGATTTAATTTGGCGCAACAAACATATGTCAATAGAAAGCAAGACCCGCACATACAAAAAGATAGTTCGACCAGTTATCGTATATGGAGCAAAAACTAGGGCTGATACAACAAAAAACTAAACAAATAATAAGCACATGTGAAATGAAAATCTTAAGAGCTATTCAGGGGAAAACATTATTTGATAAAATACACAACACAGAAATTAGGGACAAATGTCATATTCAAGACGTACCCAAATTTATTATAGATAGACAAAAATATTGGAAGGGTCATATAGAAAGAATGGAAGAAAACCGACTTGCAAAAAAGAGCTAAAGAATATTACCAATGGATGGGAGAAGAACAAGAGGAAGACCAGCCAAGAGACGGTTATACAGTGAATGCACATCCAATATGTCTTCCTCCGAGGAGTGATTTTGGAAATAAACAGGAAGAAAGTCCTACAAATTATGTTCAAGAAGAAGAAGGTAGTATTCTGAACTGTTGAAATTTTCTGCACTTGTTGGTCGTAGTCGTGAGGCTTAAAATTTCCCATATGTTTTGCCAGGGACTGTATCCGACATCCTCAAGGATTGGCTTGAGTCTAGCTATTTTGTCGACTGCCTGTCTTATTTATACTCTTTCCCACAGTGCATTTTCTGCTTGGTCCTTTCTGTCATGAATGTATCTAATTCCTAATTGGTCAGGAGTAGGGGCTTCTATTGAACCAATATTGCTGTCATCTCATGGTCTAGGTGCATCACGACCTTGACCATGGCCTACAAGCCTGCCTACAGATCAGAATACGAACTCTGGCTGTGAAAGCCTAAGTCCACTGTAGTATAATTTTCTCCTTATTTGTGGAAATGAAATATTTAATATTATTGATAAGTCTTGATTCCTGTAACTCATTCCCCCCCCTCCTCCTTTCATAATCTCTTTTTTTTTATGTTTCCCTTATAAATATTTTAACTTTTGCATAAACTTACAATTTTCTCTCTTTTATGTTGTGAAATCTAAGATAATTGAATATTGAGAAAACAGGAAATGATAAGCCAAACTTTAATAATATAGTAAGCCTTTCATTGATTTAGATATCAAAATCTGATTCAGGTATTGATTAGTTGTTTTTGAACATATTGAACTTTCTTTGTATATTTATTAAGACATTTACATCAAAGAGAGTGAATTTGACTCTTAAATATATTGAAATACTGAATTTAATTAAGTACAGTCTCAATGCTTTAATGTGAAAATATAACCATTTTTACACATATTTTTTTTATTCCCTGATATGTCTTGTGTAAGTATTACACAAATATCATTGCATTTATAAATAGACAGAAGAGAAATTACATATTGTCACCTTTCATCAAAAAGCACTAAGTCCAAAAAAAAGCAAATTTTAACTTTGGTCATTTTTACTTAATTCATATCTATAGATGCTTTAACATGTAGAACATTGCCATCTTTAGGACCTTTATGGAGTAGTCAGTAAGCTGTGTCTTTATGTTCACCATATATTCACTGATGAAGCGATTTCTTTGTGTCTGGACATGTTAACTGCCATAACGTTCGGATATGAGGGTACTGGTGATTTATATATATATAGGTTGATTCAAAAGGGTTGCACATAAATTTCCGGAACTTACAAAGGGTAGAAATATAACTTTTGATTAGTATGTTATGGTATAGAAAGTAATCCTGGGTCAGTACAACCTGGGAAAGTCAGGAACTACAAATCTAAGCTTGCTTGTGAGAGAGGCACTGGGTTCGATACACTACTGTATGAATTTTTGAAGACGCTCCATCTGTTGTCATACCGTTGAGTGCAGTACAGTACTTCTGTACTCTTCTGTTTACATCTAATAGTCATTCGTGCACACTGTAGGTTGTTTTAATTTCAGTTTGGTATCTGCAGTGTATTGTAAAGGTCCACTACAGCATTATTTTGAAGGTAGCTGCATTTGTGATTTTTGTGAAATGGAATACATGTTTTCAGAACTTCGAGACATGCATTTCATGTATGATAAAGTGATTGGTAATGCACACAAAGCTCAATACCTGTACAGCACATAATATCCAAACAGACATTAATTACAGCCTTGAAAGTTTCAAAATGTTCACCACTTACTCGGGGAAACAGGTTCCTTGCATTCATTATATTGTGTAGACCGGCCTCTTATGACTTGAATAGTTGCAATGGAAGAGAAAGTACTTGCTCTTGTGGAAGAACATGCATCTACCAGCATGCGTGCCATCACTCATACTATCACAATTTCCCAAAATAGTGCATGATGTGTTCTGCATGACAACTAGGTGTACCCATATCATCCACTGAAAGTTCAGAATTTGAGTGAGTGTGAATGATTTCCCACGACAAATTCAATTTTGTGAAAGAATTGCTGACCATTGTGAGAATGAGCTCAATTTTTTTTGCAATGTTTCTGTTCACAGATGAAGGACAGTTCACCAGAGATGGGTTATTTAATTGTCGTAACAGCCATTTTTAGGTGCAGCACAATCCCCATGCTGCATTCCAACATCATGACCAACATAGGTTTTCAGTGAATGTATGGGTTGGTATTATTGGTGATCTGACAGCTCTTGAGTGTTTATTTTGGGGACACATCAAAAGCCTCATATAAGAGACACCAGTTCCCAACCAAGAACTTCTCGCCCGAATAATTGCAGCATCTGATGAGATTCGTGGGATGTGTGATGTACTCGGTAGAGTGCACCACAACTTTCTACGATGATGCTGTGCCTGTATTCAATGTGGTGGTATGCATTTTGAACACCTAGTGCTGTAAAACCAAATTGGTGAATAAATTTAGATTTGCTTATGTGTTTGCACAGAATAATTTCTTGTCCATCCTGACATTCCCAGGCTTGTACTGACCCAGGATTACTTTCCAGACCATAAGTTAGTAATCAAAAGTTGTTGTATATCAACCCCTCTATAAGCTCCTGAAATTTGTGTGCAACCTTTTGAATCACCCTGTATGTGTGTATATATATATATATATATATATGTTATAATTAAATGTTTAACATTGAGCAATGCAAGCTTAATATGGTATGATAAGAAAAATAAATGCCTGGACGGGATTCGAACCAGGATCTCTGAGATCCAGGTTCGAATCCCATCCAGGCATTTATTTTTCTTATCATACCATATATATATATATATATATATATATATATATCATACCATATATATATATATATATATAATCTGAGGTAAATGGGATTTACATGGTTTTCAAAGGAAAATGTTAATATATAGAGAAGATATACCAGATAAATAGCCAAATACACAATATTGTAATAAAAATTAATCAGAAATGTATCAAGATTTTTGGAACCTCATGGAGAACATACTTCTTCTGAGAAATGTAAAAAATTCAATATACAACTCTGTCTTGAATTATTATTCATTGTTATTTTTAATAATATAACTAAATTGTGGAGTGCACTGGACACTATATAATAGGACATAATAAAATTAGTAGGTTTGGCTGCATTATAGGACTAGTCACTCTATTGGACCAAAAACACAATTCTGACACAGTCCTATTGATGTAATCGATATATGAAAAAACAGGAGTGTTAACTGTACTATTGCAAAATAACGGTATATGTAGAGAATAAAAGAAAAAAGGTAGCTGTAATACTATAGAGATTTTGATAGAGTAATGGTCAATTGAAGTGCTCTCCTGAATAGTGCTTTCGTATATTTATAGGAAAATGATAAAATTCGCAGGAGAAATAATACTGTTTGCTATAACCTACAGAGAATCAAAACATAATGCTGTTGTGTAATAGGTATTGGACACCACACAAAAAATAGAATATTACATTAATTTATTATTGCATTTTATGGTAGAACAATCGTGTATGTCCATAAATATGTAAAAATGCTGCATGGCATTAGCATTAGTTGTAATGTGTTTTATTTGGGTCCTATATATATGAATTAGATTTAAATGTATTTGAAGAGAAAATATATGCCTAGACTAGGGTTTGAACCCAGGACCTTTGGTTTTCTATGCCAATGTTGGTTAGAGCATTGGCATAGAGAGCCAAAGGTACTGGGTTCAAACTCTGTTCTAGGAATATTATTTTTCTCTTCATATATAATTTGTCCTTCGGTGAGAAGTGTTACATTAATAATATCAAGATCGAAATGTATTTACAATGTACATATTAATAGTGAATGGAGAACATATTTTTAACGACTCACCTCATATAATTTCAAATTTCTTTGATACCGGCAGTTTCAGACAATATCTTGTCCCTCTTCAGTCATGCCATGCCATGACTGAAGAGGGACAAGATATTGTCTGAAACCGCCGGTATCAAAGAAATTTGAAATTATATGAGGTGAGTCATTAAAAATATGTTCTCCACTCACTATTATTGATATAACCTCATAATGTTTAATCACAATATTAATTTAAATATAATGTACATATTACTGAACTGTTATTGCCATACTGCAATCATATTCAAAGCATTTCCTTATTCTGCGGGTTATGATTGATGGTTGGTATCTAATGTCTAGCACTTGATAATGAAATCATTCGCTCTCTTGCACTCCAATATTTAGCAGAAAGGCTGGAGTACAATAAACTAGTTGTAACCGTTTAGTAGTAGGCACCACATGTGGTGGTTACGTCACCCATAGAGAGAAAGGAGGTATAGGAAGGAAGGAGAAATGAACCCCTAGGCCTCGAATACTCTAATACCATCAGGGTCGAAAGAAACAAGAGGTCAGTCAAGGGAGACTGGATAGAAAAGTTGAAAGAGGGAATTGGTATGGGAAGGAGAAGTAATACCAATTCAGTCAAAAAAGAAACACTCACCAAGCTGACCAATGCTTGTTGGTGAGTAGCCCTTCCCTTTCGTTCATCATGCATAAGCATGATCACTAACAGCTGCACCACGAGAAGGTGAGGGATTGGACACTAGGTTACTGTCCAGGTCGGTTCCTTTAAGCCTTCGATGGGAGGAATTAAAGGGTCTCCTCTCTGTTAAAGACAGTAGCCTTTCCGCAGCCGGGTTATGATTGATAAAACTGTTCATATTCACTAGGCATATTGTTATAATGTATATGTTGAAGTCTGTAATATGTCATGGTACCACTGTAACTGATAATAATATAACTTAGATTATTATAATTAACTTCATACATTAAACTAAGTCTTATAATCACACAGCATTATTCCACTTATCATGTTTGATGTACATTTAGCATCAATTTTCTTTCCTTTTCGGGATGTATTTATCTCTTTTAATTTTTCTTTCCCTGGACTTTACTCTTCTTATTAAACAAATTTTGTGTCATGTTTTTTCCATTAATGTTTTCCATCTTGAACGCATACGCCATTTTTCCAGGAAAGTCAACTTTGCACATATGAAACCCAATTTATTCTATTGACTGTGACCAAAGATAACATACTTAAAGAACATCACAAGCAATCAAGCAGCTTATGTCATTATTCCACTCTAACCTAACATTATCATGAGTGCCATATAGCATTATTCAGGGGAGGTTTCAAATATGTTGTTTTTTTATTTTAATTTGAGTTCTTGTATGGTCAGTGGAAAGACCTAGTGAAGAACTGTGAACTTAGAAGCATTTCCAAAAAATTTGTAGATTGAAATCTGTTATCTCTATTGAAATTGATGAGTTTTTTTTTTTTTTTTTTTTCAATTTCTATCACTACTCTGATTCTGTAATAAATCTTTTTTCCACTTTGTTGAGAACTGATGTTTTGTCAAATAAAATCTTGTGGTTTGATATGGCTGAATGTAAATCGAGATTCATTTGGTGTAGTTTGCATTTTCAAATGTGTTCCTTCACTCGGTCTTCTATTGATCTGCCTGTTTGCCTATGTAATATTTACCAAAACTGCATGGTATCCTGTATACTCTGGACAGGGGAATAACTGGACAACAAAAACTCTAATGAAGACAAAGATTGTAGAAATCTAATAATTTTTATTATAGAAATGTATGAAAGTATTACCCATAATTCATACTCCTTTTGTGTCTATGAAAAGGTATTTGTGCCTTAATATTAAATTGTGAATGTGTCAGCTTATCTAAAAAAATAATTGTTTCTCCTGGGGAAGGTTATGTATCACATCTTGAGAAATGTTTAATTTACATGAAAAATGGTAAATCACTAATGTGTTTTTGTCGGAACAGATTTCTTATTCTGATTGCAAGTTACCATCTTTATGGTTATAGCTTTCTTGCAAAATGTTATGTATCCAAGTAAATCAGCATTAGCAGGATTCACAATGAAGTTCCTTTGAGGTATTATTCAAAATTAAAATATGTTGTTGTTTTCAAATGCTGGGCCTTGGCACCGAAGCCAAAGCATTCTTGCTCTCCAATATTTCTCTATGGTGGATCCAACAGGTAATACTTCACAGGTTTGTAGGTGTTCTTCATTCATTTCTTCGTCTTTATTGCATAGAGGACAATTTGGATTCGTGTAGATTCCTATTTTATATAAATATTTCGCCAAATAGTCATGTTCTGTAAGCAGTCTAAATTTTGCTACTGTAGTTGTACGTGGAATTTCTGGAATAATATCTGGCTTCTTTACTAAAATATTCCATTTTTTGTCTTTGGCTTTATTACATAGGTCTTGGTTTTGTTTGATTTTATATTTGTTTTTAATTATTCTTTTTATGGATGTGAAAGGTAAGCTTTTAGTAGTATTCTGAATTAAATTGGAGCCTTATTTGGCAAGAAAATCAGCAGTGTCATTTCCAGCAATTCCACAGTGTGCAGGTATCCAAAATTAAAATATAAAATTATGAAATATTTACCTAAAAGGTCCGTCTCTTCAACTTTATTAGTAATTTATCTGTAGCACTTTTTTGAATCCTGCTGATGATGGGACTAGTCCCGAAAGTGCTAGAGATAAATTACTAATAAAGTTGAGGAGACGGATATTTTAGGTAAATATTTCATAATTTTATATTTTAATCCAAGTAAATGTAAGAATACAAATGTTAGCAGAAATGTGATACAAAGCTTTCCCTAAGGGAGTTAAAATGTTATTATATTAAATGCATTTACACATTGCTTATGCATTTTATCATTGTTAAAAAGAATTTTTTTTTTTATCCCTTACACTGTCAAGATCCAAGATGTGATGTGCTGTTTATATTTGCTTCAAATTTCAAGAATCAGTGTATGGGTACTTTCAGAATAGCTTTTCAGACCTAATCAGAATAAATATAGGCATTTAATGCAGTAAAACTGTAGTTAACTTAATTTCACTTAACCAAAATCCCACAAATAAGAAAAAAATTCTAAATTTTCCATTTACAATGTACAAAAGATAAAGTTTCATTTTGTTTTCATTTAACAGTAAGACTAGGAATAAGGATGTCTGTCTTATTCTCTGCAAAAATGTGGAGGACAGTCTTTTAAGAATGCTTTAAATGTGCTTTCTTTATAATCGATCAATGTAAGATAAAACTATAAACTTCATTTATTATAGTAAAGTTTAAATTACATTTTATAGCAAATTAATAATATACCACTATTCATTCCTTTCATAACCAAAAAAAATTTCCATGTATTTTCTGAAAAGACTTGTTGTCTACTATTAGCTCACTTTATTTTGGGTAAATTGGGTCCTAATTTCTATAAAATCTTGGAAATTTGAACTTACCAAACTAAGTCATAACTTATGTCTTTATAAAATTTTAAGTAAAACTTTTCATTTTGTCTAAATTGAAGAGCTTATTTCCAAAGTGTCTTAAATCCAAAATTCGTGATTTTCGATATTTTTATGTGACAAAAGTCTTTATTCCATCAGGTATCATATTAACACGTTATGTTCCTAAGTGTCTTATATCCCCTGTTATAACGGTTTGAAAATCGTGTTTATTTCCAAAGTGTCTTATATCCCAGCTGTTTTTATTTCCAATATGTCTTATATCCATTTGACCAATTTGCTAATTCGGTACAAAGCATGTGACTCATCTTGGGGGCTGCTATGGTACTCCTTGTTACATGGCGATGAACAACAGTCAGCTGTGATTTTCTGTGGTGTTTTTTTTATTTGTCAGTGAAAAACAAATGGCTAGTTGTGAAGAAGACCTAGTAAGTCATTTAGGACTGACAGCAAGAGAAAGAGCACTAGTACCTTCAGAGTGGGCTAAAAACAAAGATAAACACCATAAATACGCTAGTGATGGTAGTATACCGAAAGTGACATGTAATCACAATGATGGAATTTGTAAAACTTCTGAACTTTCTACCGCAGACTGTTTCCATTCATTATTTTATAACAACAAAACTAAGGTAGAACAAGATAAATTTTTTAAGTAAGTTAAGTATTATCCAGCACCATCTGGGGCGGTAAGTTTATTAGGCTGATAATCTCACTTTTGTTCCACTTGATTTAATTGTGAATTTACTTGCCCTTCCTCGGTAGCTAGTCGGTTCCTGTTTCAGGGTGAGCGCTGAGACTCCTATCTATAACGGGTTCGGAAGGAGAATTGCGTGGGAACAGACAATCACTAATTATTTGAATTATTTTATTTAATTAATCTCTGCCAATTTAAATGAACGTTACACAGTAAAAATAAAACTTTTCTGTCCCTGGCCTTCGATATTTCGCTAATGAGGACTAGCAAATGACTTATGAGTTCGGGAGATTTTCCCTAAGTCCATAATCGTTGTTAAAAATTTTTTTTACTATACATTCAAGATCTTCTTCCTTCTAAGTGTCGAGTATAAGTGTCAGTGTATTAAATTTTGTCCTCATGAGTTCCGTATCGAAGTCAGGACCAATTATTCCCATATATGGTCTATACCCTAACTCTCATTTTGATTGGTTAGAATATTTAATCACATGTCATCCAAGGGCGTAACTATTTTATTTAAACCACCACCTACCTTTTGATTTTATTCTCACGGCTAGGGAGTGTGTTGCCAGCTTGGGCTTTTCGCGATTGTAAATTTGGAGTTTGACATTTCTCCCAAACGTGAGTTTTGATGCTAGACCCAGCTTAAACATTTCAGGTCTAATTTGAGGAGTTACATGTTTATGACATCTTTTACTTAGGGTTTCAACCGCTTCTTGTGAGAACTATTTACCAACATGAAACTTAATTTATTTTTAACTATATTCTATTCCTTCATTATTTATTCATTTCTTATATTCCTTAATCACTATTAGGGCCGTATCATATTCGTCTCACAATGCCTCTTGTTAAAACAAAAAAAAATACTAACGTAAAGTTATAAATATCTTTTTTTTTTTTTTTTAACACAGCTCCCCTTAGAAGAGAAGTAATTAAATATGCTAATTACATCAAACCAAAATGTATTAAACTATTACTTTTCCTACAAGTACCATATATGGAAATGTTTTTACAAACACCAAATAGATTATATTATTTGAACATATATCACCCTGGTTTACTTACAGTTTTCTGCATATTACCACTAGAACAACAACAACAACAAAAACATGTACATTAAAACTCAATTTGCGATCGGTGATTCACCTTACTTATTTTTTTTTATAATCAACAAATGTTTTTCTTATTTTAACCCTATGGGTACTTTATCATATCCCATACATCTTCTCGTTTTTTCACTTTATTATAAGTTTGTTTCTGTTTTAATTACGTCACTTTTTTTTCTCACACGCTAGGTAATTCCGCATAATGCGTTTTCCATATATCACTCAGTTTATTTTTGCAATGTCATGCACATTTTTATTATTATTATTATTTTTTATATCATCCCTCTATATCGTTCGCACTTTCCGTGGTTCACACTTTACATATGCACTGGAACTCACTTATTATAAACTAACACTTTTTTTTTTATTCTCCATTAGCTACTAATTTATTCTATTTGGGTCATTTATTTATTTAATGAGACATAGATCTTAATGTTGCCGTAAACATATTTGCCCTCTTTTAATCAAATGGCAACTTTACTAATTAGTTTCCTATGTAATTTTCGATGATTACCCTTTATAAATAAGTATATTGGTGTTTAATAATAATCATATATGTTTATATCGCGATCTCAGTTTTCAGAACATTTCACGATTCATCATAATAATTCATTTGTAAATCTATCTCTCTCTTTTTTTTTTTTTTTTTTTTTAAATAGGCGCTCCCTTAGCGTGGGTCATTGAAAATTTATTCTCAGCATGTTCACTGACTGATCTTCACAATACCTTGATAATCTATTTATTCTTTATAGAACTCCTTTATTCATCATTCGCATATTATTTTTATTCAATCGATTAAGGTGGAAATTATCCTTATTTATTTACTTGTCGGTAACATAATATCACATTTCATACGCGCAGAACCGTCGCTGTATACAGAATTTTATATCATCGTAGCTCATATTCGTCAATTTCATTTTTTGACGACAATTTATATTTCATCAGTAAAACAACTCGACAACACACGGTCGAATCAAAATCATGTCGCTCTATCTACCCTTAATAATTCTCGCTACCATATGAGCGAACGTTTATCATTTAAAAGGACCTAATATAAACGCCTCCTTCGGGCTATGATCCTGTATTTATTCATTCATTCACTTTGTCTACGCTGTATTTTTATCTGTCACCCATCATAAACTGTTAAAAAGGACGATGCCTTAACCTCTTTCTTAAATTTTCGTATTGCTTATAACGCTTCCATTTTATTCCTCAGGAATAATATTAGATTTTTAAGAACATTAACTATGAAGTTATAATAGCACATGTTTAATTTGTATATATATATTTTTTTATCAATTATGTTTAAAAGTTTGGTTTAAACATTCATTTCCTTCGTTTCACATCGTATTTGGGTAAGTAACTTGTTTTTTCGACAAATGAATTTTGTACCTGTGAAGGGTGTGCCTATTTCCGTCTCACTCGCACTCTTTTATCTTTTACAAACATTTTAAGTTTAGTGAACTGATTTTTATCTCTATTCTAGACTGGGTTCAACGTTTTCTTACATATTCCCGCTACGATCAGCTGTTCATTTCTTTGTAATTTTCACAATTTACTTATTATTATCATCGTCTCTGTTCTTGTTCACGCTTTAGATTAAGGCAAATATCCATGCTAATTATTTTTATTATTTTTTTATCTAAAGCGGGGTGGTGGCCTCTCGCTCCCTCTGTAAAATTAACTTTTCTGCCTCTGTTTTCGTCAACATTTATCTAGTCTCATTATGTTTTCTAGCAAGTACAAATATAAGACCCTTTTAAACTATTTCTCATTAAATTTTACTAATACTAATCTGACATATGCATGACCAACATTTCTTGCATTTATCCTACTAATATTACCAGATATAATCTTATTTTTTTATTACACATTTATTTAATTGTTGTGCATACAATGCAGATGCATGTTAATGTCTAACTGATATTACATCCATTCTAACAGGATAGTATGAATTTTGCATTCTACCATTTTGCGATAATTTCGCGCCCGGATCAAATATTTCAGCACGATATTTTTCTAGGTAACATTCTCTCTCATCATGCATTAATTTAGTACAGTACTTCATTATGTTACTTTTGAATCTAACGTATTGACTGTTTTTCGACC
Source organism: Diploptera punctata (assembly GCA_030220185.1). Classification (NCBI taxonomy): domain Eukaryota; kingdom Metazoa; phylum Arthropoda; class Insecta; order Blattodea; family Blaberidae; genus Diploptera; species Diploptera punctata. The sequence goes on from JASPKZ010008128.1 coordinate 696,174, forward strand.
ATTTCCTCCTATTTATTTGGCGCTTCTTTATTACGCGGTATGACTTATGCATATTTTCTTTACGCCCTACCTTTTTCTTGTTTTTATTTTCATACTTTGTTCGTATCTTTCCCATGCATCTACTTTGCATATCCAAATTTTCAAATTGGAACACTGAGCGGATGTTTGGCTGTACCGAAATCATCAGGTCAGTTGTTCCATTTTGATTTAATTTAACATCATTAATAACATGCATTTCATTATTGCATTTTAATATATTTCCATGTACTTCATCATCATTGGTTTGAGGTATTTTGTCTACATCTATAATAGTTGGCTCGCATTTTTTCCCCTCATTCTGAAGTGTCATTTCCCTATCTGATTCCCTTTGAGTTTCATCTACAATACTTTCGTCTGTTGGATTAACTACCATACAAATATCATTGTTACTTTTACATCTATTTTCCTGGGGAGTTTCATATCCTGTCTCCCTTTCATCATAATTATTTCTACCTATCTCACCCTTTCCTGCTAAACTAGTGGTCAATTTTTCTCCTGTCCCCTGAATTTCTGATTTTAAAGAATCTCGAGTTTGTTTTATTGCTAATCTCAAATTGCTCATGTCTTCCCTCATTTCTTTATGACTTTGTTTCATTTCTTCCAATGTTTTATTACTTTTATTTATATCTTCCCTCATTGACATTAACATTTGCCTCATGAAATATTCAAAGTCGTTCTGGGACTTATTAGTTTTCTTTGAATCATTTGCATTTAAGGGGGCGTTCGGGCTATCGTTATGCTCTGTCCCTACTTCTACTTCATCATTAGGCCTACTTTCTGATGAAGCTTGCCCTTCTATAAAATTTATACTATTTCCCTCCATTTTCCGACTGTCTTTGTTCTTATTAATTTCTGTAGTTATTCTTCCACTCCTGAGGATTATTAAACTTTTTTTTTATAAGTTAGAAATTTGCACAATATTGCGTGCCAACTACCTGAAGGAAGAATCGGATCTTTGTTTCTATTTTCCCTTGAATTTATTGCTATTTAATTTCTTAACACAACAATATATTGTTACTTTCGTATATTTTAAATTTGACTTCCTAACACATTATTTATTTTTTTTTTAACAAATTTGTCACTTTACCTTGTTATATCTCCATTGTTCGTCTTACATGGGGATGTGTTGAGATCTGCCGATGGCTATCTGGGTTGATCTGCTCCTGGATTGTTGTCCGTTCCTAGCTGCACCTTCCATCTCGTGGTTTGAATGTTGTCTTCCACACTGTTGCTGGATCATGATGTTCAGTCCATAACTTTCGTGAATCACTCTCATTTTTCAATGCACTCACGTTGGAAACACTTTGTCACAGTAAAAAGGACCCTTTCGTTGGGCGACACTTTGGGGCGGAAATTTTGGAGTGGCTGTTAAATAGCACTCGGATTTCACTTTGATTTAATTGTGGATTTACTTGCCCTTCCTCGGTAGCTAGTCGGTTCCTGTTTCAGGGTGAGCGCTGAGACTCCTATCTATAACGGGTTCGGAAGGAGAATTGCGTGGGAACAGACAATCACAAATTATTTGAATTATTTTATTTAATTAATCTTTGCCAATTTAAATGCACGTTACACAGTAAAAATAAAACTTTTCTGTCCCTGGCCTTCGATATTTCGCTAATGAGGACTAGCAAATGACTTATGAGTTCGGGAGATTTTCCCTAAGTCCATAATCGTTGTTACAAGATATTTTTTTACTATACATTCAAGATCTTCTTCCTTCTAAGTGTCGAGTATAAGTGTAAGTGTATTAAATTTTGTCCTCATGAGTTCCGTATCGAAGTCAGGACCAATTATTCCCATATATGGTCTATACCCTAACTCTCATTTTGATTGGTTAGAATATTTAATCACATGTCATCCAAGGGCGTAACTATTTTATTTAAACCACCACCTACCTTTTGATTTTATTCTCACGGCTAGGGACCGTGTTTGCCAGCTTGGGCTTTTCGCGATTGTAAATTTGGAGTTTGACATTTCTCCCAAACGTGATTTTTGAAGCTAGACCCAGCTTAAACATTTCAGGTCTAATTTGAGGAGTTACATGTTTATGACCTCTTTTACTTACGGTTTCAACCGCTTCTTGTGAGAACTATTTACCAACATGAAACTTAATTTATTTTTAACTATATTCTGTTCCTTCATTATTTATTCATTTCTTATATTCCTTAATCACTATTAGGGCCGTATCATATTCGTCTCACATCATGCAATGCCATTCTGGCAAAAAGTATTTTCAAATAGTGCAGCAGATGCAGTAAATGACTCTTCTGATAATGAACTCTGAAAGATTGTGATACCTTCGTGTAAGCAACATTTTTTTTTTTTCGTTTACACTGTTTTTCCTTCTTGCTTTACCTTTTTTGTTAATTTAATTTTATTCTCGCATATAGACATTTGGACAGGACACACACCCAGACCCAAGGTGGAGATATAAAATCCCCTACCCCACTGGGAATTGAATCCGGGTCCCTGGAGTGGAAGGTAGGGATTCTGCCGACTACGCCACGGCGACAGACTACTTCGAAACTTAATAAATTGCATACTTTATTGAGTATTAGATATTACTTTCTCCTACTAAAACTTTCCTTAAACTATGTTTACTTCCAAAACGTCTTAACTCCAAGTCATGTGACACTGTTACTACCACTTGTAATGGTGGAAGATTTTTGAGAGTATGTGACAGTATTGCTAATGTAGTTACAAATACACATAACTTATAATGAAAACTCCATTTAAAAATTAAATACCTGAAAATAAAAATTGCGATATCTGGAGTTTGGTATTTCATGGATTTAAGACACTTTGGAAATAAGGTCTTCAATTGTAAGTTGGATTTTTAATACCACACAATTTTATCTTGTCAGTGTAATGGTTAAATAATATTTACTATCGACTACCAAGATAAGAAGAGTGTTAACATAAAATTTGGATGATAATTATGTGAATGCTGTATACAGTGGCATCTCGTGACCTAAACTATGACTGCAGCTGACACAGAATGCAGGAGAATGATATGAAACAAGTTGCAGTGACACTGAAGAACTAACTCCTGCTGGTGATTAAGACAGCACCTATATCAGTAGCCATGGTAACACTGCAAAACCACATCTATTGATTCAATAAATCCTGATTAAAAGGATAATTTTTTACTTGATTTGTTTCTTTTGAATGACCTGCAAATATTAATAATATATCATCATCATGAACAAGTTCGTTTTAGGCCATGTGGCCTGTACGGTAAACTTAGTGAAGATGGTCTTGATCTTTCCACCGATGTTTTGGTCTTCCTTGGTCACTATGTCCAGTTGGGGTATATTGGAATGCCAATTTTGGAAGTCTATTTTTTGCCATTCTCCTCAGATGATTTTTTCATTCTTGTTGGTATCTTTGTATATCTTCATTTAAACTTGTTACTCCAAGTTTTCCTCTGATAAAAGTGTTCCTTTGGTGATCCAGTCTATTAACTCCTAAACAATGATCGTAAGAAGTGCATTTGGCTTACTTGAAGTTTATGAGAGTTTCTTTTATCTAAAATCCAAATTTCACTTCCGTATTTTAGAGCAGCTTTTGATGTGATGTTATGTAATCTTAGTTTTGTCTCTGTCCTCATCTGTTTACCAAAATATCTTCGTATTACCCCATTCATTTTATTATATTTTTGTAATTTTGAATCAATGTCAGTCTTATACTCTGCAAATACACTTCCTAAGTAAGAGAAATCTGACACTTGTTCTATAATTTTTCCATCAATCTCAATTTTTACCCGTTGTATGTTTTTTCCACACATTGCCATTGTTAATAATATAATATATTATAATCTTTAAGTTAATAATAATTATTATGTTGCTGATCACATTTTCTTTGAGAGCTAAGCTCCAGAAGCTTCAAGGAAGAGATGCCACTGGCTGTTTGAACATTCCTTTAGTAAATCTAATTGGTCTACTAGTATGTGATTGAACTTACTGACAGAATAATTTGATTGAAAATAACAGTTTTTAATTCATGTGAATAATTTAAGATTATATACTTAATGATTTAACTGGTGTAAATTGTAAACATTTTAAAATACTTATGAGGTACCTTTATATATATATATATAGTTTTATTACCAAAAAATATAATTTCTCCTAAGATATGGTGCATGAATATTTTTTTGCTGCTCAATTGAAAGGACAACATCCTATTGACAGAGATACTCAATGGTGTGGATTAAACAAAATGGATGAATCGGACATTTGTTTGGTTATTATTTGTATTAAAGTTTGGATATATGATGTCCATGAGTAGCTTTGAATATGAAATTTAACAATATCCTCTGTTGTGTGGTAAAAATTAATTTGCTGCTAGTGGACATACATAAACTGATTACTGTAGTTTCTGGCAATAATCAGGCTTTCAACTAATGAATGTTTTTTCTCATCTTGCTTACATTTATTCAGTTGGTGTTTGATTTATGCACAGTTATTTCAGAGGATTTATAAGTACTGGTACATAATATCTCAAATATTTATTTTTAAGTTAAGAGTTCCATTAGATTTCTGTGACTATTTAACTCATGCCCCAAATGGGGGTCAATGACCAATCACGTTTCAATGATTTCTGTTTTACAACCAATCAGAGTCGTGTTTCACCAAATATTTATCAGTGTTATAATTACCATATTAAAGAAAGCTCCTCCTTACAATATTGCGTTCCTTTGGCAATAAATAGTATGATCTGGTTGCAGTGATAAACAAAAGAAGCAGTAGAAGCGTACCTATCGTTTCTCATTTGTTTTCAAACATCGCCGTTTACATTAAATATATAAATATTTTAAAATAACTATAGTTAAATAATGATTTGTGAGTAAACAGCTTAATTTTATTCGTTAAATAGTCCTAACAAATGCCACTCTTGATTTCCAAATTCTCTAGATAAATTCACTCCTCACTTCGTGAGTCGTGAATTTATCGATAATTTGGAAATCACTCGTGGCATTACTTATGATAAGATTGTTAATACTTATGGTGAAATTAAATGTTTCTTACCTCTCCTCATATATATTTTCTAAGTTGATCATGATTTCGAGACTATAACTGTCTCATCATCAGAACTTTGTTGGCGAATGGTGTTATGTCGATCGGAAGAAACTCTTCTTCTTCCCTCTGTTGGTGGACCGATGAACCTCTGGATCAGGTCAAAATTTGCGGGAATTTCTAAGTTCATAAGTTTTCTTTTGTTTTTCTGAATGTGGATCTTTTCCCAAACTGTGAGTTCCTTTTGTTTTTCTGAATGTGGATCTTTTCCCAAACTGTGAGTTCCTTTTGTTTGTCTATTTGTTTAATTAGACTGGCTTTTGATTCAATGTTGAGCATGCTTGGTCCGAAAAACATGTAATTGAATCAAAAGCCAGTCTAATTAAACAAATAGACAAACAAAAGGAACTCACAGTTTGGGAAAAGATCCACATTCAGAAAAACAAAAGAAAACTTATGAACTTCGAAATTCCCGCAAATTTTGACCTGATCCAGAGGTTCATTGGTCCCACCAACAGAGGGAAGAAGAAGAGTTTCTTCCGATTGACATAACACCAGTCGCCAACAAAGTTCTGATGATGAGACAGTTATAGTCTCGAAATCACGATCAACTTAGAAAATATATATGAGGAGAGGTAAGAAACATTTAATTTCACCATAAATTAAACCTCATAGTGATTAATTCCTATAAAAGTTAAATTGTTAATACTTCTTTTTATTGAATATTTATAATTTTCAATTGTACAGTATTTAATATTTATTGTTCTGTAATGTGTTTATATTTGTGTATAGATTATTCTATAAAGTGCAGAACCAAATAAATTCTTTCTTCAGAATATTTCATTCTCCATTCAATGTACAAATAATGAATATGGATATTCTGACACAATATTCATTGTACTGAGTTAATTTTTTTCCTCAGAAGGGAAGTAATGTCATGAAATTCATCTTGTAGATTTATGTAAAAGAACCTCAAGCCTGAAATAAGAAACCTCTAAGGATAATTTGGTAGTTCTTTCACGCCCAGATTTAAACTATGATGCAAATGATCCAAGTTGTTAACACTAGAAATAATGGCACTTCTTAATTATCTTTTAATACTATGCTGGTCACTTTTATTGGTGCTGTTTCTTAGTATCCAATTTTCAGATTTCATAATTTATTTTATATATTGTTGGTTAATGCTTATTTATGTTTTAGGAGTATGTATTACTATATATATCATTATAAAATGTTTGTCGGTAATTAGTTAAATATTGTAATTGCCTAATTACACACAAAATGTCTCAATCAAAAAATTAATTTCTTTAATAAAATATTGGTATCTCAATAAAATGTAAGTTCAGAAATTAATTATCTATATATATATATTATAGATCTACTAATTTTCTTGATTATTTTATATTATAGATCTACTAATTTTCTTGATTATTTTATAACATACAGCAAAACCTGTCTATGATGTAACATGACAGATCCTTAAATATATTTCCATCTTGGCAGTTTTCCTTCTTATAAAGGGTTCCCAAATTACAAACAAATTATTTTTATGTAAAGTACTACAGTATCTGCACCACAAATATAGTGAATGAAAAGTAAAAAAGATTACTCACATTTTTAGTTAATTCCAGTTCCTCCATAGCGTACTAACGTAGGCTGCCTAGTTTTAGTCACAGTACAGGCAAGTATGTGGTTCTCTACATCTTGCAAGGAGGTCCATCAAAGCAGGATTATCACACGAAGCAGCAAATTCTTGGAGATCATTCACATTCAACAATGCTTTTTTGTAGCTAAATATATTCAGCTCTCGTGGGGCATCTTCTTTTTCTTCTTTGGAAATTTGAGTTCCTTCACATTTTGAGGACTCCCCTCTCGTTTCATTTAAAGAATCAATGGCTCATTCTATATTTTGTGTTGTTGCCAAATCATTGTTGAAATTGATAACATCTTCAATCTCAATTGCAGGTTCCATGTCTTTAATTAGGTTGGCAATGACTGTTAAATTTTCCTTCACCTCATCATGTTCAGTGAATGTTTCTTGACAAGGAAATCCTGCTTTAAAAAAAACACTTTTTCACAATCTCTGGGAGAACTTTCTCCATAGCTTGATGAATCCACTTCACTGCATCGAAAACATTAATCTACTTTATAATTTCTGACACATTTGAACAAATACCCATCTTGCCGACTAATGACTGTAACACAAATTTTCTGTAATGCAATTTAAGGGTGTAAATGACACCTTGATGGATGTTGTGTTAGGAGGGATAAATCGCAACTTAACATTTGTCAATTCAAGTTTTGGATGGCATGTAGTGCTGTCTAAAAACAGAATAACATTTCGATTTTCATTCTTCATTTTCATATTGAAACTCTTTAGCCATTCTTCTGTGATAGAGCCAGTCATCCAGGCCTTCTTGTTATTTCTCTCTAAGTCACTGGTAGAGAGCTGCGGTTCAAATTTCTAAATGCTCTTGGACATGCACACTTTCCAATTACAACTGGTTTTTCAAATTTGCCTTCCAAATTAGTATAAACAAACAGTGTTAAACTTTCCTTGGACATTTTCACCATGCACAGCTAAGGTATAATTAGGCAAAACTCTAAACAAAATACCTGTCTCATCACCATTGTAAATGTTTCTAGATTCATATCCCTCAACCAAATCCTGTACTTTTTTCTTCCATTCTGACACTGTCTGCATGTCAACGTCATTGGCTTCTCCACAAACATGATTGGAAACTATGTTGTGACGGGTTTTAAAGCTTTCTAGCCAACCATTAGAGGCTTTAAAAGTTCCATTTTCTAAAGATTTTGCAACTTCTAATGCCTGTTCCTGAATGATCGAGCCTGAAATGGGCATTCCCTTCACACGCACACCAACAAACCACTCATATTCAGCACTGTTTATCGCTTGATTTTCGGAATTTTTTCCTAATCGTTTCACATCACCCAATTTTCTGTCTTACTGAGGTAAAAATTAACTATTGGTACATTAAAAAACATTCCGTTTCCGCATTATGAAGGTTTCCGGCTTATACAGGATGATTTTACACATAAAATCATACCGTTCTGGAGATTTTGTTCCATCCCTACAGGTTTCTTTCTTATAAAGGTTCTGGCTAAGACAGGTTTTACTGTATTTATTTATATACTAACAACATATTGTGACGAGATGTAGTAGCATCGTTTAAACTGCACGGGCCGGAGAGAGAAACCTCGCATTTGTGGATTGGATTGGTGAGTAGCCAATCGCGAGTCTAGGGTCCACCGATATTTCTAGTCTAATAGCCAGAGAGTTCTACGAACATCTGTTCACCCATTCGAGAAACATCGGAAGACTAGAGGGTTCCATGTAGAATCATCTCGTTCATGGACCTGGAAATTTCCGTCTACTCGCCTATAAATATGTGGCGAGAACGGAAGGACTCCCCAACGACTGCTGTCGTCGTAGATAGTAAACACTAGTGGAGAGCCTCCACAACGCTGAAACCATCAGATCGACAACGAAGAAGCCGTCCATCATGGGTACGGATGACGAGGGATTCTCCCACCCACCCGCCCGCCATATCGCCAAGAAGAACTACACCAAGAGAACCTGCACACTGATAGAAAATAGAAACCTATTCGAACTTCTGGATACTGAAAAAGAAGAAATGTCACCATCCATAGTGGTCAACTCTGAAAAAATTACTCCATACAAGCTGGAGTGTATCACCGCTGGAAACAGGAAAGATGTATCCATGCGGTACAACCAAGGCCGCCTGACAATACGAACAACGACGAAGAAAGCTTACCAGCAGGCATACAAACACCTGATGGAATCGAAGACACCTTTCTACACACATGGATATGGAAATCCCCCGGTCATCAAGCTGAGCATGAAAGGCCTTCCCAGCTCCATCACAGTTCAGCAGGTATAAGATGAACTCATGGAGCGGAAACTACCTCTCCACGAAATGCGCAAGCTTGACAAACTAGTGATCCAAGACGGCGTGAAGAAAAGGATCGAGCTACCGATCCACATCCTCACGTTCTACAAGACAACAGATCTGAAAGCACGACTGAAAGTAGATCTCAACGAGCTTTTTGGGATCCAAGTCCGACTACAGAACTACAGAAAACCCACTGGTGGCACTCAGTGCTTTAACTGCCAGAGTTTCGGGCACATCACGGAGTTCTGCTTGAGGACGACAAAATGTGTCCGGTGCTCTGGAGAGCAGCGAGATGCTGAGTGCACCCAGACAACTCCCAAGTGCTGCAACTGCAATCAAGAAAATGGAGCGAGCTATAGGCAATGCCCAGCATTCCAAAAGTATCTCAAGGCGAGGCAACAACCGACAATAGAGAAGACCACACCAAAACTCACCTCTCCCACCGCACCTGCAAGCAAATCAACATCCACTCCAGTACAAAACATAAATCCTCCCACATTTTCCTCACTCCCTACCCTATCTAACACGCAACACACCCCAGTCCAACAACTCCTTTCCCTCTTCACAATCATCCTCCAAAACCCACAACTACTTCAAGCTACACTCACCTTCCTTTCCAACTTGGCCCTGCAATGAGAGGAATACTCTCATCGCATCACAAAATCCTAAATACCTCAGACCAGCACCTTAATTCTTTGGGTCATGGCGAGTAACCAAACTCGCCGTACCGAATCCCCACCACCATTATGCGGTGTGACCCCCAGTCAATGAAAAATTGGATGGCGAGAGGTTAATTGTGAGCATAACTGTGAGGAAGGATTGTGTCTGCAACTGTGTTACAAGTGATTATCTGATTAACGTTATAAAAATAATAGTTGTTAAATCAAATTGTGTTTGAAGATTTAGTGATAATTGTGGAGAAGGAAATAAAGTTAAAAGAAAAATTTTACATAGCTACTGTGTACTTATTTAAGTCCAAATAAGTTAAAGGAAAACCCCGTGCTATCCGCGACATCTTGGTGTCAGAAGTGGGATTACGGTCACGCCGGTGAAGTCGGTAAAACAGAGTGACGCATCAGCGGAGGGACTGCCATCTGTCATTCAAAAGGAGAACTACATCAGTAAGTAATAAAAAAAATGGAAAACGTTCAAGAAATGTTTAAAGAATTATTACAACAGTACGGAAATATGCAGAAACAAAATGAAGATTCAAAACATGAATTATTTACTCAGATTGAATCTTCTAACTAGGAAACTAGACAGGAGCTAATAACACGGATAAGATACACAAAATGAAGAAATGAAAAGAAAAAAAAAAACAAAAAATGAAGTAGCTAAAACAGATAAATTCACAGAATGAAAAATTGCAAGACAAAATTGAACATTGTAAAGACGAATTGAAAACAGACATTTCTAAAATTGAACAAAGAGTAAATGAACAAGAAGACAATTTACATAAAATCGATGAAGAATTTCATCGCATTAAGGGACATTGGGAAGAAAAATTTGATCAACAAGAAAAGAATAATCATCAGTTTATAACATCTGAAGTTCAACGTGCAGTGGAAAATTTACAAAGTGATTCTATGACGAGGACTGAAGTTTGACAACTGACTGTCGCCCCAAGCCGACATGGAGTTAAGAGTCGCAAGTTCGACGGTTCCACATCATGGGACATATTTAAACGGCAATTTAACACCATCTCAACACACAATGATTGGACAGCAGAAGAAAGGACGACCCAATTAATCGCCTCCTTACAGGGATCTGCTGCAGAAATTCTAAGAAGCCTTCCAGGAGAATGTCGCGCCGAGGACATATTGGATGCCTTAGACAACCGTTGCGGCAATCATCACCTCAGTGCAGCCTACTGCGCCCAGCTGAAAGACCATGTCCAGCGCGTCGGGGAGTCACTACAAGAATACGCCATGGCCATTGAACAACTAGCCCACAAGGCCCTCAGCGAACTCCCAGCAGCGTTCATCGACGAAGAGGCGGCACCCGCTTTCGTCTGCGGTCTGAGGGACCGTGAAATTAAACACCATCTGCTGTTGGCGGAACATCAAGCCATTAATGGAGCACTGAATGCGGCATTACGACTTGAGGCGGCAAAGGAGACCACATGCTACCTCGACCGGGAGGCATCGCAACGACTGACGACAATTGACGCCGAGGAGCGACGCTTACCACTACCCGAGCGTCGGATGCATGGAAGACCGACCTGCTGGAATTGAGTTGCTCAGTGGAAAAGAGGCACATGCCACAAATCTACCGATTGTGAGTTTTTGTTATGGTTAAGTAGATCTTGCATCAATTCCAATAACTATTTGCATGATGGCATGTGTCTTCTTTAACAAGGAGCATAATAAAACTTGAAGATTCTGAATTATAGAAATAGCTAATGGAAAAAAGGCACATGCCACATTCTTTCTCTTTTATCTCAAGTGGTTACAGTCAATGTTCTTGATAGTTTGGCAGAAATGAAACTAACCAATCAGAATATAGTTTCACTGCCCTCTGGATCTATAATAATATAGATCCAGAGGGCAGTGGCAGTTCTCAAATTACCTACAACATTTCCAATATGTCTTACATAGATGTTGAGGTTTAATGCGTTTTCTGAAGAAAAAAGGCAAGTTGAAAGTAAAAGAAGGACTCATCATGAAAATAAGTGGGAGGATAATGAAAGAAAACGTCTGAGAAATAATGTATAACAATAAGAAGATTGTGCCAGCAAAGGAGTTTGTAAATAGTGGAACACGTGTTGCAAACTAATATCATGTGATTTCACTCCACTAATGATTCATGAAGGTAAGAGAGGTTATGCAAAGAAGAGAAAAGATGAAACATAAGTCAAAGGAAGGTTTCATTCAGATACTATGTTCGTGTAACTAATACTAGCAAACTTGAAGTCTGTACAAGTGCATTTCTAGCAGTCCATGGAATATCAAAATGTTTAAGAACTGTTCGGAAAAGTGAAGATTGTGTTAGGGAAGTTTCTGATGGTGAAGAAGAGAGTCAATCAACATCAGAAATTTGTGTCCGTACACCCACTGAAGATAGAAGAGCGTGTAACTAATACTAGCAAACTTGAAGTCTGTACAAGTGCATTTCTAGCAGTCCATGGAATATCAATAAAATGTTTAAGAACTGTTCGGAAAAGTGAAGATTGTGTTAGGGAAGTTTCTGATGACGAAGAAGAGAGTCAATCAACATCAGAAATTTGTGTCCGTACACCCACTGAAGATAGAAGAGGCATTATTTGGGGCATATGCCACTACTTAATTTGCACAAATTATCTGTCCTATTACTTAAAAATACTTAATATTTCAACTAATATTTAATAAGATATTCAATACATCATCTAATTCAAGATCCTGGTTAAAAAATTAAAACATAGTGTTCATATTCCACAGATAAAAAACTTTCAGAAATTCATTGTTTCTGTAAAATAGTTTTCTTGTGGCATGTGCCTCTATTCCACTGGGCAATTCAATTGTCGACGAATTGGTCATCTGATGCGCGATTGCAGACAAAGGCCCGCAAACCAACGATGGTCCGATGTGAGGAGGGAGCCACCGGCGCCGACATCATCATCATCTCCTCGCTTCGTAGTGAATGCGGTGAACGACATGAACGACGAAGGACTTACTGCCGATGGATGGATTAATGAACGGCCCTGCCGAGTACTCGTCGATACGGGAGCATCGCTGACCATCGTGCGACCTGAAGTAACAGAGGGGTTGCCTCAGAGGACGCCGCTATGGAAGTTTGAGCTGCGCACTGCGTTAGGGGATAGTATGCCCGTGGAGAAAGAGGTTCTCCTGGAGTTGGTCCTGGGAGGGTGCGAGCTGCGACTGTGGGCGTTAATCGCCAGAGTTACCGAGGACGTCATCTTAGGCCTGGATGCCCTGAGAATGTACGACGCTATGGTTGACATCAGACGAGTACTCCGCTTTGGAAGTAATGAGGTCCTACTCCATGTTGAGAGCAGAAAAAGGGAAGCTGAGGAGGACAAGCAAGTTTGGGATGGAGGCCAGCCTCGTTGCTACAGACGTCGTCGCTTTGAGCCCGGCAGCTATTACATGCAGCCCTGGCATCCGCCCCTCAAATGACATTCAGCCAAAGGAGGGGGCGAGTTGAAGGATGATCATGGAGGAGATGGAGGTCATGGGGGATCTCGTCATCGTTTCATCCATCCTAACTTCAGAGGTGGGCGTGGTCAACCCCGGCGACCACGTATACAGGATGGGCAGAAGGTTAATGAAGGAGAAAGCAGCAAGCCCATGAGAGAGCGACCTCCAGAAGAACGACGCCCACGTCCTTGCTACTGTCGTCGGATACCTCGTCAGACTGGTAGTCCACCTCACAATAGCCAGAGCCGGTCGAGGACTACCGAAGTTCCAGCGTCTCGGGGATGGACCATACAGGGTGGTATGGTCATGGAGTAGAAGCAATGGTGTGGTCTGCAAGATTCGGTGTCAGCACGGAGGAGGGACGGTTGTGAATCATCTAGATCGACTTGCCGAATACAAGGGAAATGACTGAGACGATCAGCTCTAAGGAGAGGGGCATTGTGACGCATTGTAGTAGCATCGTTTAAACTGCATGGGCCGACGAGAGAAACCTCACAATGGTGGATTGAATTGGTGAGTAGCCAATCGCGAGTCCAGGGTCCACCGATATTTCTAGTCTAATAGCCAGAGAGTTCTACAAACATCTGTTCCCCCATTCGAGAAATATCGGAAGACTAGAGGGTTCCATGTAGAATCATTTCGTTCATGGACCTGGAAATTTCCATCTACTCGCCTATAAATATGTGGCAAGAATGGAAGGACCCTCAGTCAGTCTGAAATTGGATGGCGAGTGGTTAATTGGAAGGATTGTGTCGGCAACTGTGTTATAAGTGATTATCTGATTAACTTTATAAAAATAATAGTTGTTAAATCAAATTGTGTTTGAAGATTTGGTGATAATTGTGGAGAAGGAAATAAAGTTAAAAGAAAAATTTTACATAGCTACTGTGTATTTATTTAGGTCCAAATAAGTTAAAGGAAAACCCCATGCTATCCACGACATATTTACTTATTTATTTGCATATTTATTTATATACTTTTATACATATTTAATATTCATATTTACATATTTTCTTATGTAGGGCCTATATACTTATAATAGTATATGTTAGAGTTTTAACAAACCACCACACGACTAAATTTAGATTCAAAGTTCGAAAGTTCTTCTGGTAGGCTCTGGGTTTTTATATCTAGAATGAATTTATCGATACACTCTTGGGAACTAGTAAAATCAAGTTTTATTACGAGTACTAAATATTTACACTAAGAACAATTTTAAATATTAAGGGGAACCTTCAAGTTCCTTCAACAAGGGACCACGAGGCATTCCAAGCCTCGGCCTACAAGCAATGCCTTCATCGTAGACAGCCTAGTTAATGACCAGTGAGTTATTCAACCTCCAACAAACCAAGACCAATGCCCTTGATGGTCTGGTTAACACTGTGAGGTATTAAGACCTCTAACAAAACACAACTGTAGTCCTAGATGGCATAGAAGACACTGAGAGGATTTCACAACCTCAAGACAAAACAGGACCGTCGCCGTTGACGACCTAGCACACACTTAGAGCGAGCCACATGAGGACATGCTAGACCTGAACACAGCACCGACAATGTTGCCAGCATAACAAATGCTGCAGCAAGCAATATTACCAACATAAAATGTTGGGTGCTGTACTCAGGCGCCTCCAAGTGGAGATAAAGTGAACTACGCTGAGAGTTGATGCCAAATGTGTGCAATACATGTCGCAACATACAGGCCCCCATTGATCTGACCAGATCAATATATTACAACATCACAAAACCATTAAAAAAACAAAAATACAAGATACAACAAAAATACAAAATGTAACATAAATACAAAAAAAAAATGAATTACTCCTGAAAGGAAAAAGACAAACAAACAAAAAAAAATTGAACAATAAAATATAAATAAGAAGTCCCATAATGGCTCTATATAAAAGACAAACAAAAGTTCATTCTTCATTGGATGGGACTGGGCATGACTTCACAACTGCCCTTTTCACACCATTAGTTCTCACATATCAATTTTTCTTGATTTGTACGCAAATGTAAGTATTCATTTTGACCACAAAGTCCAAAAGTTCTCATAAGAGCCGTTCCACTAGGTAGAAAGGGAAACAGGTTATAGGAAAGTTGATCGGAAAGTTGCTTAGGTTTCTACCTATCAAAATTACCAGGAGTGATGATAGATCATTATGATCATCAGACAAAATTGTTTAACAAATGTTCCTTAATTGGATATTGATTCCCTTTCAGGAAACCTTCAATTCAATTTCATTTGGGGATTGTCACCCTTAATGATGATTGGACCAATAGTCAACAACAATATTAACAAATAAAGTTTAGGCCGAACCCTAACTGCAAGTATATGTCCCATTTTAGGAATGGTTGGATGGATTACATCTAAAATATCTATAAAATATACAAATAGTTCCACATACAATGGATCTCTCACTTGGAATCCAAAATTATTGTGAACATATCTCAACACATAGGCGTAAGTCCTAGATAATTTGGGAAAAAAAAAAAAATTTCCAATTCGTTAGTGTCAACCTTGACTACAAACACATTCCATGAAGACTTAGCTTCTAAGTCAGCTTCACCTGGGATTTCTGATTTGGGAAAATTACTATAAGCTGGTGATTTTTTCAAATACAGAGGACCAGTCCACCACATGGATAGGTTGGACAATTGAGTGGGTTGAATCCCACAAGACAATACAGAGTGATTCAAAATTGACTTTAAAACTTTACAAGCTTATGGAAATTTATTTAGAAGACCTACAGAATTGGTTTTAATGTCATATGATAGCACAACTCATCAAGTTTTCACTGACATAGTTTTATAGTACCTAGTTCTCTCACCGCGTGCGCTAGGGCTCCGAGCAAAGCTATCCCTCACTTGTTCAACCACAGCTTCAGCCGTACGTGGACGGCCAGTATGCTTGGAATGACTAACAGAACAGTCAGTCCTAACAAATGTTTGGTGCCAAGAATAAATTGTTGGCCTGCTAGGAGGATCCTTACCATACTGGTTACGAAATCTACGCTGAACAATTGTCGCAGATTTAGTTTCTTCGAACAAAAACACACAACGAGCACGCTTGGCACCTGTGAAAGCAGCCATTTTGATATGAACTACGTTAGCGCATGCGGTGAGAGAACTAGGTACTGTAAAACTATGTCGGTGAAAACTTGATGAGTTGTGCTATCATATGACATTAAAACCAATTCTGTAGGTCTTCTAAATAAATTTCTATAAGCTTGTAAAGTTGTAAAGTCAATTTTGAATCACCCTGTACATTAACGGGATTGCAGTGAATGGTGAGGTGTCTCCAATATTAAATGTTGGCTAGCAACAATGCTGCACAGAGTTTCAAACGGGCCATGGATTGTTGCTTTAATGGAGCAACTCTTGACTTAGAAGTCAACAAAACAACAGACACCTGATTGTCAATAGACACAGACTTTACATATATACAAGCACCATATGCCTTTTCTGAGGCATCACAAAAACCATGAAGTTCTTTTGAATTAGAATGTCAAAATGGTAACACCTTTCAAGGAAATTTAATGTCATTCAATAAATGCAAATCTTCATATAATTTCAACCAACTTTCATAAATGAGGGATGATGGCTCAATGGCACTATCAAAATCCAACTTGGATTGCCACAACTGTTGTAACATTTTGCATTTTACAATCACACAAGCTAGAAGGCCTAATGGATCAAATATGGATGCAATAACAGACAATATTTCTCTTGGAAATATTATCAGTGGATCGTTTCAAATTAATTTGAATCTGGAACTCATTGGTGGCAGGACGCCAAATAATACCGAGTGTTTTCACAGAATCATCCTTGGTGAGGTTAAGAGTAGGTGAACACTCTAAATCTTCAATGGGAATATTACTTAAAACCTCAGGAATATTAGAACACCATTTTCTCAGATGAAAATAAGCACCTTAAAAATAGAAGCTACTTGTTGTTGAAGATCCTTAGCTTTTTCAACAGTAGATTCACCAAATAAACAATCATCAACATAAAACAAGATCTGATGACCTCGGCAGCTTTGGTATGAGATTGTTCGTGCTCCTTAGCTAATTCAACAAGACATTTAGTCGCTAAAAAAGTGGCTGAGCTAGTGCCATATGTGACTGTGGTGAGGCGATAATCCTTCACTTCCTCATCAGGGGAATTATGCCACATTATGTGTTGTAAGTCCTGATCATCAGGATGCATTAGTATACACCTATAGATTTTAGCCACGTCAGCAGATAAGACAACAAAGAAAGTTCTGAATCTTAGAACTATAGATAATAAGTCAGGTTGAACTGGAGAATGAGCATACAGGTCAATGGAAACAATCCAAATAGAATGGAAGGTCTAAGGAATTGCAATATTAGAGTATGCCTAATCAGCAAATCAACTCAGAGCTGTAGAAGGAAAAATTGATGGCAGATAGTGTCCAATGATATGAACATATTACCTAGTACACTGACAAAAAGAGTCGTGATGATCACTTCAGAATTTTCGGTGACTTATCAGTAAATTTGACCAGATTAACTCATTTCTCAACTGCATCATTACAGGAGAAGAAACATATCATTTTCTGTGTGATGCACTAATAAAACAACTGTTTGCCACCAGTAAATCACTATCATTGTCAAGATGAAATAAATGATACCTGAGAGAAAACAATTCGGAAAGCATGATGATATGTAAACTGTTGGGTATTACTCAATGGAAATTTTTCAAATGGAATTCATCCCATAGGGAGCAAATGTAAACAAGAAGTGCTATTATATAGGGATCTTTTACAGTCCAAGTGAGTAATTTTGTTGTAAGCATTCTGAGCTTTTGACAATTACTGCAAGACAATGCCCATGCACGAGGATCTATTATGGGAACAGAATACAGTTTTTCCTTGTCTTCTGTACTCACTTGATCTTGCACCATGAAATCATCCCCTCCCTCCACCCTGCCATTTGAAATGAAAATTGAGATTTCAATTGAATCATCACAGTCACAAGCAGACTTGAATAAGATATTCCTGCCAATTTCTTTCACTGGTTTTTTCAGCTATTTTGCCAACATTAGCAGAAGAATTTTGTGAAGGTTTCAAGAATTGATTTTACTTAATTAAGGTTAACAGGGTTCAGGTTAGTCCTACAAAATCAAGGATGATATATTCAATTTCCAAGAAATGGAAAATAACTTCAGCAAAAATTGCAAGGTAAAATGAACAGCCTTTTTCATTATCTGTATTATGGAGAATAAATATTTGTATTTATTTATATATTACTAGCTGATTACCCTGCATTGCCTGGAAAATTTACTGATCCCAATGTTCTTAATTAATTGCTATATGTCAAGTTTGATTTCGATGAAACAAAAATTGAGGCTGCTAGAGTGTTAACGTACTATGGCATTGTGAGTTATGTCCCACTGACTCTTATGATAGAGTATCCGATATTGCCTGGTAATCTACTTATTCCGATCTTGGCATCAAGAACTGAAAGACAAAAATCATTATTGTGGGGTAGACATATGCTGTTGCAGACTTTATTGTAGAATTTTTTTCAGATATTCAATTCTGTGTAATTGGTTTTTTTTATGGTTTAGGTGGCGTAAGCCATTTAAGCATCCAAAAAAGCGACTTCTTTATTGCACAGCGCTATTTTTTTTAGCTCCAGCATATAGTACATACTGTAATATGTACGTTAAATATCCCATAAAAGTTTTCTAAATGATGGAAGAAACACTATTCAAATTGGTCAAGTAGTTTTTGAGTCCATAAAGGACAGCAGACTCACACTTATTCTAATATACAAAAGTAATTTCAAAATAAGTGACTTTGTAAAATAATTTTCATATACTATTCTAGTTATATATTTCTTTCTGTTTACTCGGATATGGGCCATCAATATTCCAGTCTACCATACATGCTCTCGCATGTTAGGTTCTCTTTTATGTTGGACTTCAGCAATGAGTGATTAAAAGGAGTTCCTGCAATAGATTTTATTCAACACAAGACAAAATACAATAGGATGCTATAATCCTTAAATTCTGTAAAAGTCCACCCGTGAAGAAACACAGGCCAAAATACAATGTTTGCAATGCAAAGACTTTATAACCAAAATATTTAATAAGCACAAATGATCACTCATTGATTCCATTATGCTCGGATACATTTCAGAAAACTCAGAAAATCATAAGAGGTCAGATTAATGCACTTTTAAAGAATTACTGAAAACTTGTATTTACCTAATTGAAAATTGTGGTGGAAATAGAAATTCTGTCAGATACATTTGAAAATCTGAAGCAGTAATACATTTAATCAGAAGGCTACATTGTGCAAGCTCACATTGTTGTAGAAAGAATTACTGTGAGGCAGTATTTGAGTGCTGATCTGAATATAAATAAACTACTTGTAATGCACATTGAACAATGTCCTGATGATCTTAAAGTCAAGAGAACACATTTTTAAAAAAAATATTTCCCAAATGCTGAATCTTTGGATTTGGCATCCCATTACAGATGCTTGTTCCACATGGATTTATTTAGTAGAATTAGGAATTAAATGTGAGGGTGATGAAGAATAAAAGGATTAACTCATTGGTTGGAAAAATATTCACAAATTCAGAGCTAAATCTTTCTTTGACCTCATATGAGAAATTAATGAAAATTTGCTAATTTTCTGTTTCAAATGCCAATTTATTTTTTTAATTGCAATTCCAGGTCGGGTATGCTACTGTAGCCAATTATTATATTTGTATAATTCTTTACCTACTCTTTTCAACATCTACCTGGAAGACCTAATGAAGAACTGCTTCAGGAATACAAGAGGCGTAAACATGGCAGCAAGAAGAATTATGTGCTTAAGATTTGCTGATGATATGACTTTGCTAGCAGAAGATGCAATGACACTGAGGAACATATTGATGGAGCTAAATTACAGATGCAAGGATTATGGGATGAAGATGAAAGCCATGATTATAGGAAGATAGACATGAGGATTACAGATGAGGCCATTGAGCAAGTGGAGAGCTTCAAATACTTGGGTTGTACTATCAGTAGTAACATGAACTGCCGACAAGAAATAAAGCAGAGGATAGTAATGGCAAAAGAAGCTTTTAACAAGAAAAGAAGCATTTTCTGCAGACCTTGTCAAAATAATTACAGAAGAGGCTAGTGAAGTGCTTTGTGTGGAGTGTAACATCGTATGGTTCAGAGTCTTGGCCATTACGATGGAATGAGGAAAAGTACTGGAAGCTTTTGAGATATTGATATGGAGAAGGATGGAGCGTATAAAATGGACAGACAAAATAAAAAATAAAGAAGAGGAAAAGAAATTGGATTGGCCACTGGCTAAGAAGAAACTGCCTGCTGACAGATGCCCTAGAAAGAATGGTCAACGGAAAGAAGGTTAGAGGCAGAAAAATACATCAGACAATATTAAAATAAATTGTTTGTATGTAGATACAAAAAGGAAGGCTGAGGTAAGGAAAGAATGGGGAATGCTGAGTTTGCAGTGAAAGACCTGATCTTGGACAGGACACTATGTATGTACAGTTACAGTTAGTTGTTGTTCATCTGATCTTTTAACAAATAACACTTGCTATTACATGCGAACAGGACGTGAAAAAAAAAAATCTAAATGAATAGCTTCTGTTCACAGACTTATGAACACTAACTTTCATGGAGAGTCTATTATTCACCTAATAGCAGATGGATGCTCTGAACTGTGGGAGGGATAATTAAGGGTAATTCAGTTTTTGGGTTTATAGGTTAATAAAGGATGTTTGGGCACCAGGAGTATCGAAAGGAATTCTCCATGTATGAGAACTTGGGTTGCTCAGGTTGGAGATTGGTAGAGCTGAGGTTCTTTCTACAGGGATGACAAGGAGCTGGACTACACTAGATGAATTTTAATAAATGTGCTTTATTCATTAATCGAAGTGGACACTGGTTACATGTATGATTGAAATCACTTATTACTGCACAAGGCATTGACCACAGGAGTGGACCTTTAGAGTTCAGAATCAAATCTCTGAGAGTTTATCACGGACGAATAATTTCTAAGTATGAAATTCCTGAAGTTATGTTTTTACTAATTAATGGCCATTGTGCCAATTAACAACTATGTCAGTGAGTCTGTTCCGACTCCTGCCTCGGTGAGTTCCGCAGGACTAACTTAACATAATTTAGTTGGATATAAGGAAAACTTCGTTTACCCTCTCCCTGTAATTGTGTCGTCATGAGGTCATTACCTTGTCGTGATATAACCCTTTACTATATTGGCTGACAATGATTCCTTAGGTCTCAGGAAGGGATCGCCATATTTTGATTGGACAAGGATTCACCATTTTTTCTTGCCGAATACTCCCATTCTAAAATACAGTTTTATCATAAGTTCCTACACTGGAGAATTCCGGTCTAAATTTATTATATAACTTTCTTTAGGTCAGTGGCCATTTTCCCGCTTGTTTGCTCGGTTGGTGTGCTAGCGTTTTGTCTGGTTCCTTATTAGGAGTTGTTTATTTCATGCTGTAGTTTCCAAGCCCTACATCAATTCTTTGTCTTCAACCTTATCAGCGAAGTTTGGTTTAAGATCTTAAATTGCTGGTCTACAAAGAAACGTCCGGTATTCCGCTAGTACAATAGATTTCCTCGAATTTTAACTCTTTTGTCGCCACTTCAAGTACCTGTCGCCTGACAATAGTGGTACGATGGACAATAGTGGTACGATGTACTTCCTAAATTATTTCTGTAAAAACTAACTGGTCGTTTATTCGGGCTTCTCTCAACTTCTTTAATTCAATTTATTGTTATTTAATTATATAAAAATCAAATCCCTCGTGTTCTCACGATTTGATTGCATATACATTTCGTATATCTCCAACGATTATTTCGTCCTATAGAGATTTAACAGATGTATGATATTAATCATCATCATCATCATCATCACTCCAAGGATTAGGCAATTGCCCGTTCCGACTTCATATTGCATCAGCCCAACGTCTTCTAGGTCTTCCAACATCACGCCTTCCTCTTGCTTGATAATTTCTGGCTAACAATGGATATCTCTCCTTGCTCATTCCATCCATGTATGATATTAATACTCATCCTAATTAATTAATTATTTTAATTTCTTAATTTAGGAGAGGCTGAGTGGAAGATTGTTACAGAACAAAAGAAAAATACCAGAGTTATTACTAACTCATCAGTATAGTTGGTAAAATTTGCACCAGAATCATTGAAGAATTTAAAATAGCATTCTCTCTTACAGACCATTCATTCGTACTGCCAGACAGAGTGTTTGGTAATGTTGCAAGAGAAATTAGGAAAATTTACATTAATGTGAATTCTGATTACTATTAAAGCATGAAAATACACTAAAATGCGAGAAGACAGTCCAGTAGCAGATTTTAAAGGAGCTTCAGGAGAAGTAATGAATTATGTAAGTTCATGACATTTTAAAATAAGTGAAGGTATGAGAATTTTCTTGAAAAGAGGTTACAAAAATAATGTTTCTGAAAGAAGAAAACTTGTTTGTAGAACATAGTTAGGAGCATACAAGATATTTCTAATGAAGAATAAACACATGGGATATTTCAATCTTGTAGAGTTAAAAATAAATATGCAAATAAAATTAAAAAAGAAAGGTAACTGATGTTATGAATTTGTTAAACATTTCGTCGAAGACTGGAAATTGAATAATGAACTGAAGTATTACAAAAACTTCTTTGTAAATAACTACTTTTTGGATGAAGGATAACAATATCATAATGATGAACAGGATGAGTTTTACATTATGTAATGGAAATAGACAATTGATGAAAATTGAAGGGATTTGAAGAAGTGGCTGAATTCAAGTACCTAGGAGCAATATTACAAATAGGAACAAGAGGCAAAAGTAAATTAAACATAGGCTGAGTCCTGGAAATGCATTACTGGGTCTCTTGTACTCCTAAATTCTCTCTCTCAAAAAAAACATTAAACTGAAAATATATAAAATTGTTATTCTCCCAGTTATATTATGTGGATGCAAAACATTGACTCTTACCTTCTAAGAGAAAATATGAGTATTTGAGAATAAAGTTCTTAGGAAAATTTTTGGACAAAAGAGAGATGAACAGGCAGGTGAATGGAGAAGACTATTATAGTCTCTGGTTTAACTTTATGAGAAATTTGTAGAATGAGACAACTGTACTTGCCTCTCTCATCGCACCAGTGTTGTCGGTGTTTCTTCTACAGATGTTAATAGAGGAAAGGGGGGAGAGGAAAATTGACAGCAGGGTGGGTTCTTTCTTTTGTATCAGACTAAAGCGATCAATGATCTATCCTTGTATCTCCATCTGCCAAGTTAAACCAGCTATACAATAGTGAGATACATGATCTTTATGGGAAATCAGATATAATAAGAACAGTTAAGTCTCACAGACTGCAATAGGCAGGACATTTGGCACAAATGGGGAATGAAAGAGGGGCATGGAAACTCCTTGTAGGAAAACCAGAGGGAAAACACATTAGGTAGGACAAGAATGATATAAGAGAATAACATTAACCTAGATTTGAGGGAAGTAAATTATACAGGGGATGATTAAAAAATATTAGCTCAGGATAAGGAAGTAAGGAGAGCTTATGTCCACATGGCCATGAACCTATGGGTTTTAGAGTGCCAGTGAGTTAGTGAGGTATTGAATTCTGCACTTTTTCAAAATTTTCCTTATTTATAAGTTAAGTGTTCATTTTCTTTTAATAATGCATTTATATATGTGACCATATATTTAGTTTCATTGTAAAACTGTTATTCTACCAGTTATATTATATAGATGCGAAACATGGACTCTTACTTTAAGGGAGGAAAGAGATTACGAGTATTTGGGAATAAAGTTCTTAGGAAAATTTTTGGACCAAAGAGAGATGAACAGACAGGTGAATTGAGAAGAATACATAACAGTGAACAACATGGTCTTTATAAAAAACCAGATATAATAACAGTTAATTCTCGTTGATTTCGATGGGCAGGATATGTGGCATGAATGGGGAATAAAATAGGGACATGGAAGCTTGTTGTAGGAAAACCAGAGAGAAAGCGTCCAGTTGGTAAACAAAGAATGAGGTGGGAGAATAACTAACCATGATTTGAGGGAAGTAGATTATACAGGGAATGATTGGATAACTTTAGCTGAGGATAGTGATGTATGGCGAGCTTATGTCCATGAGGCCATAAATCTACAGGTTTGATAGTGCCAGCGAATGAGTTAGTTATATATTCACTTCCTCCTCCTGTTTCTAATAGTTATTTAATATAATGTGTCTATTGGATTTAGTATTTCCTCACTATCACTATATAATACATCAGCACATATGAAGAGCTGATCAGTAGCTTTGATTTGTATGCCTTCTTAATCCACTTAAGATATGTTGATTCCATGCTCTAGTACAAAATTGAGTAGCAGAGGAGATAGTGAATCTCCTTGTTTTAAACCATTGTGATTTTCAAAAGTATGTGAAAACGTTTTTCCCTGTACACAACTTCTTGTGCTATTTAGACACTTTTGAATAAATCTTACTTTTTAGGAATTCCAAATTCTGAAAGGATACTATACAACTTCTCCCTTTTAATTGTATTGTATGCCCTTTTGATGTCTATGCATACCTTATTTTATGGACTATAAAACGCTATGTACTATAAGACACACCTTAATTTCTAAGCAATTTAAAAAAAAATATATTTTCACCATTTTATTATTAGATTGCAAAGCCAGACTAAAAAGCAATCTTAGTTTGTAATACCAGTCAGACCAATAAAATCCCTCAAAATCGTCGTCTGAACTTTCATCTTCTTCTTCTTCTTCCTCTTCGTTGCCATTGTTGTCCTCTTCATATATAAGATGGTCTTCACTGCCATTGCGAGCATTACTTACGTCACACTTCTTGAAAGATTTAACAATAATGTCTTCTCTCACTCTTAAATCATGACTTTTGTTATCCACTGACACACTTGTTTGATTGTATGTAATTTTAAAGCTCCCTTTGGCGTGATTCATGTTGGGTTTCATCCATCATCTATTTGTTCAAGTTCACTGGCATTGTAGACTGCATTGATGCATCCATGGGCTAGACAGTGTTCTGGGTTTGTGATGACGGGGCAGGAGGGATACAGTGTTAGCAAGCTTATGAATCCCCACAACTCATGTTCATCGCATCGGTGCACTGCTGCTGCCAGTTGAATCTAATGTTGCCAGATAGAGATAGGTTTCCCATGGCATCGAATATATTGCTATTTTTAAGACTGGTGGGAAATTTAAATCAAACACTGGACATTTTTATATTAATTTCGAGTATAAGACGCACCTGAATTTTGGAGGCAATTTTTCGAAGAAAAAAATTTGTCTTATAGTCCATAAAATACAATAGTAGACGTAAAGTGCCATCATTTCCATTTCTTTCCTAGAATCTGTCATCAATGTAAGAAGTATTTCGGAATACCGATATATTTGCTAGAATTTTGTACAAAGTGAAAGTAATTAACTGCCCTTGTGTAGATGTTATAATCAGTTTTATGTCCTTTTTTATATGTTTGTATGAAAATCAATTATTTCCATTGATTTCAAAAAGCCTCTTTTTTCCACGTCATACTAAGCAACCATTTTACCTTGTCCCTCCCCATCACTGTTTTTATGAGTTCTTCTGGGATTCCATTTGAACCTAATGCTTTATATATCTTTAATTTTCCTATCGCTATTTTAACCTCTAATTCACTTGGCTCTATGACTAATGTATCTACTGAATGTAAATCATCTTCTCCATTATCCTGTTCTGCATGTATATTTAATAGCTGATTAAAGTAAATTTTCCATCTATTTAGTATATTCTAGGAATTCACAATAGTATCCTGACTTTTTCTTTCTAATTATATTCTAGAATGAAACATTTACTTTCTATCTAAATTCCCTAGTTTAAGCTTCTTCTCTGATGTTGCTATTTCTTTTGTTCATTTCATAATAACTAATCTTCTACTTCAAGTATTGCTTCTTCTTACTCTTTGAAAATTTAGTGTTTTCCCATTTGATGTTACAGAATTTTCTAAATATATTTTATTTGGCTCATATAGCTAATGCATTTATGTTAGCTTCCTTTTCTTCACGATGTTATTAATATTGTTAATCACATTCTTCATCAAACCATTTTTTTGTTTTAACAGCTTTTAAATAACCTATGCATTATGGTGTTGACATTTAATATTATCCTTTATAGTCCCCATTCTCTCTCTCTCTCTCTCTCTCTCTCTCTCTATGTGTACATATATATATATATATTTATTTATTGTTTAGGAATATTACACAATACAGTGTTTCTCCTTTAACAAAAAGTGATTTATCGCCAGAGGTTCCGGTCTAAAACATCTTCTTCCCTCAAATCTCTAGTTTCCATACTTCTCTTCACTCCATCTATCCATCATTCTCTAGGCCTGCCTCTTCCACTTCTTCCATCAGCTTACCAAATAAGGATCTTCTTTGGTATCCTCTCTTCTTCCATTCTTATGAGGTATTCATACCATTTCAAACATTTTTCTTCTATTTTTCCTGATATATTTTTTTCAACTTGCATAATTTCCCTTATTGTGCTGTTCCTCACCTTATCCCTTCTTGAAATTCTTGTCGATCGCCTCCAAAAATCCATTTCTACTGCTAACAGCTTGTTGGCTTGTTTTCTGTCCAGGTTTCGGACACACATAATAAAATGCTTTGTAACAGAACTTGAAATATACTTTTCTTCATTCCATATATTATATTTCTATTCAAAGCACTGAGTTCAACATACCAATGATTCTTCTTCCAACAGTTATACTTCTTTCAATTTCTGTAGTTGAATTCTCATTTTTATCTAAAATTGATCCTAAATATTTAAAATTTTTAACATTACATATTCTTCCTGAATTACATTTTAGCTCATCTGTTGTATCCAATGAAATTTATTCTGGTTTATTATAATTTATCTGTAGTCCCCATTTTTTGTATTCTATCTCAAATTTCCTTAACATGAAGGATGCATTATCTGGATCCTGAGAAATCACCACCTGATCATCTGCGAATAGTAAATGGTGGAGGTAATAATTATCTTCTATTTGAATTCCTATATATTTGCAGTGCCTTGACTAATTCTTCACACAATTATCAATGTATATTTTGAACAACGTTGGTGATAAGCAACATCCTCATAGTAGAACTTTTGATGTTTGGAATTTTTCTGAAAGTCTATTTCCCATATTAATTTGGCATTTGCTCTCTGAGTATAATGATCTCGTAATACTAATTGTTTTTTCATTTATATTCGCCTCTTCTAGGGCTTTCCAGAGCAAGAATCTGGGTACACTATCATACACTCTTAACAAATCAATAATGATAAAATCTACTGGTTGCTACTTCTCTCAGCATTTCTCTAACACCTGTCTCAGTATGAATATATTATCAGTGCATGATTTGCCTGCAGTGAATCCGCTTTGTTCTTCCATATCTTTGTATTCTCTGTCTAATCTATGTTTTATAATACTAGTGAATATTTTCATAATTGAGTTATTCATACATATCCCTCTATAATTACTGCAGTTTCTTCTCTCCTCTTATATATTGAGCTTATAAACCCCAACTTCATTCTGAGGGTATTGTTCCTCGTATAAGAATAGTTGTTTATGTTTTCATAAGCAATTTTATCACTTTTCATCTTCCATATTTTAATAACTCTAGATTAATTCCATGAGGTCCACCGGCTTTCCCATTTTTCTGTACATGGATGCATGTTGCCACTTTATCCTCAGATATTTCCCAACCTATATTCTCATGAATAAATTTACTTTTTTTCATGTATTCCAGCCATTCTTCATTTAATAATTTTTTTGTAATATTGTTCCCATTCTTTTAGTGAAATTAGTTCCATATTTGTTTGACGTGAAACATTTGTTCTCAATTTCTTTAAAGTTGCCCAGGCTGCTGTTGATTGTTTAAATCTTATTTGACAGCTTATTTCTGCACATATTCTGTCCCAATGGTCATTTTTAGCTTTCCTTATTTCTTTCATTACTATATGCTTCTATTCTTTATACATATTTTTGTTTCCTCTGTATTTGAACTGCGCCATTTTTCATAAGCTTTCTTTTTGTCATCTATTTTCTGCAAAATGTCTGGTGTTATCTATTCATTTATATTTCTTTCTCCCCTTCTGTCCCTAGAGTCTCGAAGGCCAATTTTTTAATACTGATATATTTCATCAGCATTTTCATCCAAATTATCATTTAATTCTTGATTCATTCTTCGTTTATAAAACATTCTAACACTTTCATCTTTTAACAGATATATTTTAAATTTGTCATTTTGAACTTCCCTCCTTATTTCTTGGCATTTCCTACTTTCCAAGGTCAGCATGTAGTGACTTTTGCTAAAAAAAATGATCTGAGCCACATTAGGCTCCTCGATGCACTCTTACATCTTGAAATTTAATTGAACAATTTTGTTTTGTTATGTTTCTCAATGAGATTCATTAATATAAAGTAAAATCTAATACTTACTCATCAAGTTCTACAAGTGATGCAATGAATTGTTTTTATAATATATTATTAGCTAAAGTTACTTTTTTAAATAACTAAATTAAATATTTTATAAATTTTTTTATTCCATAATCTTTTTAATCAAGGGTTCTCTATGACGTCTTACAAGATTGCAGATGTTAATTTCTCTCTGTATTGCTGAATGCATGATCAGGTGCAGACTACAACCAGTTAAAAGTAATTAAATTTTAATCTCTCTCATTCTCTCTCTCTCTCTCTCTCTCTATATATATATATATATATATATATATATATATATACACTGCTCAAAACAATTAGAGGAACACTTGTAATACATTGAATAAGTAATTGTTTTTTAAAGCTGTGATGCTGAAAGTTGGACAATATGTAAATTGAATTATTAATTTTATCATTGGATACAAATTTTAAAGATCCATGGCCTAAATACAGAGAAATTATCTCAAATAACAAATATAGAGATTTTTTTTATTTTGGAAGGCACTGGCCACTTCTAATTGGTAAGCTTCCTGATGTTGCTATAGTGACGAATGTTGATTATTGCCTTGTTTATTGAAGTCTCTGACAAAATGAGGCATTTAAATGAGTTTGAAGTGTATCATGCTCTACATCTTTTACGACAAGGTCAATCTCTGCGACAAGTGGCTAGAGAGCTTGGGGTTTCTCCTTCCGTGGTGTCCAGGTTACGCAACAGGCACAGAGAGACAGGTCAATATTGTAGAAGACGTGGCCAGGGCCGTAAATTTAAAACAAGCTCCCAGGATGATAGATACGTTGTTCTTTCTGCTCTTCGACAGCGTACAAAAACTGCAAAAGACCTGCAGAATGACCTTCATATGGCTTCCGGAATCCGGGTTTCAGACCAAACCATAAGGAACAGATTAAGGAAAGAGAATATTCGTTCAAAAAGGCCCGTTAAAAAGCCACGCTTAACAAAGGCATAAGGCAGCAAGACGTACGTATGCTGAAAACCATGGTGATTGGAACCTGAACCAGTGGGAGTCTGTGCTCTTCTCGGACGAATCCAGGTATCGTCTTACACGTTGTGATGGTCGACTGAGGGTGTGGGGACGGCCAGGAGAAAGATTTTCTGCAGAGGCTGTACAGGAAATTGATAGATTCGGAGAGTGAGCGTTTACCTGTACATTCGGCGAAAGTATCTTGTTGGTTTATATCTAAGTACTCTCCTTATTTTTCTCCACACGTTCTTGCGATTTTCAGTCCCTTTTTCCCATATCCAGCCCATCCCAATCTTTTGGAGTTCTCTCCTAACCTCGTCTGCCCAAAATGTTGACGATGAAATACAGTCTTCTGCACATAGAAGTTTCAGACACTTGTAATAATCGTGAATTTTACAAAGATTTATGCGAAACGATGGTTTCCGCGAATATTGCTTTCAATAAAGTGCAAAATCCAGCTTAATAATTTTTTTGAGAAATATGCGGGAAGAAAAATTCCTTGTGAAACAATTTTACGCAGGTATTATTTATCTCTTTGTTATGAAGACGTTCTGAAATACATTAGAAATACTGTGGCAGATCATATAATATGGGTGTCAATCGATGAAATCCAGGATGCGTCCAGAAGGTCTGTAGAAAATGTGATAGTTGGGATATTATCACCTGAAAACCCCGGGAATACATTTTTGTTAACTACCGAGGAATTAAATAAAGTCAACCATTCAGAAATCGACGACCTTTTTGAAAATGCTATGTCTCTTCTATGGCCCAATGAAATAAAAAGAGACAATCTTTTTCTATTTTGTGACAGACGCAGCCCCTTATATGTTGAAAGCAGCTTCCAGAATTAGAGAACGATATCCGAAAGTGATACATGTAACTTGTTTGGCCCATGGACTTCACCGAGTAGCCGAAAGAATTAGGTTGTATTTCTCTGATGTGGACATTTTGTATCAAACGTGAGAAAATATTTTTAAAGGTCCCTTCTAGGAAACAGAAATTTAAGGAAATTGCATCACACATCCCTTTGTCACCACAACATGTTTTAACTCGAAGGGGGACTTGGATACAGACCACTGCATACTACTTACAACATAATGAAGTAATTGTTGAAGTAGTTAATACGACGCTGAAGAAAGTTCGGCGATAAAAATTGTGAAATCTCTGATGTAAGGACAACTGCATCAAAATTTGCTGGTAATCAACAACGTCTACAAAGATATACCTTTAATAATAATAAAAACTGGAATCTTCATATATAGCATTGATTGATTCAATAAAACTGGTAGAAATTTTATCGCGACATTTTGATGAAACAGGAGGTAGTTTTGGCATCTGAAATTGCAAAACAGAAATTGCAAAGTGTATTGCTGAAAACCCCTGGATACTCAGCTATTTGCAGTATAAAGGATTTTCTAATGGTCAACAAGAACGCATGAACTGTCTCCATGTTAGATACCCTACTTTCGTTTTGCACCAGTTACCTCATATGAAGTAGAAAGGAGATTTTCTAAATATAAATTTTGCTTGAACAGTCACCGAAAAAGTTTTTCTTTTGAAACTTTACGGAAATACATTGTTATTTATTGTAACAGCTCTACAGAAGCGAAACGTGTTTAAGTAACAGGGTTTTAAAAATATTATGTACAGTGCACATACATTTTTGTGTTACCTCTTTATTTAAAACTTTACGAAGAAAATGTAATTATGCAGAAATAATGAACTTGTTATTTTTTGTAATAATGTATGCAACATTGTATTTATAGATGCACAAAGAGAATTAATGTACGGAAATTATAAATTTGTTTAACTTTTTGTTGTGCTGTAGCGTTTAATTAAAAAAGTTAAAAAATATTTTACGCAACAAAATAAACTTGTTATCCACAATTAGCGTCTTATTTTCTTACCCGCATATACCTCCTGTAAACAGTAACGAGCATCAAATGCGCATGCTAGTCAGCCTGGTGGCTACTACTTAGCTTCCATCAGTGCACTCTGCTCATGAAGCAATATGATGTATATGAAGACTGGCTACGTTATCTAACTTCATGTCGCGAGGCCCTACTATCTATAATAAATAATATGAGCTTCTAAATAAACACCTCAATGGTTCAACTGTAATGATGGAAAGATATTTCTCCGGAATATTAATGGGTCCGCTTTCGATCCTCACTGTTCCATTTTTGGATCAAAAGTTTTAAATTTTCCTGTGAAAAAGTCTTTAGTATTTTCCGAAGTTGTTCGCATACTGAATAGCTTTTGGAGGCTTTTGAACTTCACTTTGAAGCCATTAGTCTTTGTGTCTACATCAGTTTGTTTGGGGCAGCTGGTTTCAGATTAACGACTTATTTTGAAGAAATGGCTTATAGGAATAGGTAAGTGTATTTCATTGATAAGCATGATAGTTATATTTCGAGTTACAATACAATCATAGCAATTATACGGATAGGCCTTTAAAATTTTATAGGTAACTGTTTATTTGTTGACATGTTACTCCTCAACAATGAGCAATAATGACAAGATATTTCTATGTTCTAGTTGTGAACACTAGTGGGAGTGAATGGGGACACTTAAATGAACATGATAAACAATTTTCTAAAAGCTTAAGGCTACTGATGAAATTATATGCCATATTAGAATTAAATACCAGACTTTACTGAGGCTGATTTTAACATAACTCTCTTCAGTGAGACCGCATGCCTATCAGTATGAAGGACTCATGGCGATGAGAACGAAAATGACATAAATCACCTATCATACAATCAATTGGGAGATAGTATAGTCAGAAGTTAGAGTAACAAAATATGTTGATGGGGAAATCATTACCGAGAAGGTGAGTGATAAAATTATCAACTCAGGATCATAGGTTCAAAACCCAGCACTAAGTAAAATTACCTCTATAATATATTATAATTATTTTATAAAATATTGCAATTTTATTAACTAAAATTTAATTTTCCAGATTCAGCTACGAGAACCTGATGTGCAATCCTGCTCAGCAACCACTGCAATATAATTTCTGATTCTGTGACACCGCACCCTATTCAGTTGGACTGCACTCCTTCAGCAAGGTCAGGTACCAGTAGTAGGAAGAAAGTAAATAGGAAATGGGCTGCGAAAGATATAAAGCAAGAAAATATCAAAACTTGGCAAACTCCAAATTTTATCGAGGAAGGCTTATATCCAGTACAGTTGTTTGAATTTTTGTACGACGAGGTAATGGTGACTTTGACGGTTGATTTTACAAATATATATGCTCATCAGGATGTCGATAAAAA
Organism: Diploptera punctata; assembly: GCA_030220185.1. NCBI lineage: Eukaryota > Metazoa > Arthropoda > Insecta > Blattodea > Blaberidae > Diploptera > Diploptera punctata. The sequence goes on from JASPKZ010008128.1 coordinate 729,094, forward strand.
AAAGAAGCAAAAGACATATCGGCAGGCCAGTGATTATAAGTCAGGTGTGTCCGTGATTCACTATCATGACAATAGCATTGTTACTGTTGTCTCAAATAGAAGTGGCGTTGAACCAACTGCTAACTGTAAACGCTGCAGCCGAGCTGAGAGAAAACACAAAGAACACTGAAAACTGAAAGTGTTTAACTACAAACCTTGGATGGGTGTACGTCTTCGGACACGGACCACAGCAAAAACTCTATTTGTTTAATTTTGTAAGACCTAAACCTGTGACTCGAACTTATCATTCCTTGATAATGGCATGTGGGATCATGCCGAAACGTCGGAATCAGTGACCAGAGGCCGAACATGAATCCAAGACGCGGAAACCCAAGAAAACTTTCTTATTCATATATATATATATCTATATATATATATATATATATATATATATATATATCCATCCATAGTAATTCTGCCCGAGGGCAGGTCTTACACTGCAATCATAGCATTTTCATGCTATGCTTTGCAGCTTTACTAGGGAATTGTAGGTGTGGTAGCTTCCCGTTGCTTTCCAAACCAGTGAAGGATGATGATGATGATGATGAGATGATAATGATAAGGATGATGATGATGGCCATATGATGTCGGGGACCGTGTGGGCCTTAAAGTTTTCCTGACATTTGTCTTACAGGTGAGGAAGAACCCCGATAAAAACCTCACCCAGAGAACTGTCCCGACCGAGGAACGAACTCGGGCCTGCTGCGTGACAAGGCAGGACGCTACATGTATATACATATATATCCATCCATAGTAATTCTGCCCGAGGGCAGGTCTTTCACTGCAATCATAGCATTTCCATGCTATGCTTAGCAGCTTTACTAGGGAATTGTACGAGGGCGGATCGGAAAGTAACGCACAATCATTTTTTTCTGCCTTGGTATTGCAGCTAGAATGTTGAAATTTCACAGAGATATAGTTTTGAAGTTTTCACTACAGATGGTATTTTTTTCTCAGGTGCACCTCTTGCGAGAGAAGCTTGAACTATGCAACAAAATGGCGCGCATGCTACAGTCGTCCACCTGTAAGGAACAGAGAAGTGTTGTTCGATTTTTGTGGGCCAAAGGGCATAAACCCAGTGAAATTCACAGGGACATGCGTGGCGTGTATGGGGATGATTGTATGGACCGTAGCAATGTCTCCAGGTGTTGCACATTCTTCCAAGAGGGACGCGTGAACTTTAGTGATTCGCCACGCTCCGGCCGGCCGACAACAGCAATCACGCAGAATGTCAGAGGCATTGAGGCGGCAATTCTGAACGACCGGCGTGTGCAACTGCGAGCCTTATCGCAGAAGTTCAACATTTCCTATGGTGCGGTGTACGATATTGTTCATGAAAATTTGAAATTCCGTAAAGTTAGTGCTCGCTGGGTGCCTAAGAACCTGACAGACGACCACAAGGGCCACGAATGATGGCAAGCTTGGACCACTTAACGCGGTACACCGCACAAGGACATGACTTTCTGGAAGGAATCGTCACAGGTGATGAGTCGTGGGCGTACCACTACACGCCCGAAACAAAGCAGGCATCAATGGAGTGGAAACATGCTGGTTCCCCAGTAAAGAAAAAAATTCAAAGTGACTCAATCTGCCAGGAAAGTGCTTGTGACAGTGTTCTGGGATATGCATGGTGTTTTATTGGTGGACTTTGCTGAACACGGGACCACTGTGAATGCTGCGGCCTACATTAAAACTTTGGTGAAGTTGCGTCGTGCCATTCGTGACAAACGTCACAACATTAACGTTAAACTTCTTCATGACAATGCTCGCCCCCATGTTGCTGCTGTCGTTCGTCAGAAAATCGCCGAATTTGGTTGGGAGGTGCTCCAGCATCCACCATACAGTCCGGATCTTGCACCATCGGACTTTCATCTGTTTGGTCCCATGAAGAAATTCCTGGCCGGCAAACGCTTTGAGACAGATGTGGAAGTGAAATCAGCAGTGCGCAGATGGCTACACTCCAACCAAACGGACTTCTACGAACAGGGCATATTGAAACTGGTAACACGATGGGAAAAATGTGTTGAGAAAGTTGGTGACTATGTCGAAAAGTAGGTAAAAGATGTAAGTTCATTTGTGATTTTTTTCCTTTTTTTACTATTAAACTTTTAAAAACAAAATTATTGTGCGTTACTTTCCGATCCGCCCTCGTAGGTGTGGTAGCTTCCCCTTACTTTCCACACCGGGTATATATATATATATATATATATATATATATATATATATATTTATATATATATAAATGTGTGTGTGTGTGTGTAATTTTTAGTTTTTGCGGATTTTGATTCAAAGTAATTTTTTAACTCGATCATTTTTATGTTGTGCTCCATTTTTCACGGTGAAATAAACAACTTCTAATTTACCACAACAGTTTTATTGATGGAATATCTAAAAGATCGGGAAATATTAAGTAAATAAGAATTGTAACCGTTGTTGTTAAGGTTGTTAGACGCGTGGAGTGTACGTCGCCCACCAGCAACAAACTACCCAACGCAGGCATACATCTCAGCGACCGACAACAGTTGCGGCATAGCCTAATTTTAACAGCTTCCCCGAAATATAGTGCCTTATTAACCTCTTTCTTAAGATATATGACAATATCATAACAACGTTTATGTGATTTTTCTTATGACCAGGACAAATTGAAAATAAGTCTGCGTACTCAAATAATTAATAGGCCTATTTCAACTACTCGTATTAACAATAGCCTATTTATATGGTAGTTTATGGGCGGATTATTTTGTATATGAATGATTTATATTACATAAAATGTTAAACATCACATTTTATACGAATTTGGAGTTATTGATGTTTTGGGTCGTACTGTCTTGCATGGAATGACCCTAAACGACCACTCGACAAAATGTATATAAGTTACGAAACCATTCGGTATAATAGATTTTTAAATAGAACCTAATTTTTTACACAATATTTGTTCAAAATTATAGGGACGCCCCTGAATACAGCTACGGACAGACGACAAACATCACATGGGTTTGGCTGGTGGGAGTACTTTGTTTACTGTTCCGTATTACAAATAATGGCAAAATTATTAGATGTACTGAGCTTAGTTCTTATAGCGTAGCATAATCATGTTACCACATAAGCAGTAAGTCTTAAAGATATATTTGTTCCTCCGAAACTGCCACAATCAACCATTTCAAAATTGAAAGGTGATAGTAGTCTTCTTCTTCTTCCTTCTAAGTATTAGGCCAAGGCCTGTTACGATCCTATATAAAATTTTCCCTCCATCGTTTCATAGGACGGCCAAGAGATCTTTGTCCTCTTGGTATATAATTATAAACAGCTTTGGGGATCCGATTTGAATTCATTCTTTCAAGATGGCGTTTCCAATTTAGTTGGTACGGTTTAATATAGGCCTTTCCAAAATTAGCATAGTCGTCAATTCTTTTAAGATATCGGTGTTCCTTTTCCGATCCCATCTTGTGTAACCCGCTGTTCTGCGCATGAATCTCATTTCACAAGCCGTTATTCTGCTTTCACGTTGTCTTTTTAGTGTCCATGCTTCACTACCATAGGTCAACACTGGTCTAGCCAAAGTGTTATATAAACGTAATCTGGCGTTTTTGTACAAGGGATGGTTTCATAACTTGATTAATAATTCCCAAACTTTTATTATAACTAGTAATTTTTTGAAGGATATCCTTTTCATCTGAGATAGAGAGATATTATCCAAGATATTTAAATTGATTATATCCTTTTAAAATTTTATTTTTGGAGACAGATTTTACTTTGTATGGGGTCCTTCCCATGAAATGCCATAATTTTAGTTTTGTTAATTGATATTTCCATATTAAATTTGGCACCTATTTTTTTTTGTAAATTATAAATTGATCGTTGCAAATCATTTTCGGAAAGTGCCAGAAGAGCTTAATCGTCTGCAAAAAGAATAGCATCGAGTTTGAGGTTCATATTGATGGGTATATATCCCCGTTGTGTTCTCCTCCATTCATTTATATATATATATATATATATATATATATATATATATATAATATATAATGAAAAGCACTGGTGAAAGTCCACATCCCTGCCTTACTCCGGTGTTGATCTTTTTCTAAGAAGATAGTTTGCCAACTTGCTTAACAGAGATTTCATTATACAGGGTGGACCGCTCGAATGGACCTAATTTCAATTGCTTGTTACTGGCAAATGGTTGAAGATAGAAACTTAAAAACACGTTCATATTACAGAAAAACTCACCAAGTTTTGATATCCAGATCACCACATCTCTATATGAGCCCCAGCAGTCACTGTGACGATATCAAAGCGATGAACAATTTCTTGCCAAGTACGTTGGAGTATGTCTTCTGGAATGTTCTCAATAGCCTCTATGATGCGCTCACGAAGATCACGAAGGTCTTTGACTGGGGTGGTGTAAACTTTATCTTTGACATAGCCCCAGAGAAAGAAATCCAGTGGTGTTAAATCGGGAGATCTCGGGGGCCACGCGATTGGTCCTCCCCTACCAATCCAACGGCCAGGGAAAATGTTGTCCAAAGTCGTACGAACTTCATTGGACCAGTGGGGAGGAGCACCATCTTGCTGGAAAACGATGTTAGGATGCAGTTGTTCAATTTGTGGAAAGAAGAACTGCTCCAGCATGTCAAGATATGTGGTACCACGAACAGTTTTCTCGGCGAGAAAAAACGGTCCAATGACCTTATTATGTGACAAACTGCACCAAACATTCATCTTCGGACTATCACGAACATGCTCTTGAATAGCGTGAGGATTCTCCGATCCCCAGATCCGCACATTATGCCGGTTTACCTTGCCTGACAAATGGAAAGTGGCTTCGTCCGAGAAGAAAATCTTGGTCATGAAGTCAGGATCAGCGCCGAGACGGTCCAGCATCGTATTGGCGAATTCCACTCGTTTCGGCATGTCATTCGGCTCCAGACGTTGCACTAACTGCACTTTATATGCGTGCAGTTTGAGGCGTTTGTGGACAATCCGTTGTAATGTCGATTTTGGTATTTGAAGTTCCCGCGAAGCTCTTCTTAATGACTTCCGGGGGCTTCGCTCAAATGCGGCTTGAACATTTGCTACCATTTCATCGGATGCTCTGCGACCACCACCATGCTTCTTCAACACAGATCCTGTAGCTAATAATGTATCACACGCCACTTCTTTATGCTTCTAGCAGTTGGAGCATCACGGTTAAACACACGCCGGAACTCCCTTTGAACTCTAATGATTGATTTAAACTCCGCATACCACAAAACAGCTTGCGCTTTCATCTGCGGAGTCGCCATTTTCACAAACAATTAAATCTAAGAACGAGAAACGTATCTTTGTGCCATCTACCGACAGGATTCGAAACTTGGTGAGTTTTTCTGTACTATGAACGTTGTTTTAAGTTTCTATCTTCAACCGTTTGCCAGTAACAAGCAATTGAAATTAGGTCCATTCGAGCTGTCCACCCTGTATTTATAGATGTTGAAGATATTAGTAATATATTGTTGTGGAACGCTATTATCAGCTAAAATTTTTATTAATGTATTTCTGTCTACTTTTTCAAAAGCCTTTATTAAGTCAACAAAGGCGATATCGGTTTCTATATTGAATTCCTTGTGCTTTTCTAGTAGTAGTTTTAGAGTGAAGAATTCATCTGTACAAGATCTACCCTTTCTGAATCCATTCTGCTCTTCTCCAATTATATTCTCATAATTTTTTTCAATTTATTCTGAACTATATTAGCATAAATTTTATATCCAGAGGTTAACAAGCTAATTCCACGATAGTACGTGATAGTAGTATCGTAAGTAAATGATATCCTTGTAGGCGCATATTATGTTTGAAAGAGATCGTCGATCTTTCAAGAGAGCGGTGTACATGGGCTTTTCAATAAAGATTTTTTTGGCAACATACCTTTACCCACACTTATAATTTTGATGGACCTTCACAAAGTAGTCTCCTTTGGATGTAATGCACTTGTACCAGCGTTTCTGCCAGTCTGTGAAGACCTGGTGGAAACCATCTTTTGATAGATTTTTCAAAACCGCATCCTGAGCTTTCACTACTGCGTCTGATGATAGAAAAAGTCTAACGCGAACGTGTTTCCTCAGGCTAGGGAATAGAAGAAAGTCATATTGGGCTAAATCCGGACAATATGGCGGGTGAGGGACGCACTTAACTTTGATTATTGCAAGATATTCAGCAACACATTTGCGATATGGGACTTCGCATTGTCGTGTTGCACCATGCAGCTTGTTTTCTGTCTGTGGGTGGAACCCAATGACATTTTTAATATTTCGGAAAATTATCTTAAGGTTATTTGTCGTTCTTCTCTCACTATAATACCAGCGGTGTTAATGGTTTATTCTGTAACAGTAGTAACTGAAGCGCCGGGTCCACCTTCTTTTGAAATTGATTATCTCTCCTCTTTAAACAGTTTAATCATCTTCGAGCTGTCCTGTAAAGAGGAAGAAAAACTATTCATAGGGCTCCTGTAATATTCAATTGGCTTCAAGCTGAAGATTTGTTGAGACGAAAGCAGAATTTCAAAGCAGCATATCGTTCACCTCCATTGTAGCCGTAGACGGACATGTCTCGACTTACACACCGTTCACAGAAAAGTACCGGGAGGGAAGACCTTGAATTTGTTACCACATGTACTTGAAGCTTTAAGCAAAAATATACCTTAAAATAAAATTTTTGTGCGTTAAATTATGGTTGAAAAACTAATGATCATTATTTATTGATTAGCCCTTGTACATTTGTTTAAAAACTACTTATTAAACAGTACAGTTTTAGTTAGAGTTAAAATTTCATTATTACATCGGGCACTAAGATAACATTTACGTAGATATTATATTTAACACTCAATAATAGTAACAGGACTGAAATCTATACTCGAAATGTTGTTGACTACCATAGAGAACGTAATTATTAATGAGAAGAGAATAACTAATTTAAAGGGGTACAAAATTAAATGTCCAAAATGGCTGAGATTAATGTCAAATCTATAGTTTATGGGATCAATAAGCTTATTGTTGACAGTTCCAATGTCGTTTAAGCTAAAGTTCTGAAGCGTTTAGAGTGGATTACGTGTAAAAGTGATAAAAAACAACATAATTAGTGTCGAATCCATCGTTTTTGATATGACTGATCTGATTTGTGAAAGTCTCCATGATATTTAACTCGGGTTTCATCTCTAGCAGACCTAAATGGGTTCAGAGCAGTTGGAAGGAGGGAACAATACATTTTTAAATGTGGCTAAGTTTATGTCGAATCCACAGTTCTCGGGGTAGTTAAGTTGATTGCTGATAGTCCTGATGTCATTTTGTACAATTTTGATATCTAGCATCGGTAAGAGGGAATTATTCTTCATTTCATCATTTATTTACTTGTTTTGCCTGTTGAAGTTACAGTCAAGCGACCTTCTGTTCCATGAATGGGGCGAGTAGACTAATTATATGTCCAACATGGCCAAAGTTAGTGTCAAATCCATAATTTTATGCGTCGCTAAGCTGGTTGCGACATTCCAGATGTCATTTAAGGGGTGAGAGGGTGATAAGTAAAAAAACAATTCAGAAGTACCAATGTTTGTGTCAAATCCATAGTTTTTGTTGTCGCTGAGGTGAATGATGACGTTAGCCATGCCGTTAAGTTGAAGATATGCCCCCATTCTTATGGAGGTGAGAAAGGCAAAAACTAACTAAATTTTTCACAAATTACAGAGTTGAGTGTCGAATAGGTAGTTTTCGTGATCGTAAATCTAATTGGTTACAGTCCTTATGACATTTAATCCAAATTCTGACCAATAGTACCCTATAGATCCATAGTACTTCGAGAATATGAACATGGAAGTAAGATACATTAATACCAGAAGACATATTACCAGAGAGTTTGAAAATCTACAATCAAGAGGAAAATGATTTCAAGGGCATCCTATGAAGAGAGCAATTGATGTGAATCCCCAACGAGACCAAAAAATGGCCTCATCTATGACATCTACATGTAGATAGAATGATGAGTACGTTTCTCAATGATTTCCTCAAATATAACACACGAATGTCAAGGACCAACAATGCAAAAGGCAATAGTTACATCAAAAATGTATTTTTCTTATTTTAAAATATTGTTTGCTAAAAGCATTTAATTTGATTAATTATTTTTTCAATGTGAGCAATAATTTACATCCTGGTAAATATATTTAGAAACTTTCTCCCAGTTTTCCAAAACTCTACAATAAACATATAAGACTAAGTCAAAATATTTTTTTCAGTGAGGCTGAATAGCCGAGAGAATTAAGGCATGGTGTTTTAGATCGTAGTCCAAGGTTTCAAACTCTCCAAAACTCAAAGTAACTAAATGTTGCATTTATAATTATATTCTAGTTCGATAAAGTATTTTGGGATGCGAAGAATTAAATAACGAAAGTAGATATGAGGTACAAGGGATGGATATTAGGATAGAAAAGCAGGAAAGGAGCAAAGGGTAGAGAGATGTTCTAGAAGGAGAGACATCTAATGGATCATTAATTAATAATTTTATTAGTAGTTGAATGAACAAGTAGCATGCCATACAGATTGTAATATACTATCATATTATACACAAATTCTTCTAACTTTATACTGTTTGTGCTATTCAGGAATGTTTGGTTACAGGGTTCAATTTTATCATATACTGTATAAAATTTATTTTCAAATAACTTGTCCCCAGAACATTTTTGTTTGAAGAATTTTAGATTACAACACGACCTACTGAACCTGGAATTATCATATTCACTGCAAATATGGAATATAGAAGCTAAAGAAAATACAAAATTAAAATATATTGACTTAGGCTTACACGGACAGAGTTCGTATTCTGATCTGTAGACATTTTCTGGGATTGTTGGCTATGGTCGTTAGGCTTAAAATTCCCCTATGTTTCGCCAAAGTCTGCATCCAGCACCCTCCAAAATTGGCTTGAGACTGGCTATTTTGTCGTCTGCCTGATTGTTTATAGTGTTTCCTGTGGTGTTGAGTTTATATAAAATGACCTTAAGAATTGATGTATGTGCATTTTTCGTCCAATATACAGGATAATCATAGAAAGAAATCTCTAGTTATTGGATAAAACATTTCTCATTTTTCTTAGATTGGAAAGGGAACAATACAAAATAAAGTGGTTTTATATTTATCATTCTGCATGGAGAATGAGAACAGATGAAAAAAAAAAATATTTTTCAAACTGAAATGAATAGTGACATTTTTGGTAACATTTAAGTCCATTTTCAGTCCCCAATAGTGATGAGTAGAGCGAGGAATTATATGAAGAAAATTATACTAAAATATGAAATCATAATAGCAAAATATGAAAATTATGAAAATTAGGACACAAAAATATTATGAAGCTACTATTTTTTCAACTTTTTACACGTATTTATATGCACAAGACCTGTATAATTTATGGGTATACATATAAGCACACAAATGAGACAGGAAGACCTTTTTGTAGCTCAAGAAATCAAGAGTTTCACTGCATTTCCATCTTAATTAATTTTTCATTACATCTGACTCAATATAAAATATAATTTAATATAATAAATTTTGGAATTTTTAACATTATGAGGTTTTATTGATTCTTAACAATAAAATATCATGTTTGTGATTTGAAGCAATTTTAATGGCTCACATTGAAGTATATTATGTGAGGAATCACGCTAACAAGCCGGAAGGACGTGGGTTTGAGTCTCAAAGGTGTCAGGTTTTTAGCTGGACCAAACCTTCTGGCGGCATCATAGCCTTAGAGTCTACTCAGCTCTTAATTTAAATGAGTACCAGACGCATGTTCTGGGGCAAAGGGGCCGTTACGCAGGACTGAGAACCCAGTGGACATCCCTTGGAGATTGTCTAGAAATGTGGAAGTCTCAACATCCATCTACCCACAAGGGCCTCCCAAGTCTGAGGTTTGACACTTTATTTCAATAAATGAATACTGGGTTTATATAAAACATGATCAATTAATTTATCTAATGATATTTAATTACGAAATCCAAACATAAATAAAAAAAAACAAAACATAGTAACCATTGTAACTTCCTTCCATCGCATATACCACTGACAAAATTTAGAGTAGGTACAGTTTGAATGACTTCTATTTACTTTGCATAAAGATAATGAATTCCAGTATATATAAATATTACAATAACATTAAATTGGATGAATCAGAACACACGTAGACCAAGTCCTAACTAACTAACTTACTGACACAATCGAACCCGTAGGTTCATGGCCGCACGGACATAAGCTCTCCATACATCCCTATCCTGAGCCAATGTTTTCAAATCATCCCCTCTATAATTTTTCCCTCAAATCATGGTTAATGTTATTCTCCCTCTTCATTCTTGATCTTCCCTCTGGTGTTCCTACAAGAAGCTTCCATGCACGTCTTTAATTCCCCCATTCATGCCACATGTCCTGCCCATCACAGTAGACCAAGTACTATATGCCATATTTGGAGAAACAAGATGTTAAAATAAATTAATCCACAAATAATTCTAGGGGGTATTTCAAAACTCTCTTTGCACTTATAATTAGGCCTATGTTTAATCCTATACATTACACGTATGAACATAGTGAAATGTAGTTAGAATTATTTTAACATTAGTTTTTCCATGAAATTTGTCTGAGCACAGTATGCATGCATGTGCTTTGAATAATCAAATTATCAATTCTGTTCGAATTACACAGTTAGGAGCTTTTTATGTATATATTTAACGCCAGTCTGTGAGAATTATTTTGTACGATCAAAAAGTATGCTCCACATTATATGATGTTATGGGAGCAATCATGCACTGCACTATATATATGATAGTTTGATGTAAGTGAGAATAATATTGGCCTTACCTACAAGAATTTTACAAATTTCATAAACTGTGGAGCAAGACCTTATTTCACAGCACAGCTTCTTACCTACATTTAAATACTGTAATCCATGGAATGAGATGCACAAAGAAATTAAACATAGACACAATTCTGGAAATGCATGCTATTATGCATTGCAGAGACTTTTGATGTCCCAACTCCTTTCAAAAAACGTTAAGCTGAAAATATATAAAACTATTATTCTACCAGTTATATTATATGGGTGCGAAACATGGACTCTTACTTTTAAGGGAGGAAAGGAGATTAAAAGTATTTGAGAATAAAGTACTTGGAAAATTTTTGGACCAAAGAGAGATGAACAGACAGGTGAATGGAGAAGACTACATAACAATGAACTACATGGTCTTTATAGGAAGCCAGATATAATAAGAACAGTTAAGTATCGTAGACTGCGATGGGCAGGACATGTTGCACGTATGGGGAATGAAAGACGTGCATGGAAGCTTCTTGTAGGAAAGCCAGAGGGAAAACGCCCAGTTGGTAGGCCAAGAATGAGGTGGGAGAACAACATTAACTATGATTTGTGGGAAGTAGATTATACAAGGAATGATTGGAAAGCATTAGCTCAGGATAGGGCTGTATGGAGAGCTTATGTCCGCGCGGCCATGAACCTTCGGGTTCGATAGTGCCAGTGAGTAAGTAAGTAAGTAATCCATTCCATAAAATAAGGACTGTCCTTAGGTAGCAAAAAGGAATAGGTTCCTACCTGAGAAAAAAAGAGTGGATGGTTATTATTCTAACGCTGTTATTCTAATTATTCATGTTCTTGTCACAGATTAGGAAATCCCTGTTCTTTTTCTGTAGTTTCGGACAAAAGCCTCCACTTGGTCTTTCCATCTCTCCTTTTTTTAAATTATTTTCTTTTATCAAATCTATTTATCTTGTTCCAAATGGGATACTTAGGAATTTTCACTGTCTACCATATTACATTGTCAAAATATTTCAAAACTACAGTCACTCCAAAAATGTTTCTAACGAATTAGTAGAAATTTTATTTTAAAAAATTGAAAGTTGAAAAATATGAAGGAATATTAAATTTTTACTGAAATATGAAAATTTTGCCAAAATATTATGAAATATGAAAAAATATGAAGGTCTTATTTGATTCTACATATCGTAAAATGTAAAGATACTTTGTCTCAGCGCTCTCTGACCAATAGTTTAAAACATGAAATTTCATAAAAATCCTCGCTCTAGTGATGAGAAAGGGTGAGAGAAAAAAATGTCCCAAAGTGACCTAGATTGGCATTTGATATACAGTCTTCGTAGTTACTAACCTGATCGATGACAGTCCCGATGTCATTTAAGCCAAAGTTTCACCGCTAGCGCCATTAGGGTGGGTGAGAAGTGGTGACACAAATAATAATCGAAAATGGGAGATATTATTTTAAAATTCAGAGTTTTCGTGGTGTCTAAGCTGATTGGTGACAGTACCTGCGACTTTTAAGCCCAGGTTTGACTCTCAGCATCTCTAAGTGGTGAGATGGAGGTAGTATCTAAATACGGTCGACTACAGTCGATATTAGTGTTGTATTAAAAGTTTTTCGGGTAGGACCACTCAGTTACCATTTAGATATTGCAAGTTCAGCCTCCATCGTCATGGGGAGTATCAAGGAGTGAAATATAGAATGATTAATTATTGTCGAATTCACAGCTGTGGAGTTGTTAAGATGATTGGTGACAATAATATCGATATAATCAGTTGCGTGCATTCAACCCCAGCACTCAGTTGCCATTTAAATATTACAAGTTTAGCCTCCATCGTCATGGGGAATATCAAGGAGTGAAATATAGTGATCAATTATTGTCGAATCCACAACTATGGAGTTGTTAAGCTGATTGGTGACAATAAGATCGATATAATCAGTTGCGTAAATTCAACTCCAGCACTCAATTGCCATTTAAATATTGCAAGTTCAGCCTCCACCGTCATGGGGAGTATCAAAGAGTGAAATATAGAATGATTAATTATTGTCGAATCCACAGCTATGGAGTTGTTAAGCTGATTGGTGACAATAAGATCGACATAATCAGTTGCGTGCATTCAACCCCAGCACTCAATTGCCATTTAAATATTGCAAGTTCAGCCTCCACCGTCATGGGGAGTATCAAGGAGTAAAATATAGAATGATCAATTGAGGTGGTCAGAGGACAAGGGCGTACAAGTGACATTTTTTAAATGAGTTATGTGCAGAAATGGTTAGCTAATATGGCAAACTATTTGGTGCCCAAGAGGTATATATGTAAATTTGACAGGTTCTGACATATAGTGGAGTCTTATAAAATCACTCAGAGAAACAACTCTTCTACTTGGAGGACAAGGGGTAGTTGTACTCTTTGGCTTCCAACAGCTAGGTGGACTCAAACTGAGAGCGATATATTTTTTATTGTTTCTAATAAATTTTACGCGAAGATTATTATTGTATTATTAGTGTTTAATATAATGCTGGTGATTCTTCGAGGTTTATTGATTTATCAAATATTATATCTGAATCAGAATGTGATGAACATGAGCATGAACTTAACCTCAGCCTTCATGGTAGGTAAAATATTTTTACTGCTTTATTTATATTTTCACAATTGTATATTGTAAAACAATACTTTTTAGCAATACATTTTGAGATAATTTGACATTATTTATCAATCTAAAGATATAATAAGATTTAGATATACAGAATTTGCAATCTAATATTGTTTATAACAAAGATATGTTTTTTTTAATATGAAGATTTATCATTGGTGTTCTTTTTGTTTTCTTGTCAGAATACAATGAAGATGCCATTGAAGAACCCGGCATTACAGGAACTACAGAATAAGAAGATGCTCCAGAATTGCACGTTGGCAGAAAGATGATTAGTAAACTAGAATATTGGATAAAAAACAAAGCAAAAAGAGGATGGAATGAAGGCAAAGAGAAGAGCCTATACACAGGAAGGGAAACATTCATGTGGAGAAGCGTGTATCCATGTTTGCAGGTTTAAGTGCAATGAACTTCAAGACTGATTTTGTCAATTAATCTTTTCGTAATATGTAACTGTTTAGATAAGTATGTACAACCTTTGAAATAATTGATGGCGCACAGATAATGTTCAAGTCCCAGAACGATACCACTGCGCATGATCAGATATCAGTTATTTGGTTCACAAGTATACAACTATTTGAGAAACTAAAATCTCTTCTATTTTGTTGTGTGTCGTGCAGTGGAAAATAATTTCGTGTAAATAAGTAGTGCGGTAAATATTGAAAATAAAACCAAGCAAAACAAATTAAACAAAAGAATGAAAATTAATTGAAAAAAGGACGAGAGAGAGAGAGAGAGAGAGAGAGAAAGAGAGAAAGAGATAGAGAGAGATAGAGAGAAAGAGATAGAAAGCATGAGAGCGGGATCGAACACGCGACCTCATACATGGGAAACAGAAGCTCCCTCCACTAGACTACAACCATCCCTCCTAGAAATTGTCTGTAAGAAGCGATGCAATACTACAGGACTTACTTGCATAATGAAATTATATGTTAACATGACTTAACTTAAATTAATCAGACGCGTTTTGTATTTGCAGTGGAAATAAAATAATTTTTAATGCCTTGTGATTTGTAAACAATGTAATGAGACGTTATAGTCGTTATTCATTTTCCATATATACAGTATATATAAACACATTTATTTATATAACGAAGCCTGGTAACATGTAGGCATTATGCAAGTTAACGAGGTCATTAAATAATAGTAAATAAATAAAATCTACCTGACCGGAATCGAACGTGGGCCCGCGTTGTCGGAAAAAGAGCATTTTACCGACTGCTCCACTTAAGCGAACGATAGGAATACTGCATGAAGAGAGACTTTCGCCGTCCGCTTTATACTCAAACGAGGCAAAACATGTAACCATGTACTGGTGTAAATCGCTCTTCAAAATTCTTAATTTTCCAACATCAAGAGTTGCGCCATCAATTTTTTTTCAAAGGCTGTACGTATTTTCAGTCAAAATAAAACTTTTGTTTGAATCTACGTTTCTTGGATAATTTATTTCAAAATATTGCTTGGAGGACAAGGGCTACTAGTGACCCTTAATTCAAAGAAAAGTTATACAATGAGCTAGTGTTTACATTGAATGTGTTCATATTTTGCGGATAAATGGACTCATATATAAGGAATACAAACACGATTTATGAGATTTGTCAGATCTTCCTGGAATTTTGTATTCTCACTGATCTTTAAACTTAATTTTCTCCTAACTATTTTTTTGTCACTTGTACTCCTTGTCCTCTGACCGCCTCAGTTATTGTCGAATCCATAGCTATGGAGTTGCTAAGCTGATTGGTGACAATAAGATCGATATAATCAGCAGCGTGTATTCAACACCAGCACTCAGTTGCCATTTAAATGATGCAAGTTCAGCCTCCACCGTCATGGAGTGAAATATAGAATGATCAATTATTGTTGAATCAATAATTTGGAGTTATTACGCTGATTTGTGACAATAAGATCGATGTAATCAGTAGCGTGCATTCAACCCCAGCACTCAGTTGCCATTTAAATAATGCAAGTTCAGCTTCCACCGTCGTGGAGTGAAATATAGAATGATCAATTATTGTCGAATCAATAGCTATGGAGTTGCTAAGCTGATTGGTTACAAGAAGATCGATATAATCAGTAGCGTGGATAGAGTTACTACTGTTTGCTTTCTGTTAAATAATAAATCAAACCATTGTTGTCAACACAATATTGTGCGTACAAGAAAAACATATGATGATTTTTTAAACTGAACATGTTCATTTCATTAAATTTTTCATCACAAGTAAAAAAATCATATTTCCTATACTTTTATTTTAATTTTTATCAAAGAATAAGTTCACATTTGTTAAAAAAATAATTGACATTTCACAAGCAAACTTTCACCTGTGGTAAGAAACAAATCAAATGTCGTTATTACAGTTGGATTAAGCTTTAAAAATAATGCAAAATGCGTACATTGTACAACCCAAATGCAATGAACAAGAGAGGTACAGACCAATGAAATTGTTAGTTGACGGGGCCATTTTAGGTTGCGGGCACGTATAACATGCACTGTGGTATAAGCAAGAGTAAACACATTACTGTTCTAGGCGTGCTGTCAGTTGTGTTGCGATGTTGTGACCGTTCTGTTTGCTTTTAGTAAGTGGAGCAAATGGACCATGTAAATATATTGGTTAAAATTATCGCTAATCTAACAGAAGAAGGTCTAAAATAGACAGAATATGAAATGTCTCGAAAGGAGCTTGATGTTGCTGATGTTATGTATGACCTAATGAAGAGTTATGAAACGGAATCAGTTGAAGAAATTCATACTCTGGACATTGACGAAAATGAACCACGAGATGATGATGGTAACATGCCTCATGTACAAGAAAACGAATCAGAAGAAACAACTGCCTCATCACAAGCATTCTGGTTCTCTTTATTGTCCGTCCCCTCCAAAAGCATCCCTGGTCATTGCTTTGAAGAAAAATGTACGGTAATTAATTACTGGATTCTGCCAGGTACACCAAGGAACAAAATGAAAACCTTTAACCATAGGTCATGTTGCATAATGTATCACAGATTCGCATGGCTAAAAAACGAAAGCTAACTCTATAAAATGAAGCAAGCAGTTGAACAACAATATGATGTTATAAATTAAATTAAATGTTTGCACCGAACAACATTTGAAGAATTCTGTCTGCGGCGGTCTAGAAATGAAATTGTAAAATAAAGTTACATAAAGAGAATTGCACTCGAAACAGCTAGTGATTTGGTGGGCACAGGCTACTTAAAAGCAAGTCCTTCCTGTTTACATATGTTTAAAAAGTATTAGATTGTCAGCAGCAAACTAACATCATATGTGACAAAGCGTCAGATACATAACACGACAGTTATTGAAAAATCAATACTAACCTTCAGTCGTGAGTGCATATTACTTATGGACACATTACACAATTGAACAGGTTTTTAATGCAGATGAAAGTGGTTTCAAAAAGGAGATTTTTTTCGGCAGAACGTTAGAATGTCAACGTGTATGGTGTTGTGCAATCAAAAGGGGCGACTACTCATTCCTACGCCATAATGCCAGTGGTGTCAAGAGCTGGAAAGAGCTGATTCTTTAAGAACCTCAAGATAATAACGCAGGAGTTTTGGAACGCATGTTCTAGGCTGACAACCTTGTAATAAATTGGACTACGACAGGAAAAATGACAGAAAATCGTATGGAGAGAATTCCTACAAGAATTATTCCATCCCAACCCTGCAACATGCAATCTATTGCTATTGGACTCATATGGTGTTCACTGCGACGGAAATAAACTGCTCAAAACAATTAGAGGAACACTATGAAATATGCAAATATTTTTTCATTGGATAAAGGTACAAACATGAAACTAATAAAGCACATTATTTGTGGTTATTTATTTATTTATTTATTTATTGCTCATGTCAGTAAAAACAAATGATTAACGCTGACAATTAACTTTTCAAATAATTCCGCTATGTAAGCAATTGAATCTTGTGCTTATTTTTCAAAGTTAAACACTCGTTATATAGAGTTAGTATCGTGTATGGCCTCCACGACATTCGATGACAGTTTGGCACCTTCGTGGCATGCTCCCAATAAGATTCTGGATTTCCTCTTGCGGGATATTCTCCCATTCCTCCTTCGGAGCATCTCCAAGTTGCTGCAGAGTTTGTGGAGCTTGATGTCGGTTCCTGACCTTCCTGTCTAGAAGATCCCACAAGTGTTCAATAGGGTTGAGGTCTGGGCTGACCGCTGGCCACTCCATTACCTCAATTTCATTCCTCCTCAGGAAATCCCTGGTGACAGCCGCAGAATGTGCCCTGGCATTATCCTGCATAAACAGAAATCCAGGGCCTACTCCAATGGCAGCAGGTACTACATGCTCTTCCAGAACGTGCTCGATATACCGGACAGCATTCAGTCGCTGGGGAACAAGTACAAGGTCCGTACGATTGTTGTACATAACTCCGGCCCACACCATTATGGAACCTCCTCCGAATCTATCAATTTCCTGTACAGCCTCTGCAGAAAATCTTTCTCCTGGCCGTCCCCACACCCTCAATCGACCATCACAACGTGTAAGACGATACCTGGATTCGTCCGAGAAGAGCACAGACTCCCACTGGTTCAGGTTCCAATCACCATGGTTTTCAGCATACGTACGTCTTGCTGCCTTATGCCCATTTGTTAAGCGTGGTTTTTTAACGGGCCTTTTTGGACGAATATTCTCTTTCCTTAATCTGTTCCTTATGGTTTGGTCTGAAACCCGGATTCCGGAAGCCATATGAAGGTCATTCTGCAGGTCTTTTGCAGTTTTTGTACGCTGTCGAAGAGCAGAAAGAACAACGTATCTGTCATCCTGGGGGCTTGTTTTAAATTTACGGCCCTGGCCACGTCTTCTACAATACTGACCTGTCTCTCTGTGCCTGTTGCGTAACCTGGACACCACGGAAGGAGAAACCCCAAGCTCTCTAGCCACTTGTCGCAGAGATTGACCTTGTCGTAAAAGATGTAGAGCATGATACACTTCAAACTCATTTAAATGCCTCATTTTGTCAGAGACTTCAATAAACAAGGCAATAATCAACATTCGTCACTATAGCAACATCAGGAAGCTTACCAATTAGAAGTGGCCAGTGCCTTCCAAAATAAAATAAAATTCTCTATATTTGTTATTTGAGATAATTTCTCTGTATTTAGGCCATGGATCTTTAAAATTTGTATCCAGTGATAAAATTAATAATTCAATTTACATATTGTCCAACTTTCAGCATCACAGCTTAAAAAAACAATTACTTATTCAATTTATTACAAGTGTTCCTCTGATTGTTTTGAGCTGTGTATAATGAAACAACTGTTGGAAGAAGGGGACTATGACATTGAAAAAGTAGTGGTGAAAATCATACCACCAAATACAACTTTTGAGTTGCAACCATTTGACAGATTTTTTTTTTTTCGAATATACATGCATATGATTCGACACATCTTCCATAATGTAGCTTTTGGCAATTCTTCTTATATATTGCTGCAACGCAAAAATGTAATAAAAATACAAACACTTCTTTACCAGTAGTTTCTTTCTCCAATATTCCAACATGCGGTATGGTTGAGTGCTAGCTAGATTGGCACCCAGGGGTGAACAACACTTCCAAAACACAACGGAATACTGTATTCGAAATGTACAAGGAATGTGTCAAAACTGTACAAACGCAGCCATTTTGAAGTACGGGTGGTGTACTGCAAATTTGTGTTTCCTACATTTTTCAACGACTATCATTGTAGTGCCACATAAGTTCCTGTATAAAAACAAAAGGAGAGTCTGGAAATATGATGCAGGAAGCAATAACATGATCACAACATCGTTTTTCATCCTGTGCGTGAACTAGTCACTTACAGAACGTAAGTATTCTTATTGCTTAAAGCTCATGTTCCCTGCCATGTATCACATGTGTTTATTTTAGTGGGGTTGTGAAATTTAGGGAAAATTGATATTTTATTATACTGATTCCAATAACACGTATTAGTTCTTTTCCATTGTTTTTTTAACCCAGATGGAGAGGTTTGTTTGTGAGAGATTTACCATAAACAAACTATATATATATATATATATATATATATGTGTGTGTGTATACACACCTTTTTAAATTTTTGGACATACTAAATTTTTAAAACAGAAACAGATAGTTCTTCATATATAGGAACAGTCGAACTCTATAACTTGCCAATATTTTTTTGGGCGACAAATTCTTTGAACTAAATTTAAATATGATGTTAGCTCAAATGTAATAATCGTGCTAACTAATTCACTGCCACTATCGAACCCGTAGGTTCATGGCTGCACTGACATAAGTTCTCCATATATCCCTATCTGAGTTAATGTTTTCCAACCATCTCCTGTATAATCTATTTCAATCAAATAATTTTAATGTTATTCTCCCACCTCATCTGTCTACTAGACGCTTTCCCACTGGTTTTCCTACGAGGAGTTTCTATCTCCTCTTTCATTCGCCTTTCATGTCACATGTCCTGCCCATCACAGTCTACGAGAGTTAACTCTTTTTATTGTATCTGGTTTCCGAAGTAGAGTATGTGCTGCTAAGAGCTGATGAGAATGAGACCGTAAGGAATTTGTGATATAATACTAGAATCATAACATTTTCATCGCATGCATCTTAGTACTACGTGTCGTGAAAGTATTAGTCGCGTTTCTAATTTAACATTTTAATGTGAATGATTTTTTAAACAGTAAACTGTTAACAATGCATTCATTTATGTTATTCCCAAAACATTGAAGTACTTTAATTTAATTGTATTCCCTTATATTATTTAGGAATTCAACAATTTAAGAATAACTTAATCTGAATATGCGAGCATTAATGTAATAATAGTATAGGTCTATAACCAATAAGTTTATAATATTATACTTATTACACGAACTTAATTACTCGCGCGGGGTAATTTTGTTCCGTTAGGTTGAGAGACGCTACTATTTAGTGACTATTTAACTCATGCCCCAAATGGGAGTCAATGACCAATCACGTTTCAATGATTTCTGTTTTACAACCAATCAGAGTCGTGTTTCACCAAATATTTATCAGTGTTATAATTACCATATTAAAGAAAGCTCCTCCTTACAATATTGCGTTCCTTTGGCAATAAATAGTATGATCTGGTTGCAGTGATAAACAAAAGAAGCAGTAGAAGCGTACCTATCGTTTCTCATTTGTTTTCAAACATCGCCGTTTACATTAAATATATAAATATTTTAAAATAACTATAGTTAAATAATGATTTGTGAGTAAACAGCTTAATTGTATTCGTTAAATAGTCCTAACAAATGCCACTCTTGATTTTCAAATTCTCTAGATAAATTCACTCCTCACTTCGTGAGTCGTGAATTTATCGATAATTTGGAAATCACTCGTGGCATTACTTATGACAATTACATTTATTAGATTCCCTGGAACTCACCTATTCTCAAATGGACTCGTCCAGCACGTGTTTTAGGTGTATTTAGTTTCTTGGAATAGGCAATGACGCAATTATGTTTATTTTATGTCATCATTGCTGCCTGCGGAAATTTTTTACCCCGCGCATGCGTGGTATCTGTAGAGTTATTTTTTATTCTCGCGCTTACGATTTGAAGTATAAGAGTAAATATGAGTAGAAAGAGGAAAATATTGAGAAAATATTGACAGAAGATGAAATTATAAAACTGCTGGAAGCATCAGATGATGGAATTGTTGGCGAATTCTCTTCAAAGACTCTGTATAAGACAATGATCATGATTCTAACTCTATACAGAGCACTGAAAGCACTGGCCACTGACTATTTTTTAGTTCTTGTTGAATGTTGACGGCATCAACGCACATATAATATACAAGAAAATGTGGGAAGAAATACTTCTCATCGCGACTTCCTAAAAGACTTTGGTCGGAGTCTACTGGACAGCTATCTGAAGAAAAGGGCAACCATAAACATTTTGCGAAAACCTCTTCAGGCGAAAATAAGACATCTCGGAGGATCTGTGAGGGAAGCTGAACCACCGATCGTCAGAAAAACAGGGAGGTGCCACTTCCGTCCCAGGGCAATAACCGGAAGTCAACAAAGTGTTGCGCTAATTGCGGCAAGCCGATCTGCAAAGATAATGTGGTGGAGTCCTGTCCAGACTGCTTTTCTCTTCAGTGAGGTGTGTATATATGTTATTATTTAAAAAAATCATTGAACTTTATAATAATATGATACAGTGTTATTAACTATGATAGACTTGAAGGAAAAAACATACCCGCGCGAGTCCTCATATAGGTTATGTATAAACGAGTAACTAAGGGTTCAAATGTAATAATAACATAACATTGTACGGATTTTATATGATATTCTTTATACAACAGAATTATAAAGGGATATTAATAAAATGAAATAAATACTAATGAATTAATGTCGATTTTAAATAGAAATATGTAAAATGTGAACAATGAATACATAATCTGTGAAAACAAAATATAGTGGTCTTATTAAACAATTATAACAATTTTCAGCAATAATAAAACCTTCTTATAATACTGGTATATAAAACATAATTTTAACTCAAGTGATATGAAAATTGAGCTTCCTTATTCCCTGCCCCGCGATGGACGGTCAAGCTCGGTGTCGTCACATTCATCTGAATGTGAGTCACTCCAGTCACTAGTATTACTTCGGCATCCCATTACACAATGAGAAATTCAGACAGTGTTTTTAAACAACCCGTCCTTTTCCTAGAAATTAGTCTCCAATTTCGCCACATGATAGCAGTATCCTAACCACTCCTGGTAACTGAAAAAATGCATTCGTTGTTACGTCCCTCAGTACTACCATTGGCATTTCTCCTGCAACATTTTTTTTCGCGTATCAGGCGTTTTACTTTTGCCCATGGAAGCTCAATCTGACAAAGATCGCACATATATGGAGGCAATTTGAGAAAATCATGGCCATGCAATTTCAAAATTTTATCGATACGAAATGCCTTTTCTGGACATATGTGTCTTTCTATTAACCTGTCCATTATTGACCTACCATCCGGCTGCTGGCCTCACATCCACACGTGTTATTCAAAGAGGTAGACGATCGTCCAGCCAGTGTATGGTTGAATTGTGATCAGCATGTCGGGTACCCCAGCCTCTATAGCTGGTTTTCTCAACCTGAAGACGCTACTTATTATATATACCTTACAATTTGGGCAGCAGGAGGACACTTGGGTCGTTGTTTGTCGTAATAGTTATTTGATCTGTCCTAGCACGATAGCCAGTCGGTTCCTATTGCTTTAGGAAGAGCGATACGGTTCTTATCTATTCACAATTCGGAAGAGAGTTGCGTGAAAGTTCATAAAATAAATACTAACTTAATTACCTACTCACTGGCACTATCGAACCCTTAGGTTCATGGCCGCGCGGACATAAGCTCTCCATACATCCATATCCTGAGATAATGTTTTCCAATCACTCCCTGTATAATCTACTTCGCTCAAATCATAGTTAATGTTGTTCTCCCACCTTATTATTTCCCTCTGGTTTTCCTATAAGAAGCTTCCATGTACTTCTTTCATTCCTCATTCGTGTCATAAGTACTGCCCATCGCAATCTATGAGACTTAACTGTTCTAATTATGTCTGGCTTCCTATAAAGACCATGTAGTTCAGAAATGAACACTTTTAGTAAATTAAAATTACACTAAAGTACACATTTATTAGTCTTCTAACTTTATTTATTGCGGAACGTTCGATATCAACTTACGAGGACTTTAGGATTTAAAAATGTTATATTTGAATGCATTTTAAATAAGTCCGTAATTGGAAACACTTCTCGAGTGGTGATCAGATCCCTACGAGATATAAGATATAAGTGTTTTTGTCTGCCGTCATGAATTTGATATCCGGACCTTTTATTTCCTTATATGGTTATACGTCCCAATCTTCTCCTTGATTCACTATATTTTCAATCACACGCCCTTAAGAGGCGTTAATTTTATTACTTGATAACTAGTTTTCTTCTTCTTCTTCTTCTTCTTCTTCTTCTTCTTCCCACGGGTAAATAAAAAAACAGTGTGTTTAGCATAAGTTTGGATTTTCCAAAGTAGTAAATTTGGAAATTTGAAGTTTCCCAAATCACTCAATACGTGAGGTTTTCAAACAAACCCAGCTTAAGAAGGTTCTCTGTTCTAATTGAAGGCTACATAATTATTATCATCATCATCCTCATGGTAGGCCCTCGGCCTGTTCCGCTCTCAGAATGCATCGTCCCACATCTCTATAGCCTTGAGGCTGGTATAGCAGTGCTTGTTTTGCTAGCCTAGAAGAGTCCTTCCTTAAAATATGTTCACGCCATTTTTGTTTATAGCTTTGTATTTTTTCATTTAGATTAAATTTTTTTGAGATGTTGCCTTATTTCATTAGGAATATGGTCTTTTAGAGTATATCCTGCAACGTATCTGAGTAACGTTGTCTCTGACGTTTCTAGCAATCATCTGTCTGATCTATTCATGACCCAATTTTCTGATCCATGTGTCACAATGGGAACTGCCATTACTTTATAAAACTTTAGCCTTGTTTCTTTTGTTGTTTTTGTTTGTAGTGTTCTTTTAATAGTCCCACACATACTGTGATATTTATATATTTTTTTTTCATTTATGTCATTTTCCCAAATGTAGGATATGTGATATCCTAAATATTTAAAACTCTATACTTGTTCGATAATATCATTGTTAAAAACTATTTTCGATTGAACAGCATATTTTCCCCGAACAGCCATTGTTTTTGTTTTCTTCGTTGCAATCTTACGTAATTATGTCCCCTCATAATATGGTTATTTGCATACTGGGAACTGGTGCTACAAATTTCCCCCTGTAAGATTATTTTGTGATTTTCAAATTTCACATTATTTTTTATTAATTATCAATTGTTTATTAATTATTTATTAATATACTTATAATAGGGGTCCTATATTCCTGTCACAGATACTGGGTGGGCACTGATCCCTTACTCGCAGAAATTTCATGAGAACAATTCTTCCCCATGGAGACTCGAACCTGCGCAAGTCCCGGAGCTTTGTGCCGAGGCATCTCGCCTTAACCTATCGGCTACAGTGCGGGACCTCTACAGTGAAAGGCAGATTGTTATTCTAGAACCACGAAATAATTTCAGCTCTTACATAAATCCTTTTTGGTGGTTTGTTATCTTGAATAGAGTGATTTGGAACATTATCCACAACATCAACAAAACTTTTTATGGCAGATTAGGCAGTAGCTGAGTGTTAACCTAGCATTCAAAATTTGTTGAATTCATTTGGCCGTGGTAATCTCCAGTAGCCCTACCATCCTGGAAAATTGGTAATGAATTTTCCACTAAACCACTTTCTGAGCCAGCATGAACGATTATAAGGCGATTAGTTGAACTTGATTTAGTGAATATTCCTGATTGATTGTCACTCTGCCAACATTTATGGACTTTCATTTTGTTATCTATCCAGGTTTCATCAATATATAGTAAAGGCAATGTTGCTCCCTGAATCTCCGTATTGCCCTCATATACACCTTCAGACAATAATTAATTTGTGATCGATAAATTTATATTTTCCTGGCATTCTGACTTTTTTTTCAATTTATAACCCGTATTTTTTTCATATCCTTCTCAAATAATATACCGCAATGGAAAGTTTAATTTTTCTTTCAATGCAGGCAACAGTTTTTGACATGTGAGAACCTGTTTTCGTACTAAATAAAATTCATTAATGGTATCTCGAATTACCTTATTAAAATCGTCCAAATAAACATTTATTTCCTCTTGATTTTCTTATTTTTTTGTGTGTGTGTTTCCTGGAGTAGAAAGGGAAGTTTCACCGGCATCAGCGACTTCTCTACTAATTCTTGTCATGGAACTGACTAAAATACCAATGTAATCAGATATTAGTTTATTCGATTGTTTCACTGTGTCGTTTCCCTTGTCGTTATTCTTCACCACAAGCACCTTATAATAATTTCCTGGGCCTCACTGTGAATTCGTTTTCATGTTCTCCTCTATGGTTTTAATAACACAGTAGCCTATGCCTAAACGAAATTAGTTATGTGCCTACTAATATTATCATTAACTTAGTTACTTTGACGATTAAAACATTTTTTATCCAATGCCATCACGTTGTCATTTTCGACATTCTGGTATTCTCTCCCGGCATCGCTTTATTGTAACCCACTTCTGATGTTGGGGCGCCTTACACGTCTGCGCAAGAGAAGAGGGCAAGATTTGTGAATGATAAATACAGTGCAATGCGTGTAACCACTTGCACAGGGGATTCACTGTGAAAAGAGTCTCCCTCATTTCATGCCCCGCTCTCTCTCTTGTCAGTTCCTAGCATTAGCTCACTGTTATGCAATCTTCTCCATTTGCCTGTCCGTTCATCTCTATTTGGTTAAAAATGTTATTAAGAATATTATTTTCAAATACTCTTAACCTCTTCTGTTTCCTTAACGTAACAGTAAATCTTTCGCATTCCTATATAGTTGAGAGAATAACCGTTCTATATAGGACCATAGTAATTCTGCCCGAAGGCAGGTCCTTCACTGCAATCATAGCATTTTCATGCTATGTTTGCAGCTTTACTAGGGAATTGTGTAGGTGTGGTAGCTTCCCGTTCCTTTCCACACCGATGAAGGATGATGGTGATGATGGTGATGATAATGATGAGGATGATGATGATGACCATATGATTTTGGGGACCGTTTGGGCCTTAAAGTTTTCCTGACATTTGTCTTACAGGTGAGGAAAAACCCCGATAAAAACCTCACCCAGAAAAACTGCCCCGACCGGGGATCGAACCCGAGTCCGCTGCGTGACAAGGCAGCACGCTACCTCGAGACTACAGCGGTGGACCTATGTAGGACAGTTTTTACATTTTGTGCAAATATAATATTTTAGATAAGTGAAAGATATGAATACAATACAGGGAAATAGTATGAACTTTCCGCGAGTTTATCTATCGAATTAACGTCAAACCGATGTAGAGTTGTCTCCAAATGCTTCATTCTTTTCCAAAAGTCAAGGACATAATTACATTTGAGTGGTGCGCCAATCTTGGGGTAACATTGGGATGATCCTAACGCCGTGATTGAGTTCCGGGATTCCTGTGTTATTAAGACAGAAGCTTTTAAATTAAAATTAAAACGGGAAAGTCCCGGTTTACTAATGTTGATACTCAATATTAGCAGTTATGTGATAGTAAATACAAAAATTGGGTGATATCAAACGACATTTCCCTCTAAAAATAAACTTAACAATGAATAATGGTAACTTATTAACAATACACATGGTGATACGTATGTCTGGAAACAAATATACTAGTCCTACTTTGTAGAAAGAATATTTTCCTCTATAAAAATAATCGAGAAATAATAATAATAATAATAATACTAATAAAAAATAAATAAAAATAATAATAATAATAATAATAATAATAATAATAATAATAATAATAATAATGATAATAATTTAGAGAAATAACAACGACAATTGAAAATACTGAAAAACGCATTAATTTAACGAACAACGAAGAAATTATTTTAGGAAATTGGTTTCAATCAAATGCTTACTTAGCCTATATGCTTTATTATTATTATTATTATTATTATTATTATTATTATTATTATTATTATTATTATTATTATCATTATTTTTTCTGTCCGGCTTTGATTGATTTGGTCTTTTAGCATTTTTTTTTCTAATGTATGGGGAGCTGGCCCACAGCATAAACCCCCAACCTAGAGGACCAGGAAAATTTCTGTCTGGGTTTTCCTCCCATAACCTTTGAAGATCCGTCTTCACCGCAAGGCAGCGTTTCTCTATTTCCCTTAGAGATAGGGTTGCCTCTTCCGCCAGATCCGCCGTGATGAAGGACTCCTTCTGCGCCGACTCTGCCGATGAGGTCTTCACCGTAACCCTGGCTAGGGACCCTTACAGAGTACTATCAGTCGGAGCCAACTGAACCCTGGTTTTTAACGAGGTTGTTACTCCTCCCCCTCCTCCTTTCTCACCCGGGCTTGGGACCGGCCATGGCTCTAGAAATGGATTATTTACGGAGAAGTGCCAGAAAGTCTAGATTAGAACATGTCACAAATAAGGAAATTAGAAACATAATGGAAGCAGAAGAAAGCATAATTGAAAGAATTGAGGAGAAGGAATTAAAGTGGTTAGGACATGTCTTAAGAATGGAAGATGAGCGATGGCCGAAGCAACTATATGAATGGCATCCGAACAGAAAGAAGAAAGGAGGGAGACCAAGGTTAACATGGAAGGAAAACATGAAGACAGTAATGCAAGCTAGAGGGCTAAGCATCGAAGATGCCCAAGACCGTAGGCTTTGGAGGTTTGGCACGGGAAGACGGCAGCAGCTGTAAAAACCCGAAGATAGATAGATAGATTATCATTATTATTATTATTATTATTATTATTATTATTATTATTATTATAGCTCTGTTAATGAGGAAAAAATATAATTTTAATATAACTGATTTCCACGTAACGTAACTAATGTGAAAGCTTATTAACCCATTCGCCTCAAAAGACGAGGTAGACTCGCCTCCAGTTAAATGATCTTCAACTCAGAAGACGAGGTACACTCGCTTAACTCTGTTGTTATATATTTTGCAATATTTTGTACATCCCTTGGCAGGGCAATCTTTTGTTAACATTTGTGAATAGTAGATGTATGTGTTTTTGCCTTCACCATTATTGTAATCTCAAGCACCGTTATATTTTGTTTGTTTTGAATGTCTCAAAATAGAAAATATAATTTACCGTAACTTAAATCTGGCAAAATGTATTCAGCCTTTAAATATGATGCGAATAGGTTAATAATCTTAAGAAATTTCTTCTTTCTCACTGCATTCGCACGATTAAATGTTAGAGATAGAGCCACATAATAAGAAAAATGATAAAACAATTTAATGCGGAAGCTGCTGAACTATTTTTATTACCTTATATTGTTAAGACTCATGTATCGGTTGGTTCAGTTGGTATTAATATACAATATTAGAATGTTATATTATTATTAAATAGACACATGCCCAAAATGTAGAACATTTCTTCAAAGACAGTCACGAGATAGAGAAAAAAATCATCCACTTTCAACTTCAAGATGGCTTTTGATGCTTTGTACTAAAGGCGGAAAAATTAAAGCTTATGACATATGTGGAGTAACCCAGGAACTAGTTTTTAAAACATTTAATTCCGTGAGAACGAATTGGAATTTTATCACGGAATTAGTTATATTACGAAAATAGACATTTTTACCCTATCTTCAGTTTAATATCTTTCGAGAGAAGTTAGGACGATAAGAGTCTCTATATTGCATAATAGCAATAATAGCATGCGTTTAAGGAATTGAGCCTGTGTTGATTTCATTCTGAACCTCATTCTTGTTTGTAATTATTATTCCTATGTATTTTAATTCGGCCACTTTTTAAAAATTTACATTATATATTATATTTCTACGTGTGACCATATATTCAATTTTATTGATGTTCACTTCCAGTCCTAATTTCTTATCGTTATTATCGTTACTCAATAGTGTGTGCATGTTGGTCCTTAGTATCTCCTCTCTATCGCCTAATAATATTACACCGTCAGCATAAACTAATAACTTATTAACACCAATGATTTTTAGACCTTCTTCATTCTCTAAAGATCTGATGGCATGTTCTGTACAAAATTGAATAGTAGAGGGGATATGCATCGCCTTGCTTTAACTCACTGTGAATTTCAGAACTATCTGAAAAGTGTTTGCCTACACGTACCTACTCTTTTCGTCATTTAGACATATTCGAATAGGTGTAACTAGCTTTTTAGGATTTTTTTCTGTCGACATAACGTCTCTCTTCAATTTTGCATTATACAAAGAAGAGTCCATACTCGTGTCTCATTTATAATAAATTTAAAGCATTCCATGTTTCGTCTTCTGTACCATTCACATTTCAATTTCTTGTTCCCATTCCGCTTGGAAAAATATACTCGATTGTGTATCAAATCATACCATAGTCTTTACTTACGTTACGAGTTATTGGTAAATCCAGAAAATTGGATAAACTTGGGTAAATTTCTGGACAAAACGCGGAAAATAAGAACAACACTCATTCATGAATAAATATATGTTATCAAAATGCAGTACCATTAATTCTTAATAATTATATATAAATTAATTAGTGTATAATGCTATTGTGTTATTATTTAATTGTAATATTATTGTGTTTTCTTTATGTAATTGTAATGTTATTGTTTTTTAGTGTATAATGCTATTGTGTTATTATTTAATTGTAATATTATTGTGTTTTCTTTATGTAATTGAAATGCTATTGCTTTTTTGTTGTTTATTTTTCTTTACACTAGTACCAATTATTACTTTATTGTAACGGACTGTCAACAGCACGTACGGCTTACTGCCCGTGCGACCCATAGTTGTAAATAATATTGTATTGTAAATATCTTACTTTTTGTCTAATAAAGTCCTACTACTACTACTACTACTACTACTACTACTACTACTACTACTACTACTTACGTTATAAACAATGAATAAATGTTGTCTCTTTCATCCCATTAGTGCATAGCGTCCTATATATAAGACGGTGGAATATATTTTTTTTCAGAAGTTGGCAATAATATAGGAACACTTTTTAATGTGGTATTGCATTCTTTTAAGACTGTATTTTAATAATGTTTTATCACATTGTTGCAAAAATTGATTATTTGACTGTAATTGGTCTTTGTTTGTTTTGAAATGACGGGTAAACGTGTGCTGTTGCGCACAGAGAGTGATTAAATGTTTAATTACAATACTATTATCACATGGTTTCCTTATATTTCTCCCCAATAGTTAAGTACACACTCTAATTGTTTTATTGATATAAAATAATTCGTTTTGGAAAATTATTGTTGTCACAATGGCGAAATATATTTCAGTGTCCTATAAAAAGGACACCATGCAGTTTGTACCATATTAAAAGGACATTCGAATATATAAATATGAATTAGCTTGAACATTTTTCTACTGCATTGTCTTATCTAATATGATGATAAATAAATCTGTTGGTCATGTCTATGCTAAACACATGACTTTTCTTCTCTTTGTCTCAATATCTCAGTATAAAATAAGTATTTTAGTGTACATAAACCATCTCATAATTATATTTTTCAATTTATTATCAGTCTAACTATGAACGAAATCCTTGAAATACTGGCAAGTGAAGAACAAGAGAGTCTTGTATATGTTTGTCCACCTGATGATGGTCTATTCACCAACATTAGCGATAAATCTGAAGATGAGCATGAAGCTAATCTCAACCACCTTGGTAGACGAATGCTTCTTGCTACCGCTGAGGCTCAGTTTGTGTGCAACGACGACTATATTGAAGAAGAAATTGGTTGTGTTCAAAATACCCCTACTACTTCTCAAAACAAAATGACAAATAATGTTGTACCTGAGTTCAAATTGTAAAAAGTCTCTCCGCCCAAGGCATTCTCATCCAACAACAAAGGGATGGGAGGCGTTGATCAAACGGAGCAGCTTGTTTCATCATTTGGATCTAGAATGAGACAGAAGAAATTGTGGTGGCCTATCTTTGCCTACTTTCTAGATGTCAGTGTTGTGAATGCATGGATACTTCACAGAAAACTTCATAACCAGAACTTTTCGGAACCTCTGTGAAGTTTAGGCGTCAACTTGCCATTACCATATGGAGTTCCTTCACGTCAAGGCAAATCAACTCCAGCACCTTCACAAGACCTGAGGTTGGATGGCCAATGCCACTGGTCTATGTAAAATGATACACAAAGATGATGAGCAAATTGCACTGGGGAGGCTAAGTTCATTTCCTCAAAATGCAATATAGGATTGCATCCGAAATGGTTTTTGGAATTTCATACAAATAAATATCGTAACATTCAATATTCCAATAAATATGTCCTCTTTGACAGGCATTCAATTTATATCATTTATTTTATTTTTTCGTTATTATAACTAAATCAAAGAGTAATATATATATATATATATTCATAGTGCTCTGCTCAAGAGCAGGTCTTTCACTGCAAACTCAGCATTCTCCACTCTTTCCTTGGCTCAGCTTTCCTTTTTGTATCTGCATACAAACCATTTATTTTAATATTGTCTATCATCTGATGTCTTTTTCTGCCTCTAACTTTCTTTCCGTTGACCATTCCTTCTAGAGCATCTTTCAGAAGGCATTTTCTTCTTAGCCAGTGCCCAATCCAATTTCTTTTCCTCTTCTTTATGAGTTCCAGCATTGTTCTTCTTTCACCCACTCTGTCTAGCACATCTTAATTTCTTACTTTGTCTGTCCATTTTATACGTTCCTTTCTTCTCCATATCCACATCTCAAAAGCTTCCAGTCGCTTTTCCTCATTCCGTCATAATGTCCACGTCTCTGCACCTAATAATGCTACACTCCACACAAAGCACTTCGCTAGCCTCTTTCTTATTTATCTTGCCATAGGTCCGCAGAAAATGCTTCTCTTCTTGGTGAAAGCTTCTTTTGCCATTGCTATCCTCTGCTTTATTTCTTGACTGCAGTTCATGTTACTACTGATAGTACAACCCAAGTATTTGAAGCTCTCCACTTGCTCAATGGCCTCATCTTTAATCTTCATGTTTATCTTCCTTTGTTTATTTCCTATAATCATGGTCTTTGTCTTATTTATATTTATCTTCATCCCATAATCCTCGCACTTATCATTCAGCTCTATCAGCATGTTCCTCAATGTCATTGCATCTTCTGCTAGCAAAGCCATATCATCAGCAAATATTATGCACTTTATTCTTCTTCCTCCCATGTTTACGCCTCCCGTATTACTGAAGCAGTTCTTCATTAGGTCTTCCAGGTAGATGTTGAAAAGGGTAGGTGATAGAGGATATCCTTGCCTCACCCCTCTTCCAATTTCTCTTCCCTCTGACATTTCTTCTCCAATCTTCACTTTTATTCACTGTTTCATATAAAGACTACTTATGAGTCTCCTCTCCTTCCAGTTCACGCCCATTTTCTTCAAGATCTTCAGGAGTTTATTCCAATTTACTCTGTCAAAGGCCTTTTCCAGGTCGACAAATACTGCATAAACGTCTTTAACTTTTTCTATATATCTTTCTCCTATTGTTCGTATCAATCCAATTGCATATCTTGTACCCTTTCCCTTCCTGAAGCCAAACTGCTCTTCTTCCAATTCGCTTTCCATTGTAGAACGTAAACGTCGATTTAGTGTTCGCAGGAGAATCTTTGCAGAGTGTGATATCAAGCTGATAGTTCTGAACTCCTTACATTTCTTTGGATTGTTTTTCTTCGGTATTGGTATTAACACTGTCTCAGTCAATATTCTTCGGGCCATTCACCTTCTTTATATATCTTGTTACATAAACGCAAAATTTCTTTCTTTGCTTCGCCCAAGCATTTAACTAATTCAATGGGGATTCCATCTACCCCTATTGCTTTACCTTTTTTCATTTCCTTAATTGCTAGTTCAACTTCTTCCTTCAGTATTGAAAATCCTTTTTCGTCTTCTGATACGTCTTCTTCATTTTCTATATCCAACTTAGCCGGACAATTTCTTGTCTCATATAGCTCTTCTACATATTTTTCCCATGTATTCATAATTCCCTGTTTGTCTGTTATTTCTTCATTATTTTCGTCCTCAATCAGCCACATAGTTTTCCTGCTCTTCTTTCCATAGTCCAAGCCTTTAACTACTTGGTACATTAAATCATATTATCCTTTCCTCTCCAGATTCTCTAGTTCTTCACATTTTTGCTTCATCCATTCTTCCCTTGCCTTGTCAGTTTCTCTTCTAAGTTCGTTGTTTAGTTTCCTGTAGTTTCTGTTGGCTTCTTCTGTATTGCTATTTTTCCATTTTCTTCTTTCTTCCATCTTCTCCAACATTTTTTCTGTGACCCAAGGTTTCTTAATATTCTTGCTCTCTTTGTATCCTATTGTTTCCTCTGCAGCTATCTGTATAGAGGTTTTCAAATGACTCCATATATATATATATATATAACACAATTTATTTTAACTGCCCGCTGTGCATAGTTTCCCATTATTAGGACGACTTAAATTTTATATCGAACATATACAAATGTAAATACATGTATAAAAACCAATAGATTAACTTTAAAAAACACGTGTTTTCTCTGTGATTTCGTTATTTTAAAAATAAAAAAATACTTTATACACTAATGGGTTAATACTAATGATTTTTAGGTCATCGTCATTTTCTAAACTTCTGATGGCATGTCTAGTACAAAATTGAATAGTAGAGGGGATATGCATCGCCTTGCTTTAACTCACTGTGAATTTCAGAACTATCTGAAAACTGTTTGCCTACACGTACCTACTCTTTTCATCATTTTGACATATTCGAATAGGTATAACTAGCTTTTTAGGATTTTTTCTCGACATAACGTCTCTCTTCAATTTTGCATTATACAAAGAAGAGTCCATACTCGTGTCTCAGTTATAAGAATTTAAATCAATCCATGGAAGTCTTCTGTACCATCCCCTTGGAGAAACATACTCGGTTGTGTATCAAATCATACCATAGCCTTTACGTACGTTATAAACAATGAATAAATTTGTCTCTTTCATGTATTGGAGACAACCATATGAAATCTTGCTTGGCAGTTATAAATCTTGGAATACTTAACATTGAAGACACTGTATAGCTTCTCTTGATAGTTGGAGTAGGTATCTAGATTATTTAGAATAGTATATTTCCATTAACACATTGGAAATACACTGCAAGTATTAATATAAGATTGACACTACTCTGCTTTTGAGTAAGATGTTAATAAGGCAATAGTGTTAATGGAGGACACAGTCATATATTGGCTGTGCTAAGAACACAGCTGCTTATTCCATGGTGTGTCTATCTACATCAGGTGTGTCCAACCTCTTTTTTGGAAAAGGGCCAGTGTCGTTGACGAGAATTGGTTTGCGGGCCGCACTATCCGATTTTTTACCGTATTAAATATGATCAAAGATAAGCCAATTAATTTAAATATAAAATACCTAATATACTCTTATGTTAATTTTATTAAAATATTAATCATGTACCAGTTAAGTTATTTTTAAAATTAAATTAAAAACTGTTTTCATGCTTAATCTAATTATAAAATCTAAATTGAACAATGTAAATAAAGTATGTTTAATATAAATTTTAGCTTGAAATTTAAATAAAATTGTTATATTAAAATAATATTTTTTTTTTACCTGTCAATGCACTGCTTTTCACGAACAAGGGATCCGATATCTGGTTTGATGGATGATGTAGCAACTCGAAGCGAACTCTCCAGATGGCTGTCGGTGATTCGCGTTCTCGTTGTGCATTTCACATAATTTATCCTGGAGAACACTTGTTCGCATATGTATGTGCCACCGAAAAGTGATGCGAAACGAAGTGCATGTCTATTAATGCCCGGATATTTTTCTCTGGGAAAGTAGTCGCGATAGAATTGTAGTAAGGGGATATTTTTAAACTTATTCTTTAGGTCTGACGCACATTGAAAATCAACGCACTCCATTTGCAGATCCTCGGGGGACCTCGTCTATTTTAATGGATAGAGGGGAAGAAAATATATTGAAACTTATAACATTCTCCTTGAAGTCTTGAAATCTGACGAAGAATTCGTTTCTTAATTCTGATATAACTTCTGCGTACTTTTGAGACCCTCCATGGTATCTTTACCTTGTCGTGGTGGAGTGGCTTGTGTGCTTAAATGATCCTGAGAGCTATGCCGGCGGTAGCATTGTTGCCGATAGGGTTACCCATGCCGGACTGGTCGAAGGTGATAAGCCAGACGAAATAAGTACCTTGGTCGAAAGAGTGACGATCTTTCACCGTAAAAATACAACCGTCAAGAAATGCGGACATGGGTTCTACTGGGGTAAAATTTTCCGGAGGTCAAATAGTCCCCCATTCGGTTCTCCGGGCGGGGACTACTTCAGGGAACCCAATGCCAAAGGCTCAAACACAGGGACATGTTCCTAGGAACATGGAATGTTAGGACTTTATACAATAGCGGGGCACTAGAGATATTAACGCGGGAATTGGATAAATCGCCCTTGGATATAGTCGCTTTACAGGAAGTTAGGTGGCCAGGAGAAGGTAGTCAGGAATCAGGAAGCTTTTCATTATACTATGGGGGTGCAGAAAGACCTGCATTTGAAAAGGGTTTTTTAGTCAGAAGGAGGATCCTATCCGCTCTCCGAGATATTAAGTTTGTTAGTGATAGGATATCATACATAATTCTAAAGGGTAAACGACATGATTTTATAATTGTAAATGTACATGCCCCCACAGAAGATAAAGATGACAAGATCAAGGATGAGTTCTATGAAGAATTGGAATGCTTATTTGATAGCCTTTCACGATATCATATGAAAATTGTCTTAGGAGATTTTAATGCAAAAGTGGGGCGGGAAGATATATTCAAACCAACAATAGGCAAATCCAGTCTTCATGAAGATAGTAACGACAACGGGGTTAGATTAGTCACATTTGCCACATCAAAGAATCTCATTGTTAAGAGCACAACATTTCAGCATAAGGATATTCATAAATACACCTGGACGTCCCCAGATGGAGAAACTCGGAACCAGATAGATCATGTATTAGTGGATAAACGCTGGCACAGTAGCATCATTGATGTTAGATCAGTTAGAGGGACAGACTGCAATTCAGATCATCATCTGGTCAGGGTGAAAATCAGACAACGGCTATCGCTTATGAGAGGAACAAACGCTAAAGATGATTCTGTAAAATATGAATTAAAAAACTTGAAAAATGATGAAATGCGGCAAGAATACCAAATCAAAATTGCTAATAGATTTGAAGTACTGGAATCTTCAGATGACAATGTGGCAAACGAAGAAGAAACTGATATAAATAAAGAATGGGAGGCTATAAGAGATACTATTAAATTGTCAGCATCAGAAAGCATTGGTTGTTTAAAAAAGAGGCAAAACAAGAAATGGTTTGATGAGGAATGTGCCGACATTGTAAAGAAAAGAAAGCTAGCAAAAATTAACTGGTTACACGAGCCAAATGAGATAAATTTAGAGCAATTGGGTAGTATTAGACGGGAAACCACCAAGTTACTAAAGAGTAAAAAGAGGGAATATTTGAGAGAGAAGATTAATGATCTTGAAATGAATGCAAAAAATAGGAACATTAGAGAATTATATCAGGGAATTAGTATAGAGAAGAAAGGGTTTCAGGCTAGAACAAACATAATTCGGAATGAAAATGGGGATATGATTGCAGATTCCAAGAGTATATTAAATAGATGGAAAAGTTATTTTAATCAGCTATTAATGTACATACAGAACAGGACATTGAGGAGAATAACTTACAGACAGCAGAAATGCTAGTCGCAGAGCCAAGTGCATTAGAGGTTGAAATGGCAATTGAAAAATTGAAGATGTATAAAGCATCAGGTTCAGATGAGATCCCAGCAGAACTGATAAAATCAGGGGGAGAAAAATGATGGACAAGATACGCTGGTTGCTTAGTATGATTTGGGAAAAAGAAGCTCTTCCAGATGAATGGAAGGAATCAATTATCGTACCAATTTATAAGAAAGGAGATAAAACTGATTGCAACAACTATAGGGGCATCTCATTACTTTCAACTTCGTACAAAATTCTAACAAATATATTAGTAAACAGACTTACTCCCTATATTGATGACATTCTAGGAGATCATCAATGTGCATTTAGAAGAAACAGGTCTACAACAGATCAGATTTTTTAGTATAAGACAGATTTTAGAAAAGAAATGGGAATATAATGGTACTGTACATCAACTATATGTAGACTTCAAAAAAGCATATGATTCAATTAAGAGGGAGAAGTTATATAGTATCCTGCTGGAGTTTGGAATTCCTAAAAAGTTAGTTAGACTTATACGAATGTGTCTAAATGGCTCAACGAGTAGGGTGCGTGTAGGCAAACAGTTTTCAGACACTTTTGAAATCCAGAATGGGTTAAAGCAAGGAGATGCACTATCTCCTCTACTATTTAATTTTGTACTAGAGCATGCCATTAAATCTTTAGAGAATGAGGAAGGCTTACAACTCAATGGTATTAATAAGCTGTTAGTTTATGCTGATGATGTAGTACTACTGGCCGATAGCGAGGAGATACTAAAGGCCAACACGCACACACTATTGAGTAACACTAAGAAATTAGGACTGGAAGTAAATATCAGTAAAACTAAATATATGGTCACACATAGAAATACATTATATAATGGAAATGGACAGCTAATGACAAATGAGGGAAATTTTGAGGAATTGGCGGAATTCAAATACCTAGGAACAATAATCACAAATAGGAATGAGATGCACAAAGAAATTAACATAGGCTCAATTCTGGAAATGCATGCTATTATGCATTGCAGAGACTTTTGATGTCCCAACTCCTTTCAAAAAACGTTAAGCTGAAAATATATAAAACTATTGTTCTACCAGTTATATTATATGGGTGCGAAACATGGACTCTTACTTTAAGGGAGGAAAGGAGATTACGAAGTATTTGAGAATAAAGTTCTTAGGAAAATTTTTGGACCAAAGAGAGATGAACAGACAGGTGAATGGAGAAGACTACTTAACAATGAACTACATGGTCTTTATAGGAAGCCAGATATAATAAGAACAGTTAAGTCCCGTAGACTGCGATGGGCAGGACATGTTGCGCGTATGGGGAATGAAAGACCTGCATGGAATCTTCTTGTAGGAAAGCCAGAAGGAAAACGCCCAGTTGGTAGACCAAAAATGAGGTGGGAGAACAACATTAACTATGATTTGAGGAGGGAGTAGATTATACAGGGAATGATTGGAAAGCATTAGCTCAGGATAGGGATATATGGAGAGCTTATGTCCGTGCGGCCATGAACCTACGGGTTTGATAGTGCCAGTGAGTAAGTAAGTAAGTAAGTAAGTACTTTTGAGAATATTGATTATTACACTTTTATAGAGCTGGGAAATGCACAAAGTTGTTTTTCTATTTGTGATTCCGAAAGTGTCAATTTTGTTTCAAAGGCGTTCACGTAGTCAAACATAGTAGTGTTCAATTGGTCTTTACCTTGGAGACGTGAATTAAATTCGTTCAGTTGTGTTGTTATATCTACCAGAAAGGCAAAATCACACATCTATTCTGCGTCTTTAAATTCAACAATAGGTTTGCCCTTCTCCTCCATAAATGTTTATATTTCTTCCTTGAGATCAAACACTTGCTTCAACATTTTTCCACGGCCCAGTCACCTTATTTCAGTATAATAAACATCTTCTAATTCTGAATATCGACATTTTGTAAGAAATTTTAAAATTCTCTGTCGCCAACCATGTGAATGAATGAAATTCACTACTTTTACAACGACTTTCAAAACACTATCTAAATTTAGGGATTTAGCACAAAGGTTTTCATGGTGTATTAAGAAGTGATATTGCATTACAGAAATGTTTCCTACTTTAGCTGCCTCTGCTTCAGTAAATTAACTAACTCTTCTCTTTTTCCTGCAAATGTAGGATCTCCGTCTCTTGTTACACCAGATTGATTTGTATATTTCAAGCCAAGCCGGTTCAAGGTTTCGATGACACCCCCCCCATTAAATCATTGACTTTAGTGGTGCCTTTAAGAGGAACAATAACAGCTAATTATTCTGTAATATTAAAATCTTTATCAACTCCCTTTAAGAAACTTGCTAATTGGGCTGTATCGCTAGCATCACTACTCTCATCGAATGCCAGAGAATATAACTGGAAATTTGTGGCTCGGTATTTTAAAGTTCTCTCTATATCGGACGCTAATTCGTCAATACGACGAGCTACAGTCTTTCGCGACAAGCTTAATTTTACAAACTGCGCTTCTTTGTCAGGGCTAATCATATCAGTAACACTCTCAATGTAGTCTTTAACAAACTCGCCATTTGAAAATGGTTTAGATTTTTTGTAATAATTTCTGCTACTGCGTAACTCGCTTTTACCAGAGATTCAGTTTGAAGTGACACATTCTTTAAAATTAACTGCTGTCCCAAAGGTTTAATTTTAAGTTCGGGTACAGTGTTTTCACGAAATTGACCCTCAAATGTAATCATATGAAGACTCATGTTTTGTCTCGTTAGGCATATGTCGCTTTATGTTATATTCCTTAAACTTGAAACTGTTTCACTGCTAATTAAACACACTGCTTTCTTGTTTACTTCAGTAAAAAAGTACTGATTTGTCCACTTTATTTGAAAGGATATACCTTCGTCTGAAATTTTTCTTTTCTTGCCGCTACACTTAGAAGCCATAATTAACACTTATAAAACTCACAGAATTAATTATATTCTTCACACCTCTCACTAACACTGGCACTATAACGTGAGCGAACAACTGCAAACTGGAAACGACTTGAAATGTACAAAAATATAACAATAATAAAACATCTGGCATACACTCTCCTATGAAAATCGTAACCGCGCGGTCAATAATACACGGAGACTAGCGATGAGTGGAAGGTAGGATCATAAATCAAAATGTGGGCTGGATGTTTCTTAAAACGGATGTGATTTCTCCATGTTTTGAGTAACATGATGAGTAGGATGAACTTTCGCAAAAACATGTGTTGGAAACAAAAAACAGTTCTTGCTCTTTCAAGCTTATATCATACCAAATAGAATTACGTATTTCTTAAATCATATTAGACTGCAACTTACAAATATCACTGCGGGCCGAATACGATGTGATAGAGCAAATATCATTGCGGGCCGCATGCAATGGGATCGAAGGCCGCGGGTTGGAGACACCTGACCTACATAGTTCATGTATGGGTGTTAGGAATTGTACTCACTCCGCATTTCAGAATATACTAACTCCAACCTCAAACGCAACAAGCCTAAAAGGTCCTTGGCCAGCTATTGGACTCACATCCATATGTTCTAGTCACAGTGATGGTCGATCATCCAGCCATTAAAAGGGTGATACGTTATCAGCATGATGGGTCACCTAGTTATTATAAATTATTTTCTTAATATGGAATTGCCACCCCAAATTCCTCACAATGCTTTATGGGCACTGGTCTCATCATTGGCCAAAATTCCATGAACAAATTTATTTCCTCTAGCGGGACACAAACTAGCGCAAGTCACGTAGCCATCATGTCTTCATCTGCCTGGCTACGGCTTGGGACTGGAGATAAATACCGTCCTCACCATATTTGAGAGTTTTCTTATTGTTCTTTTAATTTGATTTGAAACAACTTTAAGTAAATATAGATACATTAACACTGGTTGACATGATTTGTAATTAATGTTGCCATGTTTCACTAGGGGTGCGATGGGGCCCGTACAAGTGGGCACGAATGGGGAATGAAAGAACGGTTGTCAAAATAAGCTTCCTTGTACGATAACCAGATGGAAAACGCCCCATTGGTATACCCAGAATGAGGTGAGAGAATAACATTTACATTGATTTTAGGGAAGTAGTTGATACAGGGAATGATTGACAAGCTTGAGTTCAGGATAGGAGATGTATGAGAGAGCTTAGGTCCGCGTGGCCATGAACTACGGGTTCAATAGTGCCTGTGAGTAAGTATGATTTACTAGGGGTTCGTTATTGTTATTTTTTAAATAGATTGGTTCATAAGTCATATTTAGGGTAGATATTTCGAAACAATCGGGATGAAGTTTACATTTGAATTTTCACTGTTTCTGCGTAAACACATAATTATTCAGATGATGGGATTTGAGCTTAAAACATGTAACTTATCACAGTTCATATTTTTCTCATAGGTCCAAATATTTAAAGTATTTAATCATCCACTAATTATTTGGAACTTTATTTCACTTAGAGGAACTTCGGGTAATTTGGACCCCTGTTTTGAATTTGTCGTTTTTATTCCTTTAATTAAGGGATTTTAATTTTGTTTACTTATAGTGATTACACAAGCCTGCATTTTAAAACTTTTTGTCAGCTTATTTATTTAAAATAGGTGCTTTTAAATCAATTTCTTATACTGATTCCAGAAATGATTTCATTTTTTGTCTATCGCGTCAGGTTTTTGCACATAATAAGAATTTATATTTTCACGTTTTAGCTACAAACATATTCAAACTTAATTTCACACAAGATATATTTTTGTTAAAAATACATGTTAAAATACTGTAGAAAACTGTCCTAATAATTTTGTGACTACCTTGAAACAAACAGATAGTAAATTGCGTTCCAATAATTTTCAAACCTTCTCTTCTCACTCTTCCTTGAAGTTCCTCCATTTTTAGTCTCCCTCATCAACATCCAACAATAGTTTCATTCCATGTTCCCTGGTGCCTCCTCTCCATCCTTTAATATCCTGGCGAAAACGTTCACCTTGCTCTTCACCATAATGTCCCGGATTTTTGGGGAAGTAGTCGATATGGAAACATAAAAAGTAAACTTTCACACTCATGTTACAATTGAGATTTTTGAAAATTTCCAACATATTTTCCACAATTGTCTTGTAATTAGGATCTTTGTTATTGCCTATAAAGTTTTCAGTAACAGATCAGAAAGCAGTCCAAGCTTCTTTTCCTCTCTTATTCATTGTTTATTCAAAATATTCATCCGTCATCAGTATATTTATTTGCGGACCAACAAAAATTCTTGCTTTCAATTTTTCTTGTGTGATGGTTGAAAATTTCTTACAAAGGTACTTGAAGCAAGGCCCATCCTTTGGTAGAGCCCTTACAAACTGCTTCATCAAGCCCAATTTGATGTGTAGGTGGTGGAAGCAGGACTTTTTGAGGGTCTACAAGTGGTTCATATAGGATGTTTTTAGTTCCAGGCACAACATTTCTCCGCTCTCGCCAAACTTTCACACCCCAATGTTTTTGCTCTGCCCGACAGTCCAATTCACGTAGATAGCATGGCATTTTTGTGAAACCAGCTTGTTGCCCTAATAGTATCCCTATAACATTAAAGTCACCGCAGATTAGGTATTCCTCATACTGGATAGTTGTTAATAGCAACTTCATGTTCTCGAATGTCGCCTTCATCTGAACTCAATCGGCAATAGGAATGGACCCGTACTCATTCCCGATTATGCAGTAACACACTTTTGAGACTATTCTTTGATGATCAACTTTTATGAGATTCATGATGTGTTCCGTTGAGGTATTATTCAAAATTAATATAAAATTATGGAATATTCACCTGAAAGGTCCGTCTCCTCAACTTAATTAATTATTTAACTGTAGCGCTTTCGGGACTTGTCCCATCATCGGCAGGATTCAAAACTGGTGTTTCACTGAAGATCTGGTAGAGGGGGTTGCATGTATTGGGTTCGATTTTGTTTATCAGGCTGTCGTCGTTGTGAGCTACTTTCATGATTTCCATCTCTTCGAGTACGTTTATCTTAGCTGGATTATTTTCTCTGTGCATTACTGTTAGGGTGTTTTCAATATTTAACATGCGATGTCCTTCATGGATAACGTGTTTTGCATAGCTTGATTTTCCTTCTGCGTGAATGAAGTCTCGAAAATGTTCTTTGAATCTGATGTTAAAACTCCTGTTTGTCCTTCCTATATAAAATTTGTTGCAGTCCTTACATGTTAGTTTATAAACTCCTTTGCTGTTGAAAATGTTATTTTCTTCAATGTTATTGTTCATTATGTTATTTAATTTGTTATTGGTTCTGTATGCTATTTTTACGTTTTTATCGGCTTTCTTTAGTGCATTGGCTAATGTTGCCATTTCTTTTCCTGTGTTTGTAAGTGTTATCCATGTTTACTTGTTGTTGTCAGATTCTTTTTCTAGTTTAGTTATGTAGGTTATATTGTTCTTCCTTTTCTGTTTATTTACGAGCTTATCTATGAATTCTTCATTATAGCCATTGGTTTTTGCCATATATTTAATGTAGTTGAGTCTTTGATTAATAGGAGTTTCAACATTCTACTGACTAAGCTATTAAATGTACTAATTTTCTGTTGAAAAGGGTGTGTAGATTTTTTGTTTATGGCCAGAGCTCTGTTTGTAGGTTTCCGGTAGATACCGATTTCTAGTTTCTTGTTGTGTGGATTTTTTGTTATAGACAAATCTAAGTAGTTTATGCTATTATTAACTTCTATTTCTTCAGTGAAAGTGTTTTTTTCATGCATGTTGTTTAAGTC
Source organism: Diploptera punctata (assembly GCA_030220185.1). Classification (NCBI taxonomy): domain Eukaryota; kingdom Metazoa; phylum Arthropoda; class Insecta; order Blattodea; family Blaberidae; genus Diploptera; species Diploptera punctata. Next base: position 772,764 of record JASPKZ010008128.1, read on the forward strand.
TTGTAGTATTTCTTTTTCTTTTCTGTTTTCATTGTCGTATATAACTAGTACGTCATCGACATATCGTATTATTAGTTTTATGTTGAATTTGTGTATTAGTTCCTCAATATGTGTATTAGTCGCTCAGAAAATGAAAAATGATGTCAAACTTGAAAATCGTTACACAATTAAGAACTCATTTGAACTAGCAGACAAACTACAGCATTTAGAAATCAATATGAACACTAAATTGACGTCATTCGACATAAAAAAACCTTTACAAACGAAACAGCAAACATAATAAAACAAAAACTAACAGACAGTAAACTTGAAGAAAACTATATCAATCAGTTAAAGAAACTAATAACAACAACAATAAAGCAAAATTACTTCCAATTTAACAATGAAGAATTTATTCAAGAAGACGGGATCCCAATGAGTAGTCCTACATCCGGAATAATGGCAGAAATCTTCCTACAAGAACTGGAAAATAAACATCTTGAGGAACTAATTTAACATAAAACTAATAATATGATATGTCGATGACGTACTAGTAATATACGACAATGAAAACAGAAAAGAAAAAGAAATACTACAAAACTTAAACAACATGCATGAAAAAATCACTTTCACTGAAGAAATAGAAGTTAATAATAGCATAAACTACTTAGATTTGTCTATAACCAAAAATCTACACAACAAGAAACTAGAAATCGGTATCTACCGGAAACCTGCAAACAATGCTCTGGCCATAAACAAAAAAATCTACACACCCTCTTCAACAGAAAATTAGTACATTTAGTAGCTTAGTCAGTAGAATGTTAAAACTCCCATTAAGCAAAGACAATTATATCCAAGAACTCAACTACATTAAATATATGCCAAAAACCAATGACTATAATGAAGAATTCATAGATAAGCTCGTAAATAAACAAAATAGGAAGAACAATATAACCTACATAACTAAACTAGAAAAAGAATCTGACAACAACAAGAAAACATGGATAACACTTACATACACAGGAAAAGAAACGACAGAATTAGTCAATGCACTAAAGAAAGCCGATAAAAAAGGAAAAATAGCATACAGAACCAATAACAAATTAAACAATATAATAAACAATAACATTGAAGAAAATAACATTTTCAACAGCAAAGGGTTTATAAACTAACATGTAAGGACTGCAACAAATTTTATATAGGAAGGACAAACAGGAGTTTTAACATCAGATTCAAAGAACATTTTCGAGACTTCATTCACGCAGAAGGAAAATCAAGCTATGCAAAACACGTTATCCATGAAGGACATCGCATGTTAAATATTGAAAACACCCTAACAGTAATGCACAGAGAAAATAATCCAGCTAAGATAAACGTACTCGAAGAGATGGAAATCATGAAAGCAGCTCACAACGACGGCAGCCTGATAAACGAAAACGAACCCAATACATGCAACCCCCTCTTCCAGATCTTCAGTGAAACACCAGTTTTGAATCCTGCCGATGATGGGACAAGTCCCGAAAGCGCTACAGTTAAATAATTAATTAAGTTGAGGAGACGGACCTTTCAGGTGAATATTCCATAAATTTATATTAATTCTTTGATTAGTCTATAAAAAGTGTCCACTTTGTCATATAAGTGCATTAACTCGTTCATGTTATTACTGTAAACCAAGCAATCATTCTGTGAGAATAAAGAACTAGTTATTTTTCTCTGTGTCTGTACCATGAGCAATGTGTTCCTGGTTCCAGAAGATTCTTACTTTTAAGCCGTGAGGCAAGTAGTTCTGCAGATTCTTTTGGCAAATTTAGATCACGAACTAGATCATTAAGGCCACTTTGAGAGAAACGTTGTGGAGTAAAGCCATCTTCAGGCTGATACATATCATCAGTATCGTCGTCAGTGATTGCATCAGGTTCACTTTCAACATTATATTCTGTCAGGTTCTCTAAAACAGCTGGAGGAAGAGGAACAGGCAAACTTCTCCATGTGGAACTGGCATAATGGCTGAAAGGTTGCTTGGATATACAATTTGGCTCTCATTTCTTTAATTGCACCCCTGAACATTACGCAAATAGGAGTAACAACCATTAAGGTGGTCTTTAGGCTCCCTCCACACCATAGGAATCGTAAACGGCATGCACGTTTTCTTCCCTTTTGTCCACAATCTTAAACTCTCAACGCAATAGCGGCAAAATTTGTTCGGCGCCCACGCCTTATCCTGGTCTCCAAGTTTTACTTTAAAATAAGCATATAAGCTTTTTTTTTCACAAAGTCTGTTAATATCTGTTCTTTGCTTAATCACTGTATAATTTCCACAAATATAGAAGAAAAGTTAGGATTGCTCACACACTTGTGTGTAGACATTGTCATACTTGCAGTCACACTAGAGAGATAAAATGAGAACAGCATTGCTAATGCAAGTGTCTGAGATGAACAACACTTCCAAACAAACTAATAACAACCTCAGCAATAGTTGTGCCAAACTAAAGGCTTAGAGGCTTGAATTGACAAATTTCCCTCCAACAATTCTCATTACCGTCTGGCACATATTATGCTCTCACCAATAAATATAATATGAAAACAGATTAGGTCCATTGTGAAAAAAACTGTACGTGATAGTAGAAAACTAAGAACAGTTCTGGAATCAGCATAAGAAAGTGAACTAATACAACGTATTGGTTTTGTCATCTGATATCGTGCAGGCTTGTGTTATCATTAGAGTTGTAACTGTGAAATAGCTTTGTTATTTTATTCAAATATGGAAACATCATAATTTATAATTTTTTTTTGCATTACAAGAAAGGTCCACTTCAATCTCCATATTCGGATAAAGTGGACCCCAGAGTCCATCCAAGCCTTTAGACTATTTTAAGTTTATTTACTCTATTAATTTATACAGACAGGCACAGATTAATCTGAAAAATATTTACGACTGATCATAATTAAAAAGTGTTGATATTTATTTAATGTTTTGAAAAATTATCGTTGATTATAACATTCGCACGTCATTTAACTCCAGAAAGCGACACAGAGTGTGATGTTTGACGATTCTAGTAGGATTTAATTCTTGGCTCGATAATCTTACTATTTTTCAGTCTTAATTGTTTTCTATGCCACTTGTAATATTATTTGGATAACGCTCTTGACAGTTTAAATTATTCCTACTAATATTTTCCATAAAAAATAATTTTTGTTATGTATTAGGCCTATTTTATTCCCAATATTTTACAAAATTAATGAACACAGATGATTATCTATTTCTTACCAAAACATTAAATTTATTATTTTGAATAATATATCATCGAATTACATTATATAAAATACAAATATAATGCATTTCTTACAAAAACAAATATTTTTAATTTATCGCTATTTTACAAATGAAAATATCACATGTGCATATTATATTTTTTATATTATATATTTTTAATATAAACATTTCAAATATTATGAGGACAAATGGTATTTTATTACATACACAAAACATATATTCTTTATGAATTATTTATCATTATTTTTCAAATTAAAAATGCATAAATATTATTCTTTTTTTTTTAAATCCATAATTTGTTATCATTTTACAAATATAAGAAAATACAAATGATTCTATATTTCTAAGAACATATAAATTTATCAAGTATTTTATTAATTTCATTATTTTAAAAACAGGTATTCTATTTATTAGAAAGTATGTAATGATTTCTATATTGCCATTATTCTATAAATTAAAATAAAAAACACAATTGCTTTTCCATTTCTTACAGAAAAATGTTATGAAATTTTTATTCTCATTATTATGCACATACAAAGAAAAAAAGGCAGATTAGTAATGTTGTACGAAAATATTAATCTGCAAAACCTGAGTCACTTTTTTATCTGAATCTGTTGCCTCTGTATCTAGAGTAGGTGCTGAGCTCAAAGAGAGAACTTCCTGTGTAATACCGTGTTTTCTGTTAGGAATTTGCCTCAAGTTGGCCAAAAAAGGATCAGAAGATATCAAAAGTCTGTGGAAATATCGGTGTTTGTGTTGACCCTCGAAGTTATTCTTGTGAAATGTTCCCGATATCTTCTACTATTTTTGTTTCTAGCTTCTAGTGCTTCTTCCGGAAGTTGACCAATCGAAAGAATACAAAAGGCAATAACAAGCTTGCCGTGGCATAAAATTTTGTGCACACTGCTTGGCATATAAATGGAACTGTATTCTTTCAAATACATATGTCTAGTTTCATCAGCATACATTCCAAAAGCATCAGCATTTATGGAAAACACGCAAATCAGTGTTTCTATGACAATAAAACGGCGATTTAGCTCAAAATTGACAACTGTTATTTGGACAGTCTTTTTGGCGTTTCTGAAAAATCGACGAGCAGTTTTCCATTATTCGTATTCCCTGCTTGTTGTGTTGGCATATCCACCAGTAGGACTGTCTCATTCTTGAATGTGTTATTAATATAGGCTACTTTTTCCTATTCTCAACTGTAGTCCCATATATATATATATATATATTGGTGAGTAGAAAGACTGGGATCTATCATCATCGCTCGGGATCGATCAGCTGATAAACTCTTTGGTTTATCTAATAACAGCCGTCAACTCTTTCTGGTGCCTCGTGTATGTGATACTTACATACTCACTGGCACTATCGAACCGGTAGGTTCATGGCCGCGCGGATATAAGCTCTCCATACATCCCTATCCTGAGCTAATGCTTTCCAATCATTCCCTGTATAATCAACTTCCCTCAAATTAGAGTTAATGTTATTTTCCCACCTCAATCTTTTTCTACCAACTGGGCGTTTTCCTCTGGCTTTCCTACAAGAAGCTTCCATGCAAGCCTTTTATTCCCCGTACGTGCAACATGTCCTGCCAATCGTAGTCTATGAGACTTAACTGTTCTTATTATATCTGGCTTCCTATAAAGACCATGTAGTTCACTGTTATGTAGTCTTCTCCATTCACCTGTTTGTTCATCTCACTTTGGTCCTAAAATTTTCCTAAGTACTTTATTCTTAAATACTTGTAATATCCTTTCTACCCTTAAAGTAAGAGTCCACGTTTCGCATCCATATAATATAACTGGTAGAATAATAGTATTATGTATTTTCAGTTTAACGTTTTTTTAAAGGAGTTGGGACACCTTGAGTCTCTGCAATGCATAATAGCAAGCATTTCCACAATTGAGCCTATGTTTAATTTCTTTGTGCATCTCATTCCTATTTATGATTATTGTTCCTAGGTATTTGAATTCAGCCACTTCCTCAAAATTTCCCTCATTTGTCATTAGCTGTCCATTTCCATTATATAATAAATTTCTACGTGTGACCATATATTTAGTTTTATTGATATTTACTTACAGTCCTAATTTCTTAGTGTTACTCAATAGTGTGTGCGTGTTGACCTTTACTATCTCCTCGCTATAGGCCAATAGTACTACATCATCAGCATGAACTAAGAGCTTATTAATACCATTGAATTGTAAGCCCTCCTCATTCCCTAAAGATTTAATGGCATGCCGTAGTACAAAATTAAATAGAGGAGATAGTGCATCCACTTGCTTGAACCCATTCTGGATTTCAAAAGTGTCCGAAAAATGTTTTCCTACACGCACCGTACTCTTTGTGCCATTTAGACACATTCGTATAAGTCTAACTAACATTTTAGGAATTCCGAACTCCAACACGATACTATATAACTTCTCCCTCTTCCATCCATAGTAATTCTGCCCGAAGGCAGGTCCTTCACTGCAATCATAGCATTTTCATGCTATGCTTGCAGCTTTACTAGGGAATTGTATAGATGTGGTAGCTTCCCGTTGCTTTCCACACCGGTGAAGGATGATGATGTTAATGATAATGGTTAAGGATGATAATGATAAGGATGATGGCCATATGATTTCGGGGACCGTTTGGGCCTTAAAGTTTTCCTGACATTTATCTTACAGGTGAGGAAAAACCCCGATAAAAACCTCACCCAGAAAAACTGCCCCGACCGGGAATCGAACCCGGGCCCGCTGCGTCACAAGGCAGCACGCTACCTCGAGACCACAGCGGTGGACTTCTCCCTCTTAATTGTATTTTATGCTTTTTCAAGTCTACGTATAGTTGATGTACATTACCATTATATTCCCATTTCTTTTCTAAAATCTGTCTTATACAAAAAATCTGATCTGTTGTAGACCTGTTTCTTCTAAATCCACATTGATGATCTCCTAAAATGTCATCAATATGGGGAGTAAGTCTGCTGACTAATATGTTTGTTAGAATTTTGTACGAAGTTGAAAGTAATGATTTGCCCCTGTAGTTGTTGCAATCAGTTTTGTCTCCTTTCTTAGATATTGGTACGATAATTGAGTCTTTCCATTCATCTGGAAGAGCTTCTTTTTCCCAAATCATACTAAGCAACCAGCGGGCTATGCAGGGCTATGATACAGTCTGACAAAGGTCGTGTGCTGTTGCTGAGACTGTGTGTCCGAGGAAGGTAACATATGGAGTGCCTAGTACGCTCTTTTTGGTGTTAATGAAAATGCCGTGCTCGGAGAGTCCCTGGAAGAATTTGCGGAGGTGCTCCTCATGCTCGGCTTCCGTTTTGGAGAAGATAAAGATGTCGTCGATGTACGGAAATGCGAAGTCTAAGCCGGACAGAGATTCGTCAAAGAAACTCTGGAATGTTTGTCCAGCCTTTCGCAATCCGAAGGTCATGAAATGTAATTCAAAGAGTCCAAAAGGGGCGACGATTGTGGTTTTTTGGTATGTACTGAGGATTGACGCTAATTTTGGTGTAGGATTTTACAAGGTTGGTGACGGAGAAGTTTGTACAGCCGTGTAGTTAATGAGAGAGATCGTGGATATGACTAGGGGGTATCTGTCGGGGATCGTTCGGGAGTTCAGCGCACGATGGTCGCCGTACGGGTGCCGACCTCCGTCCTTCTTTTGTACTAAAATGCAAAGCTGGTGTCCATGGTCCTTCCGAATGTCCAGCTGTGTTTTCCCGAAGCATGGTGTCGAATTCTTGCTTTGCGATGCTGAGGCAGTTTGGGGTAAGTCGGCGTGGTCTGCAGAAGACGAGTGGTCCTGGAGTGGTTCTGATGTGATGTACTGTGTGGTGGCGGACTTCTCTAGGAGCTCTGGCGGGTCGGGTTAAATCGGAGAACTCTGCAATGATGTTATGGTATGGTTTAAGGATAGTTAGGGATTTGATACTCGTTGAATTGTGGGTGGTAAGGCCATCCACTAAACACTTGTTACTACAGTCTGGAAGTAGATAGAAGTGGGAAAGCAAATCTGATCCAATGATTGGAATGTCGACGTCCGCAATGACAAATTTCCAAGTAAAGTCTCGTCGTAGCCCAAGGTTGAGTCTCGCTGGCAGAGTGCCGTATGTTTTGATGGGTGTGTTGTTGACTGCGACCAGTTCGTAGCCTGTGTGTCGGCGACGTCCTTGTAGGAGGCGTGGCGGGTAACAGTAGAGATCGGATCCGGTGTCGATGTGGAACTTGTGCCTGCTGTTCCTGTCTGTGACGAAGAGGCGGCTTCCAGTTATATGACAGCCGTTTGCTGCAATCACACTGCCGGTGGAGTTTGTTCAAAAAATTGCAAGGAGGTGTACATTTCTGCGCCTGGTCACGGAATGTTCGGTGATACCAGCAGAAACTATCGTCTGTGGGGTTTGGTGGTGGAGTAGGGCTGTTGGAGCGGCGGTGTTGTCCACGGGAGAGAAATCGCGGGCGGAATGAAGTCTGTAGGGCGGCCATTTGTTGCGCCAGTTGGTCAATGCGTTTGCTCAGTTCGCTGATTTGACTGTTGTGGGGTCCGAGTTGTACTGCATTAACGGTCGGGTGGAGGGGCGTTGGTGGCGTTACTTCTAGTATCTTATCGGCCAGTATAGCGACTCCGTCCGGTACAATCTCGGCCTGTGTTTGAAGAATGGCTTGCACTTGCTGTGGGAGGCGTTGTAACCACAATTGTCGCAACAGGTTATCTTGGACCTGATTGGCGCCGGCCAATGATCGGAGGTGTCAGGGGAACTGGGACGGTTTCCTATCACCAAGCTCTTCTTCCATTTAGAGTTGCCTCACTCGTTGTTCCTCGGATAAGGAGAAGCGGTGGATCAGTTCTGATTTTAGAATCTGATAGGCCCCCTGCGCTGGAGGGTTGGTAATTATGCCCTCTATCTCGGCTGCGAAACGACTCTTTGAGGTTCGATACAACGTACGCGTATTTGGTTGAGTTTTGCGTGATGCCTGTTACACTAAATTGCGCTTCGGTTTGGGCGAACCAGACCGCCGGTTTGTCGGCCAAAAAGTGGGTAGTTTTACACTCACGCGGTTAACACTAAATTCCTGTTAAAAGGAATCAATGGCGGCGCTTGTCTGTTGTTGAAGTTGCATTTGTAACGCCTGATTCTGTTTTAGCAGTGTTTGTAGTTACTCTTGTAGACTTTCCATGTCGGTTCACCGGTTGTAGGACCTTCCGAACCGTCGGGGACACCAGTTGTAGGATGAAGGCTGCTTATGTCGGGGTCACCAGTTGTAGGACCTTCCGAACCGTCGGGGTCGCCAATTGTAGGGTGTCGACTTTCCATGTCAGGATCACCAGTTGAAGGATGTTTTGTCGTAGGATGCAAGAATAAGACACTATTCACTACATAAATTTGTTTTCATTCAGTAATAATGCAATACAGCCGCCTGTCAAGGAATACGTTGAGCAACTGTTAGAAGCTATTGACGCGCGAGCATCTAGTAGAACGCGTGCACGAGCAAGGATCTAGGGCGGCTGCAGAGAGCTGCCATCTGTCGACGGTTTGTTGCGGGCGAATATCTCATGATATCGCCACAAATGTGTGTATCCATTCATTTGAAAGGTCCTCTTTTTCCAAATCACATTAAGCAATCTGCGTATCTCGATTATCAATTTTCCCCCTCCTTTAATCAACTGATCTGTTGGTATTCCTTTCAAAAGTTTTATACATCATTAAATAACTATTGCCATTTCAACATCTAATGTGCTTGTCTGTGGCAAGTACATCTGCTGTCTGTAAATCGTTCAATATTCTGTATGTGTTGATTTAATAACTAAAGAAATTAATTTTTCGATTTATCTTATGTATTTCTGCTTCTGTATACATAATCTTATTTTCTTCTATTTCATCACGAATTTTTACACCTGTTGCCGTCTTTCCATCCCCGATCGCCAACTTTCTCTATTCCAGTATTCTTCAATATGTAAGTTTATTTTCATCATTGCCTCGTTGACGTAGTCATTCCAGTTGTATCGTAGGTGACCTTGATATATCCTTTGAGATGGTTTCCTCCTTAATACCTTAATAGGGAATCTTTCCTCTTTCATACTATAGACGTGGCCATCCAAACTCACAACATTCCCATTTTCATTTTTAACACATCTATTCCAGCCTGAAATCAATTAATTTCTATCCAAATTCCATGATAATTATATGATGTTTTTGTTTTTGCATTCATTTCAAAATTTAATATTTTTATTTAATAATACCCTCTTTTTAATCTTTAAACATCTAGTTATTTCCTATCTGTTTTTGGCCATGCAATGTATATTTTCATAATTTTTCTCATGCATGCAATTTATCTTTACTAGCTTTCTTTTCTTTACAGTGTCAACAGATGTCTCACCAGAACATATCTTAATTTGCCTCTTTTTTTAATTAACTTACACTGTCTGATGATGACATTTTAATAATATCTATTATAGTCTCCCATCATCTCTTTATATCTGCCTCTTCCTTATTTGTCGACTTTCATCTGAAAATTTCAGTCATTCAAATTTATTACCAATGTTGAGTTGTTATTCTTTCCGCAGTTCACCATTTGTCAATTTTTTTAACCAGTAATCTCTAGCGTTTTTTATCATAAGATATAACCATTCTCTGATTTTCACCCATACCAGATGATAATACGACCTGCAGTAAGTACCCTTTACTGGTGAAGATGGTAATGATTTTATACATTTTAAATTCGTTACAACCCGAATACACGTTTCATTTAAGTTCTCCGTTGAAATAAGTGTTCTCTTTGGCAACTACAAGATTGCAAGTATTATTTTCATTTCTCTTGGTACTGAGTATTACTGAGGGTATTGTCAAATCCATGCATATTTAAAAAATGTTTTTTATCATAAGATATAACCATTCTCTGATTTTCACCCATACCAGATGATAATACGACCTGCAGTAAGTACCCTTTACTGGTGAAGATGGTAATGATTTTATACATTTTAAATTCGTTACAACCCGAATACACGTTTCATTTAAGTTCTCCGTTGAAATAAGTGTTCTCTTTGGCAACTACAAGATTGCAAGTATTATTTTCATTTCTCTTGGTACTGAGTATTACTGAGGGTATTGTCAAATCCATGCATATTTAAAAAATGTAACTTATTAAATATTTATACACTACTCAAAACAATTAGAGGGACACTAGGAAATATGCAAATATTTTTTCATTGGATAAAGGTACAAACATGAAATTAATAAAGTACATTATTTGTGGTTATTTATTTATTTATTTAGTGCTCATGTCGGTAAAAACAAATGAATAACGCTGACAATTAACTTTTCAAATAATTCCGCTAAGTAAGCAATTGAATCATGTGCTTATTTTTCAAAGTTAAACACTCGTTATATAGAGTTAGTATCGTGTGTGGCCTCCACGACATTCGATGACACTTTGGCACCTTCGTGGCATGCTCCCAATAAGATTCTGGATTTCCTATTGTGGGATATTCTCCCATTCCTCCTTCAGAGCATCTCCAAGTTGCTGCAGAGTTTGTGGAGCTTGATGTCGGTTCCTGACCTTCCTGTCTAGAAGATCCCACAAGTGTTCAATAGGGTTGAGGTCTGGGCTGACCGCTGGCCACTCCATTACCTCAATTTCATTCCTCGTCAGGAAATCCCTGGTGACAGCCGCAGAATTTGCCCTGGCATTATCCTGCATAGACAGAAATTCAGGGCCTACTCCAATGGCAGCAGGTACTACATGCTCTTCTAGAACGTGCTCGATATACCGGACAGCATTCAGTCGCTGGGGAACAAGTATAAGGTCCGTACGATTGTTGTACATAACTCCGGCCCACACCATTATGGAACCTCCTCCGAATCTATCAATTTCCTTACAGCCTCTGCAGAAAATCTTTCTCCTGGCCGTCCCCACACCCTCAATCGACCATCACAACGTGTAAGACGATACCTGGATTCGTCCGAGAAGAGCACAGACTCCCACTGGTTCAGGTTCCAATCACCATGGTTTTCAGCATACGTACGTCTTGCTGCCTTATGCCCATTTGTTAAGCGTGGTTTTTTAACGGGCCTTTTTGGACGAATATTCCCTTTCCTTAATCTGTTCCTTATGGTTTGGTCTGAAACTCGGATTCCGGAAGCCATATGAAGGTCATTCTGCAGGTCTTTACACTTTTTGTACGCTGTCGAAGAGCAGAAAGAACAACTTATCTATCATCCTGGGGGCTTGTTTTAAATTTACGGCCCTGGCCACGTCTTCTACAATACTGACTTGTCTCTCTGTGCCTGTTGCGTAACCTGGATACCACGGAAGGAGAAACCTCAAGCTCTCTAGCCACTTGTCGCAGAGATTGACCTTGTCGTAAAAGATGTAGAGCATGATACACTTCAAACTCGTTTAAATGCCTCATTTTGTCAGAGACTTCAATAAACAAGGCAATAATCAACATTCGTCACTATAGCCACATCAGGAAGCTAACCAATTAGAAGTGGCCAGTGCCTTCCAAAATAAAAAAATTCTCTATATTTGTTATTTGAGGTAATTTCTCTGTATTTAGGCCACGGATCTTTAAAATGTATATCCAATGATAAAATTAATAATTCAATTTACATATTGTCCAACTTTCAGCATCACAGGTTTAAAAAACAATTACTTAATCAATTTATTACAAGTGTTCCTCTAATGGTTTTGAGCAGTGTATTAATATGATTATGGCTGTTTTTACATATATGCATATAACTAACTCACTGGCACTACCTAACCCGTAAGTTCATGACCGCGCGGACATAAGCTTTCCATACATCCCTATCCTGAGCTAATGCTTTCCAATCATCCCCTGTATAATCTATTTCCCTCAAATCATAGTTAATATTATTCTCCCACCTCATTCTTGGTCTACCAACTGGACGTTTTCCCTCTGGTTCTCCTACAAGAAGCTTCCATGAACGTATTTTATTCCCCATTCGTGCCACATGCCCTGCCCATCGCAGAGATTTAACCGTTTCCACTACGTCTGGCTTCCCATAAAGACCACGTAGTTCACTCTTCTGAAGTCTTCTCCATTCACCTATCTGTTCATCTCTCTTTGTCCCAAAAAAATTTCCTAAGAACTTTATTCTCCTTTCCTCCCTAAAATTAAGAGTCAACGTTTCGCATTCATATAATATAAATGGTAGAATAATAGTTTTATATATTTTTAGTTTAACGTTTTTTGAAAGGAGTTGAGACATCAAGCGTCTCTGTAAAGCATAATAGCACGCATTTCCAGAATTGAGCCTATGTTTAATTTCCTTGTGCATCTCATTCCTGTTTGTGATTATTGTTCCTAGGTATTTGAATTCAGCCACTTCCTCAAAATTTCCCTCATTTGTCAATAGCTGTCCATTTCCATTATATAATGTATTTCTATGTGACTATATATTTAGTTTTATTGATAATTACTTCCAGTCCCAATTTCTTAGTGTTACTCAGTAGTGTGTGCGTGTTTGTCTTTAGTATCTCCTCGCTACCGTCCAATAGTACCACATCATAAAACTAACAGCTTATTAATAGCATTGAGTTGTAGGCCTTCTTCATCCTCTAATGATTTGATGGCATGCTCTAGTACAAAATTAAATAGTAGAGGAGATAGTGCATCTCATTCCTTCAACCCATTGTGGATTTCAAAAGTATCTGAAAACTGTTTGACTACACGCACCCTACTCTTCGTGCCATTTAGTCACATTCGTATAAATCTAACTAACTTTTTAGGAATTCCGAACTCCAACAGGATAGTATATAACTTCTCCCTCTTAATTGAATCATATGTCTTTTTGAGATCTACGTATAGCTGATGTTGAGTACCATTATATTCCTATTTATTTTCTAAAATCTGTCTTTAACAAAAAATTCTGATCTGTTGTAGACGTGTTTTCTCTAAATCCACATTGATGATCTCTTAGAATGTCATCAATATAAGGAGTAAGTCTGCTTACTAATATATTTGTTAGAACTTTGTACGATGTTGAAAGAAATGAGATGTCCCTATAATTGTTGCAATCCGTTTTTTCTCCTTTCTTATAAATTGGTACGATAATCGATTTTTTTCCATTCATCTGGAAGAGCTTCTTTATCCCAAATCATATTAAGCAACTGACATATCTTGTCAATAATTTTTTCTCCAACTGATTTTATCAGTTCTGCTGGGATCTCATCTGAACCTGATGCTTTATATATCTTCAATGTTTAAATCGCCATTTCAACCTCTAATGCACTTGGTTATGCGATTAGCATTTCTGCTATCTGTAAATCATCCTCTTCAGTATCCTGTTCTGTATGTACATTTAGTAGCTGATTAAAATAACTTTTCAATCTGTTTAATATACTCCTGAAATCTGCAATCATATCCCCACTTTCATTCCGAATTATGTTTGTTCTAGCCTGAAATCCTTTCTTCTCTTTACTAATTCCCTGATATAATTCTCTAATGTTCCTATTTTTGCATTCATTTCAAGATCATTAATCTTCTCTTTCAAATATTCCCTCTTTTTACTCTTTAGTAACCAGGTGGTTTCCCGTCTAATACTACTCAATTGGTCTAAATTCATATATGATATTTTACTATGATATCGTGAGAGGGTATCAAATACGCATTCTAATTCTTCACAGAACTATCCTTGATTGGTGGCACTGTGTAGCGTGGTGGTTAACGCACTGCGCTGCAAGCCAGAAGGTCGAGGGTTCAAGTCCCGGTGGTGTCAGGATTACTAAACTGAACCAAACCCGCTGGCGTCACTATGGCCCTGGGGTCGACTCAGCCTCTAACCGAAATGAGTACCAGACGCTTGTTCTGGGGGTAAAGGCGGTCGTCACGCAGGGCTGACAACCCGGCTGACGTAAATTGCCGATTGTCTAGAAAAAGTGAGAGCCTTAACTTCCTACTCCCAAGGGCCTCCGGGCCTGTTGTGGGATCACTTTACTTTACTTACTTATCCTTGATCTTGTCATCTTTATCTTCTGTGGCAGCATGAACATTAACGATTACAAAATCATGTTGTTTAGCCTTTAGAATTATGTACGATATCCTATCACTGACAAACTTAATATCTCGGATAGCGGATAGGATCCTCCTTCGGACTAAAAACTCCGTTCAAAATTCAGGTCTCTCTGTACCCCCGTAGTATAATGCAAAGCATCCTGATTCCTGACTACCTTCTCCTGGCCATCTAACTTCCTGTAAATCGACTATATCCAAAGGTGATTTATCTAATTCAGGGGTTAATACCTCTAGCGCCCCGCTATTGTATAAAGTCCTAACATTCCATGTTCCTAGGAACATGTCCCTATGTTTGAGCCTTTGGCATGGGTTCCCTTAAGTAGTCCCCACCCGGAGAACCGAATGGGGGACTATTTGACCTCCGGAAAATTTTACCCCAGTAGAACCCATGTCCGCATTTCTTGACGGTTGTATTTTTACGGTGAAAGATCGTCACTCTTTCGACCAAGGTACTTTTTTCGTGTGGCTTATCACCTTCGACCTGTCCGGCATGGGTAACCCTATCGGCAGCAAAGCTACCGCCAGCATAGCTCTCGAGATCATTTAAGCACGCCAACCACTCCACCACGACAAGGTAAAAATACCATATATATATATATATATAATATATATATATATATATATATATATATATATATATAAAGTAAAATATGGTCCAGGGAGGTAAAATTTGTCGACAATTAATTTTGACACACCCTGCACATTTGCGATTTTTGCACTATTTCAGTACTCCCAATGTTAGAATCAATTGTCGCAATTACACATAAATGCTAATAATAAACACTAATCAACTCACTGGCTGTATCGAATCCCTAGGTTCTTAGCCGCGCGAACATAAGCTCTCCATACATCCCTATACTGAGCTAATGTTTTCCAATCATCTCTTATACAATCCCTCGCCCTGGGGGTCCGTCGGGCCCTAGCAACAGGGCGCGTCCCCTGGTGGCGGATAGGGGAACGGTCGGTGGTTTGCTTGCATTCCTCCCGGGCTAGGTCCAGTCCGGTCCCGCGGGCCATTTGTGAGGTCGTCAGGACTCGAGCGACCTGACGTACTACATAGCTCGTGCTGCGCCCACTCCAGCAGCAAAACGCGTCCCCTCGGTGGCGTAGTGGGGAAAAGGTCGGTGGATCTGCTAGTCAGTCCTCCCTTCCAAGTCCGATGTACTCGCGGACCATGAGTGGGGTCAGCAGGGAAAATGAGGGCCCTGCTGTCAAACCTTTGCGTCCCGGCCCAGAAGCGGGAGCATGGGCCGCTGTTGGCGGAGCGGTGGGAGACTGGGGATCAGAAGCCCCTTTCTCTTGGTTCGATGGAACCCAACACCATGGGAGATGAGAACCCTGGATGCCTACATTGCTCAGTGCGCTGCCTCACAGCAGCTACACGACTAGGCTTAGTCTTGCGAACGGGCTGGTTGGGACAATACCGGGCGTAATGCTGGGGATTACCACCAGGTCAATAAGCTCGGGAAAGGAGGAAGCGCGGTCTTTGTTGGTGGGATTTAGCGCCGACTCTGGAACCGAGTGACCCAAGGACAATCTGTGAGGTCGTCAGGAGTTGAGCGACCTGACGTATTATAGCTCAGGCTGGACCCACTTCAGCAACCAAACACGTCCCCAGCTGGTGCACTGGGTTAAAGGTCGGTGGATCTGGTAGAGAGTCCTCCCGGTCAAGTCCAAGGGACTCGTGAACCATTAGTGGGGTAGGCAAGAGTTGAGCGCCTTGTCGTATTATTTGCTCATCTGTTGGAGCTTGCGAGCTCCGTGCTGGCCCACAACAGCTGCAAAAGGCGTCCCTGGGGGCACATCAGGGCTCGGCTCGGACCAGTGCATAGGGGATCAACTGTACTGGTTCCTGGCTCGGCCTACGGGCCCGTCGACAAACTGTGGGGTCGCCAGGAGATGAGCACCTGGATGTACTAAAAGTCTCACACTGTTGGGCTTGTAGCCCTAGCCGGTCTCACAACGGCTGCAGGACACGTCCCTGGAGGCAGAACAGGGGAATGGTCGGTGGATCTGCGACAGCAGTCCTCCCGGCTAGGCTCATGGAGCCCGTGGACCAACTGTGGGGTCGTCAGGAATGAGCGACCTGATGTACTATGTAGCTCAGCAATTCCCAGAAGTTGCAACTCCAACACCCTCTCCCTGGGGTGTTGGTTTAAGGACCGTGAACTTGAACGTGGACGTGAACATAGGATAGGAAGGACTAGAACTAGGACTTGGGAGTATGGTCATGACGACCGAGGTATTCCAAGGGGTGGGGGAAGGGCCTAGAGATATACAATCTCCTTCCCTCAAATCATGGTTAATTCTATTCTCCCACCTCATTCTGGGTTTACAAACTGGGCGTTTTCTCTCTGGTTTTACTACAAGAATTTTCCATACTCGTCTTTCATAACCTACTCGTGCCACATGCTCTGCCCATCGCAGTCTACCAGACATAATTGTTCTTATCATATCTTGTTAGCTATAAAGATTGTAACTCACTGTTATCTAACCGTCTCCATTCTCCTGTCTAGTCATCTCTCTTTCGTCCAAAATTTTTCCTAAGAACTTTATTCTCAAATACTCGTAATCTCCTTTCCTCCCTTAAAGTAAGAGTCCACGTTTCGCGTCCATATAATATAACTGGTAGAATAATAGTTTTATATATTTTCAGTTTAACGTTTTTTGAAAGGAGTTGGGACGTCAAGTGTCTCAGTAATCCATAATAGCACGCATTTCCAGAATTGAGCATGTGTGTAATTTCTTTGTGCATCTTATTCCTATTTGTGATTATTGTTCCTAAGTATTTGAATTCAGCCACTTCTTCAAAATTTCCCTCATTTGTCATTAGCTGTCGATTTCTATTACATAATGTATTTCTATGTATGACCATATATTTAGTTTTATTGATATTTACTTCCAGTCCCAATTTCTTAGTGTTACTCAGTAGAGTATGTGTGTTGGCCCTTAGTAATCTCCGTGATATCGTCTAATAATACTACTTCATCAACATACACTAACAGCTTATTAATACCAATGAGTTGCAGGCCTTCTTCATCCTTTAAAAATTTGGTAGCATGCTTCAGTACAAAATTGAATAGCAGATGAGATAGTGTATCTGTTTGCTTTAACCCATTGTGAATTTCAAAAGTATCCGATAATTGTTAACCTACACGCACCTTACTCTTTGTTCTATACACACACGTTGGAATAGGCCATACTAACTTTTTAAAGAATTCCGAATTCTAGCAGAATATTATATAACTCCTCCCTCTTTATTGAATCGAATGCCATTTTGAAACACATATACAGTTGATGCCAGTGTGTGTCATTATATTCCCATTTTTTTTTCAAAAATCTGTCTTATAATAAATATCTGATCTGTTTTAGACCTGTTTCTTCTAAATCCACATTAATGATGCCCTATTATGTCATCAATATAGGACGTAAATCTTCTTGCTAATATAGGCCTACTTGTTAGAATTTTGTACGAAGTTGAATGTAATGAGTTACTCCTGTAGATGATGTAATCTCCTTTCTTATAGAGTGATACGGTAATCGATTCTTTCCATTCATTTGGAAGTTTCCCTTTTTCTCAAATCATACTAAGTAGCCCACTTATCTTGTCCATCAATTTTTCTCCCCCAGATTTTATCAGTTCTGCTGGGATCCCACCTAAACCTTATGCTTTATACACCTTCAATTTTTATATCGTCATTTCAATCTCTAGTGCACTTGGTTCTCTGACTAACATTTCTGCTGTGTGTAAATCATCCTCTTCAATATCCTGTTCTGCATGCACATTTAATAACACACTAGACTCTTAAATCTTCAGTGACGTTTTGAAGTCTATTAATTCTACAAGGTGGTCAGGTGAAGTTATTGTTTGTGCGATTTTTTTCGAACAACGTTTCAGTGATGGTGTAAGCTCAAATGTAATAATCATTCTAATATGACTTTTTTTTGTGTTACCGGTACTGTATAATCTTTTCAAGCAATAGCAATCATTTAAAGGAGTGCAATTTAAAGTACGTGCATTTTATTGCTGCCATTCTATAATTCAGACAATATTTTCACGTAGGTGATTCCATGACTGTTTAAACTTGTACGTAATGTTCTTATGGAGAGTCATGTTCCTTCAAAAGAAAGAAACGCATACTTTAGGTATCATTGTGTTGTTCATTAAATAATTAAAACAAATTAAACAAATTTGATAGATATATATAGCATTATATGCTTATACAGAACTTTTAATTGAAAATCTATTTATATTTTTTCAACATTGTTGCTCTCCTATAATGTTCAATACTTGAGGAGATACAGTAGAGTGCATTCAACCCAAGCTACCCCAGCACTGCTGGGGTAATTAGTATATTAATAATTTCGGATTAAAAGAAAATAGTATATTTGCCAAATTTCATTCAAATCAATTACGCGTGAACATCAAAATTCAAAATTCCCGCCGCGCCAGCAGACTATCGTATTCGGCTTGACGGAGTCTTCTGCGTTTCACATTATCTCCGTAGAGGAACCCATAGAGTGTTTCATCTATGTTATCCCCACCAACACCAGCTATTTCGCTGCAGATGAATTATAATTCGTCTGGCTTAACTTTGCAAGAAATTTGTATAAAGAAAGAGCTGTGCTCACCTCTCTCACTCGCACCAGCGTTGGCGGT
This sequence comes from Diploptera punctata, assembly GCA_030220185.1. Taxonomy (NCBI): domain Eukaryota; kingdom Metazoa; phylum Arthropoda; class Insecta; order Blattodea; family Blaberidae; genus Diploptera; species Diploptera punctata. The sequence continues at coordinate 791,705 of JASPKZ010008128.1, forward strand.
GTTTCTTCACCAGATGTTTATAGGAGTAAGGGGAAGACGAAAACGGCAACAGGGTGGGTTCTTTCTTATGTACCAGGGCGAAAGCGGTCAAGGATCTACCCTTATTTCTCCATCTCTCTCTTTGTCAAGTTAAGCCAGATATACAATAGCGACAATCCACTAATGCACTTGCCTGCTATGTCCAGCGATAACCCACACTAGACCAGCGATAACCCGCTAGACGAAACTTGTGTCTTTTTTTTTCAAATGCCCCAGGTTTGTCTTTCGACATTCCTGGTCTCTCTCCTGGCATGGCGTACTTGTAACCCACTTCTGAGGTTGGTGCGCCTGGAAGGCGGGGTTACGTTGCTCCGATGATATGATGGGTGATGATGATGATAATGGTGCGCCAGGAGAATCCCTAATGCTAAGCTTAACCTAAGATGAATATGAATGATGATGATTGCGTTGGCCATATAATTTCGGGGACCGTTTGGGCCTTAAAGTTTTCCTGACATTTGTCTTACAGGTGAGGAAAAACCCCGATAAAAACCTCACCCAGAAAAACTGTCCCGACCGGGGATCGAACCCGGGCCCGCTGCGTGACAAGGCAGCACGCTACCCCGAGACCACAGCGGTGGACATACTTGTGTCTTATTCCATCGATTTTTTTAACATCAGGTAGCTGAATCCAGAAACTTCACAACTCGAAAAGTATAGGCTTACACAAGATCGAATAAACTTTTGACGTATCGATTCATGAAACATAACATGATTGGATGATTTGGAAAGCGCCAATCCCACAATAACAGAAATTTTAGAAATAACATTTTTTAATTTATGATATTTAATTTGTTATTTACATTTTTACAAAATACAATAAATAAATAAAAGCATGCGATACGTTTTGTCAGCTGTAGCAACCTGTTAATTTAAGAAGCTTTAGGGCCTATTTATATTATATATTTATATTATAGGCTATACCCGAGTAACAACAATTGAATTATTACGAACGTGTAGATCTATACATAATTTGTGGAAAGCAACAGTTGAATTCAATATCGGCACTGAATTCGTTCAAATGCGTTATTAATAAGTTTTAAAGTGTTACTGATAAATGTGATTTGCAATTTAGTAAAAATGAATCTAAGTGACCGTATAATTTACATACTAGATCATTTTCGTGCAGAACTTTCAACGAGAAAAAATGACCTCGTACGACAAGGAAGGCCAACTCCATATTTACCTATCTAACAAAAAAATAATACAAGGTAGTAAGTTTTTATATAGGTCTACTATAAGCAAATTTTCTTCATACAGCTGGGGTAATAGGTGACCACCACATGCCACTGATTCGATTTATCCCTAATAGCACCAGCTACTTCCTTGAGGATGAATTGACGCATGCGCATATCATATATTTTCATGTGTGGCTACTAAGACCATCGATAGCTCACATTTGACGAAGCTTGTGTTTAAAGCCATCGATTTTTTATTGATTACTTGTTAACTGGTCCTGGCTACGTCACACCCGAAGAAGAAATATACAGGTTAACCTGTAACCATGAAACATGAATGAAAGTTTCGACCTATGGATTCATTAAGCTTTCCTTTGACGCTATTGGCTGATGCGAGACGATAAATCTGATTGGCTGTTTTGGGATGACAAAAAGAATATTATTTTTTAAAATTCATAACATTTAATTTATGCATTATATTTTTACAGAACGAAAAAAAAATCAAATTAAGTGACTACACTTTGTTAGCTATAGCAATACACTAATTTAAGTATCTTTATTTATATTATCAACCTAATAAAACAATTGAACGTTTCCGAATGCGTATATATTATTTGTGAAAATCAACAGCTGAAGTTTTTAATATCAGCATTAAGTTTATTCAAATGTAGTATTAATTTGTTTTCACAAGTTTTGGTTGAAGTGTTACTGATAAATGTGATGTGTCAAGTTACTGAAAATGAAAATATGAATGTTTGTGTAATCTTTATATAAAAAAATGTGTGTCCGTGAGTCTGTCTGTCCTTATATGGACTCAAAAACTACTTGACCGATTTAAATGGGGTTTTTACCTTCATTTAGAGAATTTTTCGGACAATTAATATATTTGGTATATTGCCGTACATACTATAGGACCGGAGCTTAGGAAATCCATAGGTTCAATAAAATAGTAGCTTTTGGACTCATAAATGGTTACGGTGCCTAAATCATTATAAATAACGTACACCAAATTAATCTACCCAGAAATGAATACCTAAAAAAAATGTACAAATAATCCCCAACAGCGTATGTGTATCTCTTATGAATAACACACAATAAAATATTTGCCTTTCAGCTCATTGGTGCCTATAAGATAGGGATAAGTAGATTCCTGGGCAACACCGGTAATCAGTATCTAAAAGTCATTAACTAACTAACTAACTAACTAACTAACTAACTAACTAACTAACTAATTGGCACTATCGAACCTGTAGGTTAATGGCCGCGCAGACATAAGCCTTCCCATATATCCCTATCCACAGCCAATGTTTTCCAATCATTTCCTGTATAATCTACTTCCCTCAAATCATCGTTAATATTATTCTCCCACCTCATTCTTGGTCTACCAACTGGGCGTTTTCCCTCTGGTTTTCCTACAATAAGCTTCCATACACGTCTTTTATTCCCCATTCGTGCCATATGTCCTGCACATAGCAGTCTACGAGACTTACTGTTCTCATTATATCTGGCTTCCTATAAAGAACATGTAATTCACTATTTTTATATATTTTCAGTTTAACGTTTTTTGAAAGGAGTTGGGAAGTCAAGAGTCTCTGTAATGCATAATTACATGCATTTCCAGAAATGAGCCTATGTTTAATTTCCTTGTACATCTCATTCCTGTCTGTGATTATTGTTCCTAGGTATTTGAATTCAGCCACTTCCTCAAAATTTCCCTCATTTGTAATTATCTGTCCAATTCCATTATATAATGTATTTTTATATGTGACCATATATTTAATTTTATTGATATTTACTTCCAGTCCCAATTTCTTAGTGTTACTCAGTAGTGTGTGCGTCTTGGCCTTTAGTATCTCCTCGCTATCGGCCAATAGCACTACATCATCAGCATAAACTAATAGCTTATTAATACCATTGAGTTGTAGGCTTTCTTCGTTCTCTAAATATTTGATGGCATGCTCTAGTACAAAATTAAAAAGTAGAGGAGATAGTGCATCTCCTTGTTTCAACCCATTGTGGATTTCAAAAGTATCCGAAAACTATTTGCCTATACGCACCCTACTCTTTGTGCCATTTAGACACATTAGTATAAGTCTAAACTAACTTTTTAGGAATTCCGGAACTCTAGCATGATACTACATTACTTCTCCCTCTTAATTGAATCATATGCCTTTTGGAAGTCTACGTATAGTTGATGTACAGTACCATTATATTCCCAATTCTTTCTAAATTCTGTCTTAAGCTAAAAATCTGATCTGTTGTAGAACTGTTTCTTCTAGATCCACATTGATGAACTCCTAGAATCTCATCAATACTCCGTATAAGGAGTAAGTCTACTTACTAATATATTTGTTTGAATTTTGAACGATGTTGAAAGTAATGAGATGCCCCTGTAATTCTTGCAATCAGTTTTATCTCCTTTCTTATAAATTGGTATGAAAATCGATTATTTCTATTCATGTGGAAGAGCTTCTTTATCCCAAATCATATTAAGCAACAGGCGTATCTTGTCCATCAATTTTTCTCCCCCTGACTTTATCAGTTCTGCTGGGAACTCATCTGATCCTGATGCATTATACAGCTTCAATTTTTCTATTGCATTTCAACCTCTAATGCACTTGGTTCTACGATTAGCATTTCTGCTGACTGTATATTATCCTCTTCAATATCCTGTTCTGTATGTACATTTAATAATTGCTTAAAGTAACTTTTCCATCTATTTAATATGCTCCAAGAATCTGCTATCATATCCCCAATTTCATTCCGAATTATGTTTGTTCTAGTCTGAAACCCTTTCTTCTCTATCCTAATATCCTGATATAATTATCTAATGTTACTATTTTTGTTATTCATTTCAAGATCATTAATCTTCTCTCTCAGGTATTCCCTCTTTTTACTCTTTAGTAACCTCGTGGTTTCCCGTCTGACACTACCCAATTACTCCAAATTTACCTCATTTGGCTCGTGCAACCATTTAATTTTAGCTTGCTTTCTTTTCTTTACAATGTCGGCACATTCCTCATCAAACAATTTCTTGTTTTGCCTCTTTTTTAAGTGACCAATGCTTTCTGATGCTGACAATTTAATAGTATCTCTTATAGGATCCCATTCTTTATTTATATCAGTTTCTTCTTCGTTTGCCACATTGTCATCTGAAGATTTCAATACTTCAAATTTATTAGCAATTTTAATTTGATATTCCTGCTGCATTTCATCATTTTTCAAATTTTTTAAATCAAATTTTTCAGAATAATCTTTAGCGTTTGTTCCTCTCATTAGCGATAGACGTTGTGTGATTTTCACTCTAACCAGGTGATGATCCGAATTGCAGTCTGTCCCTCTAACCGATCTAACATCGATGATGCTACTGTGCCAGTGTTTGTCCACTAATACGTGATCTATCTGGTTTCGAGTTTTGCCATCTGGAGACGTCTAGGTGTATTTTATGAATATCCTTTTGCTGAAATGTTGTGCTCTTAACAATGAGATTCTTTGATGTGGCAAAGGTGACTAATCTAACCCCATTGTCGTTACTATCTTCATGAAGACTGAATTTGCCTATTGTTGGTTTGAATATATCTTCCCGCCCCACTTTTGCATTAAAATCTACTAAGACAATTTTCATATGATATCGTGAGAGGGTATCAAATACCCAGTCTAATTCTTCGTAGAACTCATCCTTGATGTTGTCATCTTTATCTTCTGTGGGAAAATGTACATTAACGATTACAAAATCATGCCGTTTACCCTTTAGAATTATGTATGATATCCTATCACTGACAAACTTAATATCTCGGATAGCGGATTTTTAAACTGACCCAAACCCTCTGGCGGCACTATGGCCCTGGGGTCGACTCAGCCTCTAACTGAAATGAGTACCAGACGCTTGTTCTGGGGGTAAAGGCGGCCGTCACGCAGGGCTGACAACCCGGCTGACATAAAGTGCCGATTGTCTAGAAAATGTGGGAGCCTTAACGTCCTAATACCCCAAGGGCCTCCTGAGGCCTGTTGTGGGATCACTTTACTTTACTTAGCGGATAAGATCCTCCTTCGGACTAAAAACCACGTTCCAAATTCAGATCTTTCTGAACCCCCGTAGTATAATGCAAAGCTTTCTGATTCCTGACTACCTTCTCATGGCCATCTAACTTCCTGCAAAGCGACTATATCCAAGGGTGATTTATCTAATTCACAGTTTAATACCTCTAGTGCCCCGCTGTTGTATAAAGTCCTAACATTCCATGTTCCTAGGAACATGTCCCTATGTTCGAGCCTTTGGCATGGGTTCCCTGAAGTAGTCCCCGCCCGAATACCGAATGGGGGACTATTTGACCTCCGGAAATTTCTACCCCAGTTGAACCCATGTCCGTATTTTTGACGGTTGTATTTTTACGGTGAAAGATCGTCACTCTTTCAACCAAGGTACTTATTTCGTCTGGCTTATCACCTTCGACCAGTCCGTCATGGGTAACCCTATCGGCAGCAATGCTATCGCCTGCATAGCTCTCGGGATCATATAAGCACGCAAGCCACTCCACCACAAGGTAAAGATACCATGGAGGGATCTAAAAGTCATTACGATATAAATTTATATACATTTATTTTCTTATTACTTATTCAACTAACACAACATAAAACACATTTAATTTATTTAGGCGCAGCAGCACACGCCGGATATTAGCCAGTTTATACTGTAATATAAACATAATATTATTTTCGTGCAGACATTTAAAAGGAATTTTACTTGATCGACGTATGAGATATAATCATGTTTAACTGACCGTAAACAATTTTAGACTCTAATTCATTATTTGTTGGAACTGTTTATTATTCGGTCAAGACCGAAATACTAGTTGGACGAATATCAGGTACCGTACATTAATTTTGGGAAGTTTAACGAAAGCTGCAGTTTCCCCACGATGAAACTATTTGCCATATTACGGAAAAGAGAAACATGTTGGCTTCCTTTGACTGAATTATTGATTTGTGCATACATGAATATGACATTTCTTAAAATATTCAATATTTATACCATACTGTTTTGACAGGTTTCTAGAAACGAATTTATAATAATAAATTCCCTCTACTATTTGTAAGCTGAACATTTGCAATAGGGTCAGTTCTGGTGGACTAGTGGTTACCATGCTCGACTCTGGTTCCAAAGATCACGGGTTCGAACTTGGCCGAGATCGGTGTATGTATCAGAGCATTAAAATCCGGAATATGAATTCCTTTGGAATGAAAATAAAGCCGTAGGTCCTGTATAGTAAATTTACGGCTCCCAAAATAATCTCAAGCCTGAAAAAAAGAATACATTTGAGCAAAATTTGTTGGCACTTTCACTCCCTCATTTGAACTGCGACACTAATGAGAGTAATGTCCTTGGCTGTTAAAGGTGTGTTGTTAAACAAAATAATAGTGTACCATTTTGCAATACAAGTTGTTATAAAGTGTAAATTGTATTTCTATCGTGAAGCTGGGGTAAATCCTGTGATCACCGCACACCAGCGTCAGTGATATTTAAAAATTATTCAATTGTCGATTAGCTTCCCAATCACTTGCAGATGTCACATAACTAACTAACTCACTGGCACTATCGAACCCGTAGGTTCATGGCCGCACGGACATAAGCACTCCATATATCCCTATCCTGAGCCAATGTTTTCCAATCATCCCCTGTATAATCTACTTCCCTCAAATCATAGTTAATGTTATTCTCCCACCTCATATTTGGTATACCAACTGGGCGTTTTCCCCTCTGGTTTTCCTACAAGAAGCTTCCATGCACGTCTTTCATTCCCCATTCGTGCCATATGTCCTGCCCATAGCAGTCTACGAGACTTAACTCTTATCATTATAGCTGGCTTCCTGTAAAGACCATGTAATTCACTGTTGTGCAGTCTTCTCCATTCACCTGTCTGTTCGTCTCTCTTTGGTCCAAAAATTGTCACATACCGATAAAAATATAAAAACTGAAAAGAAAACAAATCTGCCATAATATACTGTTGCGACAATGCATGTGCAGAATATGTATTTGTTATTCAAACTTTTGACTTTTGTTACAGTAGGCCTGTTCTAATATTAAGGTCTATGCGACCATGAAGTTTAGACTTCATAATATTATAATATAATTTATGATGATTGAAGACTATTTAAATTAGGATGGAAGGTACAAAATAGGCATAAAATAAATTACAAAAATAACTATGTGTTTTCAATTTGATATCCAAGCTAGGGCTTTCTTTTAAGTTTCTGCACAGATATATATGTGTTAAAGTGTGATGAACAAAATTAGTTCAACAACAGATCGTCCTAAATATATTACCGTAATGAATTAAAGTACTTTATTCGAGAAATGGAATGAAAAATGCGTATCGTTATGCGGATCCAAATTGGCCTTTGTACTTGTATTTAGGCCTAATAGTTCAGCCAAATGTTTGTTTGTTCTTGTTTTCGCTGTTATCAATAAACTTGGAGTTTTGTTTGTAACACTGGGTAACAATGAAAATGTTCCTCTGCATATTTTAAGTGTTTCTTACTCAGTTTTGTTTGCACTGATTTCAAATATGTGATTATTTTTATACGAATGTCGACAGTTCGATATTAATCACGATTTTTATTTTCGTTACTTTCCAATTTTAAGTATATGATTGGTTAATATTATTTTTCTCCAAATGTTAATGGTTCGATCGCATCAATGTAACCATGTTTCCTTTGTTTATGAGACAGCCGAGCTACTGGCCAACACTACATCCAACAAGTGTGGCCTTCAAGAAACGAACTTGTTCGAGGAGAAAATAATGTTCCACATGAACCTCTTATTGACAGGAAGATCTTACTACCACCTCTCCACAATAAATTGGGATTAACAAAAGAGTATGTTAAAACTTTGGTTAAATCGTCAGATGCTTTGCAAACATATTCGCTCTATGTTCCCAAGATTGTCTGATGCAAAAGTTTTTGCTGGAGTTTTTACAGGACCTCAAATAAGACAGATGCTGGAGTCCGCAGAATTAGAACAAAAGTTGTCATCAGCTGAAAAAAGTGCATGGCAAGCATTTCGTAATATTGCGCATGGCTTCCTTGGAAACAAGAAGAGTCCCAATTACCGAGAGTTGATTGAGAACTTGCTGAGTATATATCATACATTAGATTGCAAAATGTCAACTAAATTACATTACCTACACTCACATTTGGATTTCTTTAGACCAAATTTGGGCGATGTGAGTGAAGAACATGGAGAACGGCACCATCAGGATCTCAAAAACATGGAACAAGATATCAGGGCAGGTGGGATATAAATATGATGGGGAACTACGTTTGGAGTTTGGTGAGGGACATTCCACAGCAACACAAAAGAAAATGGCGATCACAACTTCATTTTTAATAAATTTGATGGCCAAGTTAGTGATGCTAAAACAAAATCACATTTCAGATTATCAGATACAATACCAACATAAGCTGACATTTATTCCATCTATAGTTGTGGCTATATTTTTGGGTTAATTCCCACATTTTCAAATATTTTAATTTTCCATAGAACTGTTGGTATGTGAAACTGAAATTTTTGAACTCAGGGTGCCTCAGTTATATAAGAACCATGGAAAAAACTGAACGGAACAAAAGTTGCCCAAAATTTGTACACAGTGTAATCTTTCTAAAGGTAGATTAATTGATTATTCTCTGTTTTTTTTACTTCATGCTTACTTTTAACATCCAAGTCCACTTCTCGTGTATGATGTTTCTGTTGTGTCCAGAAGTATCGGAATATCTATTGTGTGAAGCTTAGTCTCATGTTCTTGAAATTGTTAACGATTCTATGAAATGGTCATTAATCATTATCCATCCATCCATAGTAATTCTGCCCGAAGGCAGGTCCTTCACTGCAATCATAGCATTTTCATGCTATGCTTGCAGCTTTACTAGGGAATTGTATGAGTGGTAGCTTCTCTTTGCTTTCCACACCGGTGAAGGATGATATGATGATGATGATGATGATAATGATAAGGATGATGATGATGTCCATATGGTTTCGGGGACCGTTTGGTCTTTAAAATTTTCCTGGCATTTGTCTTACAGGTGAGGAAAAACCCAGATAAAAACCTCACCCAGAAAAATTGCCCCGACCGGGGATCGAACCCGGGCCCGCTGCGTGACAAGGCAGCACGCTACCTCGAGACCACAGCGGTGGACTAATCATTATCAATACTTTTAAAATGTATTGTTGTCACAATTGAGGTTATTTATTAATTTTCTTAAAATAATAATATAAATAGGATACTTTTATATATCCGTCTTCCTCAATTATAATGGATTCTGTTAAAAGAACTACATTAATTATTAAAATCATGAAGACCTTTCAAAACATGTTTCATATTCGGCATGCTACTTGGTAGCATGCATGCTATTTGGCCTTCATGATTTTAATAATTAACGAATTTTTTAGACAAAAATCCATTCTAGTTGAGGAAGACGAGTATACAAAGGTACTTACTTTATTATTTTAAAAAATTAAGGTCATTATACGAAATGGTAATAAAATTATAACTCAGTATTTGCCATGACAACTGATGAAAACAGGTTATTTGCCTACGGGTTAGAACCCGGAAACTACCGATTACGAGTCTCAAACGCCTAAGACAATTAACTGCATTCATTCTCTTTTTTGTATTGATAGTGAGCTTCCAATTTCATAGACTATGCCATTTTGATGTATGCCTTTGCACAAGAAAAGTGCAAAGAAAATATACCGAGCTCCAACGTTAATCCGGAAAGATAAAACAATTAGGCTATCAGTTTTGTTGATTTTAAATATGTAGCATTTACATGTGATAATTTCTCTTTAACATGTTTAATCTGAATACTGATCATTAATTTCAATATATATATATATATATATATATATGTGTTTGTGTGTGTGTGTGTAAAATTAGAAAAGAATGGGTAGCATTAGACGGGAAACCACTAGGTTATTAAAGAATAAAAGAGGGGATATTTGAAAGAGCAGATTAATGATCTTAAAATGAATGAAAAAAACAGGAACATCAGATCAGAAAACATACCGAGCTCTAATGTTAATCCGGAAAGATAAAACAATTAGGCTATCAGTTTTATTGATTTTAAATATGTGGCATTTACACGTGATATTAATTTATCTTTAACATGTTTCATTTGCATACTGATCATTAATTTCAATATATATATATATATATATATATGTGTGTGTGTGTGTGTGTGTGTGTGTGTGTGTGTGTGTGTAAAATTAGAAAAGAATGGGTAACATTAGACGGGAGACCACCAGGTTATTAAAGAATAAAAGAGGGGATATTTGAGAGAGCAGATTAATTATCTTAAAATGAATAAGGAAACAGGAACATCAGATATATCAGTGAATTATAATAGAAAAGAAAGGGTTTCTGGCTAGAACAAAAAACATAATTAGGAATGAACATGGAGATATGACTGCAAATTTCAGGAGTATATTAAATAGATTGAAAAAATACTTTAATCAACTATTAAACGTGCATGCAGAACAGAATATTGAAGAGGATAATTTACAGACAGCAAAAATGCTAGTCACAGAACCAAGTGCATTAGTGGTTGAAATGGCGATAGAAAAATTAAAGATGTTTAAAGCATCAGATTCAGTTGGGATCCCAGCAGAAGATAACATCAGGAGGAGAAACATTGATGCTCAAGTTACACCGGTTGCTTAGTATGATTTGGTAAAAAGAAGCTCTTCCAAATTAATGGAAAGAATCTATTATCGTACCAATCTATAAGGAAGGAGATAAAACTGATTGCTAAAAACTACAAGGGGCTTCTCATTACTTTCAACTTCGTACAAAATTCTAACACATATATTAGAAAGCAGACTTACTCCCTATATTGATGACTCGAGCGAGGAATTATATGAAGAAAATTATATTAAAATATTAAATCATAATAACAAAATATGAAAAATATGAAAATTATGACACAAAAATATTACGAAGCACCTTCTTTTCTAACTTTTTACCTATATTTATATACACAAGCCCTGTATAATTTATGGGTATACATATCAGCATACAAATGAGACACGAATACCTTTTTGTAGCTCAAGAAATCGTGTTTCACTGTATTTCCATTTTAATTAATTTTTCATTAATTCTGACTCATTATAAAATATCATGTTCATGATTTGAAGCAATTCCAATGGTTCATGCTGAAGTGTAGTTGTTCGAGAAATCGCGCTTACAAGCCGGAAGGTCGTGGGTTTGAGTCTCAATGGGGCCAGGTTTTTAGCTGGACCAGACTTTCTGGCGGCATCATAATCCTAGGGTCTACTCAGCTCTTAATTTAAATGAGTATCAGACGCATGTTCTGGGGCAACGGCGGCCGTCACACAGGACTGAGAACCCAGTGGACATCCCTTGGCGATTGTCAAGAAATGTGGAAGTCTCAACATCCATCTACCCCAAGGGCCTCCCAAGCCTGCAGTTTACTCTTTATTGCAATAAATTAATACTGGGCATATATAAAACAAGATCAATTAATTTATCCTATGATATTTAATTACGAAATCCAAACATAAACAAAAAACAAAACATAGTAACCGTAGTAACATGCTTCCATCGAATATACCACTGACAAAATTTAGATTAGGTACAGTTTGGATGACTTCTGTTTACCTTGCATAAAGATAATGAATTCCAGTATATGTAAATGTCACAATAACATTAAATTTGATGAATCAGAACACACGTAGACCAAGTCCTAACTAACTTATTGGCACGATCGAACCCGTCGGTTCATGGCCGCATGGACATAAGCTCTACATACATACTTTTAGGTGAAAATATATGATTGATTTACTTTGTTATTTATTCACTTTTTTTCCAATCATCCCCTCTATGATCTAATTTCCTCAAATCATGGTTAAAGTTATTCTCCCACTTCATTTCTTGGGTTTACTAACTGGGCAATTTTCCCTCTGGTTTTCCTACAAGAAGCTTCCATGCAGTTTTTTTCATTTCTCCCATTCGGGCACATTCACAGCGCGACAGCGCCTATCGCAGTAGACCAAGTACTGTATGTTCATATTTGGAGAACACAAGACGTTAAACATGAATTAATCTACAAATAAATTCTAGGGTGTATTGTTCAAACTCTCTTTGCAATAACACTTGTTTTTTAATCCTATAAATTGACACTTTATTGGTAACTTGCGTGTGTGATTTAATGTAGTTAGAATTTATTTTTAACATGTTGTTTCTTTCCATGACATTTGCTCCGAGCACAGTATTGGTCTACTGATGCTTTTTGAATAATACAATTGTTCGCAATTCTGTTCGTAATACTTACAGCTCGGCGCTTTTTCGATACTTTTTTAATGTCTGTCTGTACAGAATTATTTTGTACGATCAAAAAGTATGCTCAACGCCATATGATGTTATGGGAGCAAACATGTACTGCGCTATATATGATAGTTTGATGTAAGTGAGAGTATTTTCCTTACCTACAAGAACTTTACTAATTAAATAAACTGTGGAGTAACACCTTATTTCCCAGCACAACTTCAAGTTTAGCAGCAGCAGCAGTCTTCCCTACATTTAAATACTGTAATCCATTCAAAAAATAAGGAATGTCCTTAAATAGCAGAAAGGAACAGGTTGCTACCTGAGAGAAAGAGTAGGTGGTTATTATTCTAACATTGTTGTTTTACCTATTCATGTTCTTGTCACAGATTAGGAAATCCCTCTTCTTGTTCTGCAGTTTCGGACAAAAGCCTACACTTGTTCATTCCATGTCTCCTTTTTTCAATATTTTATTTTATCAAATCTATTTATCTTGTTCCAGATGGGACACTGAGGAATTTTCGGCGGTCTATATTACATTATCAAAACATTTCAAAACTACTGTCACGTAAAAAACGTTTTTAACCAATTAGTAGACATTTTATTTTAAAAAATTGAAAGTTGAAAAATATGAAGGATTATTAAATTTTTACTAAAATATGAACATTTTGCCAAATATTGTGAAATATGAAAAAATATGTAGGTCTTATTTGATTCTACAGATCATAAAATGTAAAGATACTTTGTCTCAGCGCTCTCTGACTAATAGTTTAAAACATGAAATTTCATAAAAATCCTCGCTCTATTGATGACATTCTAGGATATCATCAATGTGAATTTAGAAGAAAAAGGTCTACGTCATATAAAAATTTTAGTATAAGATAGATTTTAGAAAAGAAATGGGGGAAAAAATGGTACTGTATATCAACTACATGTAAACGTCAAAAAGGCATCAATTCAGAGAGAAAAATTATATAGTATCCTGCTGGAGTTTGGAATTCATAAAAAGTTAGACTTATACGAATGTGTTCAAATGACACAAAGAGTAGGATGCGTGTAGCTAACAGTTTTCGGATACATTTGAAATTCACAGTGTGTTAAAGCAAAGAGATGTACTATCTCTACTATTCAATTTTGTACTAGAGTAAGCCATCAAATCTTTAGAGGATTAATGCCTACAAATCTATGGTATTAATAAGATGTTAGTCTGTTCCAATAATGTAGTATAATTGGACGATATCCAGGAGATACAAAGGGCCAACACTATTGAGTAACACTAAAAATTGTGACTGGGAGAAAACAAATAAAAGAAAATATATGTTCACACATAGAAACACATTATATAATGGAAACGGACAGCCAATGAAAAATGAAGGAAATTTTGAAGAAGTGGCTGAATTCAAATACCTAGGAAAAATAAATTCAAATATTAATGAGATGCACAAAAAAATTAAATATAGCTCGATTCTGGAAATGCATTCTATTATGCATTACAGGGACTCTTGTCGTCCCAACTCCTTTCAAAAACGTTAAACTGAAAACATATAAAACTGTAATTCTCCCAGATATATTATGCGAAACATGGACTCTTACTTTAAGGGAGGAAAGAAGATTGCGAGTATTTGAGAATAAAGTTCTTAGGAAAATATTTGGACCAAAGTGAGATGAATGGACAGGTGAATGGAGAAAACTGCATAATAGTGAGCTACATGGTCTTTATAGGAAGTCAGATATAATAATTGTGTCGTAGACTGAGATGGGCGGGGCATGTGGCATGAATGTGGTATTAAAAAGGTGCATGGAAGCTTCTTGTAGGAAAACCAGACGGAAAACGCCCGATTGGTAGATCAAGAATGAGGTGGGAGAATAACATAAATCATGATTTGAGGGACGCAGATTATACAGGGGATGTTTAGAAAACTTTAGCTCAGAATAGGGATGTATGGAGAGCTTATGCCCGGGCGGCCATGAACCTACGTGTTCAATAGTTGGTGAGTTATATATATATATAATTATGTGTGTACTTTAGTTGAACGTTCCCAAGATGTACTTCTTCACATCCCCAGCGACACAAATCTTATATGGACACAATCTGATGGGAGAGGATTTGAAATTCTGGATCACACATTTACTCTTTTGAACCGTGCATGAAAATGTAGGGCCTCCCCAGATGAGTTATCAGCTTAATGTCAGGTTCAACTCCAAAACAACACGAAGTTTTAAGGCTATACTCATAATCCACTCATACATTCACCTAAACAAGTGAATATGATATGGATGATTGTAATGGCCGGATAATGTTCGGGAGTCATTTGTGCCTTAAAGTTTCCTTAAATTTGTCTCACGCGTGAAGAAAACCCCTGAAATGGCATTATTCAGGAAACTTGTTCCTGCCAACATTGAACCGGTTCCCTGCGTACGCGGCAACGATATTATCTCAAGACCACAATGGATTTCTTTAGATTATATTCTAATATGCCCAATTAATTGGTACAGGCGCCATTTTTATAATGTTCGGAGCGTTAAGTATGCTACGAGTAAATACTGCCTTGGTTGTGATGAAGACTTCGATTTCTTAACAACAGATACAATTATAACCATAGGCCTACATTTTTTCTTGATAGGAGAATAGATTATTTAGCCCGAAACTTGGGCTTATGAGTTATTAAAACGTTAAAAATAGTATAAAATTTTAATTCATCATTGTCTCTTCAGTAATAATTCAGATACAGTTAAGTTTTCTCCATTTTTCGACGATTTCTCGTAGTATTGTTGAGACCACGATGAGGTGCCCTTCGCGATAACATTTGAGTTGTATTTATGACATGAAAAATAATATATATTGCAACTAATATCTTTCTGACTACACTATTTACTGCTAATAAATTTCTAGATTATGAAATAAAACATAATATATATTATGAAAACTCTGAAGTTTTTAGATTTTTAAATTATTTATTCTCTTTACTCTAATAGTGATAATTCAGTATTTCGTATAGAGATTTCAGTTTTGTCACCAATAATGTGTGTTGACTACCTATGTGTTATAGTAAGAGCCGTTTAATGATGAATATATGGTAAAACATTTAATATATAGGCTACATAATAACTTCTCAAGATACTATTCAACGTATATTTAATGCAAGAAGATCTGTGAGCTCTAGATAAAAAGTTAACGGTACATCGGAATCTTTAGCAGTATCAGAGTCATCCGTTAGAGGTTTGTGACATTTTTCTTATTTTTTTCTGGTCTTATGAATTAATTATCGCAGTTATAATATATGTGGAACGGATAATTAATTTCACGAGAGAAAATTAGTGTCAAAACCTCCTGGCTAGTCTGACATATAATCAAATTGCTGCAACTTTTCGACATTAAGAGTAAAATTAGTAGATCCACTAGGACTACTTGACGCTCCTATTTTAATGAAACGGGATTCGGAAATCATATCCTTTTTCAGTTAACCCTTTACCATAAAAAAGTATCGTAGTGAAATATTTGTTATTTATTTCATTTTTCATTTCGAATCCTTTTAATACGGCATTTTGATGCTGTTAAGTGGGCAGTGTAGCGTATTCTGTTATATTCTTAAGCTTCGCAAATTCTAAGTTCGATATTCTGTATTATGCTGTGCTCGTCGTCAGTGTTTTTATTGAACGTTAGGCCCGTTTGTGGTACAGAAGGAAGTGAGACATAGAATAATATTGGGAAGAATTCCCTCGGAGTTTTGATGAAGGTATGAAAAGGGTTTTAAGTGATCTGTAAGATGACTAATAGGCCTAAATTGTCGTATGTCATTCACTTATATTCATATCATGAATAATTTTATGCATGATGTGCTTTAAACAGCTTCCTCATGTAGAGTTCATTAACAAAGCTTCTCATCTCTTGGCTTCGACAGAGGCCCCCCCAAATTAGGCCAGAGAATAAAATGCAGATTACAGTAATTCAATATTGAATTTATAAATTCCGTTTTATGAGATATTATATTATGTAATAATAATGAGACGTGCCAATAATTCCGAGCTCTTATTCTCCGTTTCTTCTATGATGAAGAAATAGTCAGTGAGATAGGATTTTAGTACATCTCATTAGGTGAAATTTTGTTAGTACTGGACACTAAAGGTTATTGTACCATAAAGAAATGTCAAATTATAGTTTTGAATTAATTAATTTTTTATTATGAATATGGGCCCATCACTAACAATTAGGCTATTTGTAATTTAAAACACCTTAAACTTCAATCTCAGTACACAACCTAAATAAAATGAACTGAACCTAATTATTATATCAAGAAAATGGAAAACAGTTTCCATTTGTGTTGTTAGAAATAATCACATTCATTGGTACTGATGTCACTGGAACATTAGCACAAGCTTCATAAAACCACATCTTAGGAGACGAGTATTAGACTCAGTCTTCATTCTGAATTTCTCCTTACAAAATTCAGGTACTTTCTAAATATTCTGAATTTAATGTTGCTTTTTGGAGATTTTGCTAATACAGTTTCTTAATAGAAGGCATTTGTCTCTCTCTCTCTTATCTTCCTTTATTTCTTCTTAAATATTATTCTTTCTTCTTTTTTAAGTTTTTTGTATGGACTAGAGGTCTGAATTTCACTTATTTTCCTGCTTTACATTGTTGTCCTTCTCTTATTACACCTGAATTTCTGAATTATTAAAGATCAAATTGGCAAGGAAAAAAGTGAAAAGCCTTTTTTTATTTTTTGTTCTGAAATTTTAAAATTATGTTGTTGTTGTTTTCAAATGCTGGGCCTTGGCAACGAAGCCATTAGCATTCTTGCTCTCCAATATTTCTCTGTGGTGGATCCAACATGTAATACTTCACAGGTTTGTAGATGTTCTTCGTTCATTTCTTTGTCTTTGTTGCATAGAGGACAATTTGGATTCATGTAGATTCATATTTTAATTTTAAAATTATACTTCTCACTTATCTTTTGTAAATCATAAACTTATTTTTGTAGTTCATTTTCATTCTTATTTATTAACACTTGATCATCTGCAAACAGCATCATCTTTGTAATAAAATTTGGAGCAATTTATATACCCACAGTCGTTTTATTATTATATTCTCTAAGAATGTATATCAAGATAAGATTAGGTGAGATATTGCAACCTAGCCTTATGCCTTGATTTGTAGGCATATCTACACCATATCGATCATTTCCAACATTTATGCTGATTGTAATGTTTTGGTATAAACTTTTTATCATATTAATTAAGTGGTAAGGGTAGCCCCTTTTATACATGACATCCCAAAGTGATTTTCTTTATACCCGGTCAAAAGCTTTTTCATAATCTATAAAAGCCAAGTGGGTATCCAGATTAAACTTTTTATGTTATACACTACTCAAAAAAAATTAGAGGACCACATGTTTAAACCAAAACACGAGAATCAATATTGAAACAATTTAATGCTTGATCTTTTGTAATTATAAATTGAAGATTTATGTAAAATTGGAATAGACATTCAAACAATATTCTCTTGTACAGTGTTAGCAATACAAACAAGTTATCATTTGTAACAGAAAACAAAGTGGAAATTTGAGATTTACAATTTTTGGAATCAATGTTTCCATGGTTATTTCAACACTCAGTGCTTAGTGTGTCCTCCGTGAGCCTGAATGATCACATTACACCTACAAGGCTTGCTTCGCAGAAGCCTTCTTACAGAAACTTGTGAGATTCTCTCCCATTCCTCGGTGAGTGCATGTGAAAGTTCTTCAAGGTTCTGAGATACAGCAGCATGCTTACGAACAAGTTTTTCCAACTTACCCCACATATGCTCGATCGGATTAAGGTCCAGAATGCATGCAGGCCAGTCCATCACCCGAATTCGGCATTCTTGCAGGACATCTCTGGTAGCCTGTGCAGTATGACATCTAGCATTATCTTGCCTTAGAAGAAAATTAGGGTCCATACCATAAGCAAAGGGTACAACATGTTGGAGGATAATGTCATTAATGTAAATATCAGCATTCATGTGCTGTGGGATAAAGACAAGCTCTGTCCGAGACTCAATAGTAATCCCAGCCCAATCCATAACCGAACCACGTCCAAATCTGTCACATTCATTATTGTGGCTGGATCAAAACGTTCACCAGGACGTCTCCATACACGTGTATGACCATCAGAACCTGTTAGACAAAATCTTGATTCGCCTGTGAATAAAACACCCTTCCTTTGATGGAGCTGCCAGTTGACATGATTCTGAGCAAATCTTTGTGCTGACGTGTTAAACGTGGGGCTTTAAAGGGGATTCTAGACCTCAACCTTACATTTTGCAGTCTATTTCTTAGAGTCTGATCAGAAATTACCATCCCAGTTGCTGTGCGTAAATTATTTTGTAGATCTCTGGCAGTAGATTTTCTTTTGCGCAAAGCTGATAAGACAAGAAATCTATCCTGTACATCTGTAGTCTTCTTCTTATGATCTTGCCCAGGTCTGATGTTTCATTCAGATGTCTCATTGCTCTGTATTAGCTTCAGAGAATACAAAAATAACAATTCCCTACCACAGATTATTCTTCAAACCTGTTTTTTAAAACATAAATCAATACGAACTCACTTTGGTTTCAGCATCTCCTGGAATTTCACTAACATATTCAGAGAAAAATTAATAAAACCCAGAAGATCTTCAATCTGATTTTAAACAATACTTGAACTCAAAACATCTGACTCTCAAAAATTAAATTGTTACAATATTTATTTTGTGGCTTTGGTTTAAACATGTGTTCCTCTAATTTTTTTGAGTAGTGTATATTATATATATATATATATATATATATATATACACACATTAATTATTCAATTAAATTGTTTGCTTATGAAAGTGTGTTTAAAGCAATTATTTTTACCATTAATGCAGTAATTTTAATTGTGAATGGATCAAACCACATTAAGTTCAAATTTTTACCCTAATATTGAGTAACCTAATTTTAAATGATTTTATTCCTTATATAATTAGATTTAGGATATAAAATACCACAATTTAATATTCTTCTATTTAGAGTAGCCATCATAGTTTAGGAATAGTTCAATTTTTTTATTTCCTATACAATTTTCCTTTTTCAACATACTGTAACATGATTTACAATGTTGCTCTTCAGCTGTTAATCTCCCATGTTTCTATACCTGTATAATTTACTTACTTATATATATATTCTCTCAATATTGTTTAGAAAAGTTTAATACCGTTTCACCCCTTGCTGCGATAGTCTGATATGCATTAACTTCACATGAAATCTGCCAATAACTGTTGTTTTAACTCTTCAGAACTACACATATTACTTATCATTGTACTCTCAGTTTTTACAAGCCACTCTGATTCACTTTGATTTTTAAAATCTTATCCTGAATATGCCAATCATGATTTTATCCACTGAATCAAATTATTCTAGACATTATTAATTTACTTACTTCTCATTTCCCCTTTTCCACTCACAAGGGAAGTACTTATGTTGGACCAGTTGGATTGTAACAAAAATTGGAGGATATGTTAATTAATTGGCATTAAATATGATGATGTTAGTGATTTTGCTTCAAATTTAATTAAACTCATGTAATTTGTCAATAAATTTCAACCGCGTCTCATTGACTGATTTGTAATGGCACGGTTGCTCATTGCAGCTAGTTTCAAGCACAAGTGCTGCTAGCACAGCGGGGCGAAGAACGTGAATATTAGTTTCCCTCCTTCTTAACATTAATAACTATTTTTTATTACTTTATACAGATAGCAGAGCACTGTATACTTTTTTAAATTGAAATTTAGAATCGGTTATAATCTCGTGTACTGGAGTAACAAAATCAAATTATCATTTATCATAACATCAATGGTAATAATGAGGTTCTTCGATGAAATGGTTGTAACAAAGTTTTTGTTAATGCCATGAGCATCTGATGATGGCAATCCTAGAGCATTATATGTTGCACATTTACTAAAACCAATGTCAAATGCATTTTGAATCACATTTGTGAATCTCGTTACACTTTGGTCACGTTATAGCCAAATTTTTTCCAAGCATAAATACGCATATCTTTGTAAATTTCTGCTGACAGTTGATTATATACAAGGATATGCAATTTTATAATAAAGAATCTATCAGGTATTTTCACGTCACCATCTGATTTTAGACGCACATATTCTTCAAGTCTTTGCACATAGATCTTATATTGACAAAAAAATCAAGTGGTTGTATATATTTGGTGGCTCCTGCAGGAATAATTTTCAGCCTTACGTTTTTATTGGATAAACAGTCCTGTAGCAATTGTTAGTCCATATGCCCAGACCATGAATCATATATTAAAAGTGAATCCATTTCAATGTTTTCACTAAACACATGTTTTAAGAATGTTTTCAAATGTTATTTTGTCATTTTTTTCCACTGGCACTACAGTCGATGTACTCATTTGGAGGTATATTCTGTTCTATCTTCTTCTGAACTTTGGGCCCGAATTTGTTTCCTGTAGGTTCTTAAAAACAGAGGCATAACCTCTTCCCAAGTTCCCCAAATATTGAAATAAGAACATCTATTGTGTAAGAATGTGTAGTTCCATGTAGGTTTTGAACTGTAACAACAGTTTGCTTTTTGCCTTTAACTGCCAGTGTTCTGTTACCTGTCATTCCATAATTAAATTGACTTTGATCACAGTTCCACACATTCTTTGTTGGTATGCAGTTTTCTTGAATGGTCTGATTAACGCCTCTTACAAATTTATTTGCATTTTCAATAATTCGAGTTTTGTTTTCAATACCCTTGACAGTGACAAATTTGGTAATTTTTCTTGAAGAAATATTGTTTTCTTTTTTGAAATTTGAAGTGAATGTATTTGAAGCTTTAAATTCATTCAAACCCAATTCCTTTGCTCAAAAAAGTGCCCACGATTGAAAATGCCAATAGTGCACTATCAATCCCCAATCTCGAGAATCTCGAAACTTATTAAGGATGTAGCCTTAAAATTGGACAATTTTGTACAGGTCCCTGTTTTTGAATTGTGAAGCTAGATAAGATGTTTTATTTTCTATATAATTCAAAACAGTTCTTACATTTCGGTTATTAATTAATGATGGCCATTTTTTATTATTTGTAAATAGGACTCTGGGCCAGATTTCCCTGACATCCTATATTCATAAATGTTTTCCAAATTTTCTTCAGAATAGGCAGTCAGTACATTAGGACGTTTAGGTTGCTTAACAGGAAACGGTTCAATGCTACTTGAACTGTCACGTTCCTCACTAGATTTGTTGGCAATTCCAAAGTCTTCAGAACATCCAGCCTGTGTGAGCTCCTGATTGCAAGTACCATAGTCTTGGAAATCTGAAGTATTTTCACTAACGTCCTCTAATCCATTCCAATATTTTCGTTCAATAATTTCTGCCAGAAAATACACAAATATGTCATCCTTCAGTCCAGGTTCTTCGTGCTTTTCAAATGTTTCCTGAACTATACATTCTAACATAGTTAAGGCATAAAATGGATTTATTATGTCCATTTTATTCTTTTGGTGAAATATTTTATGGACTCACAAAACTATTACCTGTAAATGTACACATTTACGTGTAAATATACTGTTATGTCCTAGAAAAAGTATTAATTTACACCATAAATATGCTAATCAATAAATAATAAAACAAATATTCTATTTCAATTTATTGAGTTTTTTTGTTTATATAAAAACAATTTGTATATACTGTACGAATACTTGACTGTGGGAGTGGAGACTCCGGTGCACTGCTCTTCAAGTAACCGTGCTACTCTGTTGCAATATTTATTTTGTTGGTTTATCTCTCTCTCCCTGTCCCTTTTTTGTTCTACCCTCATTAACCACACTATCATTTTCCATTTTTATTTGTTTATTTTATTTTTTCGAAAAGTCTTACTTATTTATTCTGTCATGTACCGATTTTAAGCCTTTATTTCTTTTTTCTCGTTTCTTATTTCCTATTAAATATTATGCATGCTATTGAATTTGCAGTGAAATGACTAATATCACGGTGTTCAGTATCATTCATTCAACATATCCTCCAATTTTTGTTACAATCCAACTGGTCCAACATAAGTACTTCCCTTGTCAGATGAATATTATTAACTAATACTGCATTTTTATTTTTAGGTGTATTCTGTAATATCTCTCTTAAAAATATTCTATTTAACTTCTCTTTTTCTGGGTCATCTGTGCTACTCTCTGCACTAACCTTCGATTTATTATTTATTCCTGAGCTGAAACAGTCCTTGATTACATAAAAATGCACAACACAGAAAATTTTATCACAGCCCTCTGTATTGTCCCCACAGTATCCCCAACTCCTAAATACTTCATTGCAAGAAATAAAATTAATTTTAACATCGTCCTGAAATGCACAACATTTTATAAAAGACAGTTAAAATTAACAAATTTGGATACACAACACCATTTTTATACAACTCAAACAATAAATATTAATATATCACTTAAACATAGGAAAAACATAAAAAAAGATTAATTATTCTGAAAAAACCACACATATATTAATGTGATATTAATTATAAATCTGCTTGCTTAACTAAAAGTTAAATTTGTATGCTCAGAATACTTTTCCATTATATAACACTAATTTTCCATTATATTTGACCTAGTTTCTGCTACTTTCAGCCTTGAGATTGAACTCCTAAAATTTTTAATAATTGTACTCACAATTTATTGTGTTTAATTAGAGTTTTTTTTACCCCACCACATTGCCAACAGTTTGTCATAAATCCCTCTGCTGAGCGGCCTTTATATTTTTATTCTCTTGCTCAACAGTTTCCAGAGACAGAAAAGACCGAAAAAGTAACATTTTTTCATTTTAAAGGATTTTGTCTTAAGGATAAAATGACAGAAATTAGGTTGAATACATAAACATATTAAAAGTAATGTAATACAATAACATAAATATTAATTTATTAACAATAAAATAAATAAGAAATGGTAGCTATAAATAAGTGTTATATAACAATACTTATTTTCCTGAGTGAAATGCAACTCATCTTAATTTCTAATAACAGCTCTAGTTTATGACTTGTTTTTACATTAAATTAAAATCTCTGATTTAATACAATTAATATTCAAATATTGCCCATTACATCTTCTTTTAAAATTATTTTAACTTACACTACATCATGTGATGTAGGTCCATGATGCTGGTGAGCACCAGCAGCCCTTGAGGTGCAGCTCAGATTATCTGCCTCTCTACAGGAAATTATATTGGCTTTATACGTGGTACAGTAATTAAGTTTTGAGACAGCGCATAGTAGTGCTGTGGTGCACTATAGTGCATAGGTGGCGCCATGGTATGGTACCTTATCAGTTAGTCTCTCGTCCCAGAAGAGACAGTTGAGCACATGCACTGCAAGCAGAACTATGGTCTTTGTTGTGACGGTGATTAGAATGTGCACATCGGAACTCGAGATGCCACAGTTTGAACAAGGGGCAAACATGAAGTTCTGTCAAAAATTAGGCAAAACAGCTGCCGAAATGTTTCAAATGATGCAGCAAGTTTACGGTGAGGACGCATTGAGTCGCAGTGTTGTGTTTAGGTGGCACCGACGTTTTTTGCAAGGACGAGACAGTTTTGAAGATGATGTGCATACTGGTCGACCACAGACAATTCGAACTGAACGCAAGATTGAAGAAGTTGCAACAGTGGTGTATGCTAACCGCTCCCAATCGGTAGATGATCACGCAGCAGCAGTAGGAGTCAGCTATGGTACTTGTTACAGAATTCTGTCTGATGACCTGAACATGTCACGTGTTATCCAGCACAGTGTGCCACGAATCCTGTCGCAAGACCAACGTGATGATTGCATGATGATTTGTGGTGACCTCATCAGTAATGCTGACGATGATCCGACGTTTCTCAACCAGATAATAACTGGAGACGAGACATGGTGTTTCCTTTATGATCCACAACTGAAACGTCAATCCGCCACCTGGAAAATGCCATTATCACCACAAAAGGAAAAAACTGCGACAAGACAGGTCAAAAGGCAAGGTGAAGTTTGAACTATTTTTTGATTCAAATGGAATTGTCACGTGGAATTCATCCCAGAAGGTAAAACTGTAAACAAAACCCACTATAAAGAGATCCTTGGCCATTTACACGATTCAATTCTTTGTAAGCGACCTGAGCTTTGGCATACAAATAATTGGCTGTTGCTACATGACAACAACCCCTGCACATTGTTCTGTCCTCATCCAAGAGGAACTTAAAGGCAAGTGACAGTTTTGCCACATCCTCCATACTCACCTGATCTCGCACCATGCGATTTTTTCTCTTTCCTCGCATGAAATCAATCTTCCGAAGAGGTCATGACTGCCACAAGAGAAGTGTACGGGACCTTCCTGCCAACATCTTTCAGCGGTGCTTCCAGCATCTATACCAACGTTGGAAAACGTGCATAACGGCCAACGGCGACTATTTTGAGGGAAGGTGTGGTTTTGTGTAAGTGTATGCCGAGTTATCAGCATCTTGTGAGACATCCAGATTTTTGTGGGTGCCTACCCTCCAGGCGTAAAGTCTCAGAACTTAATGACTGTACTAGTATAGTAGAATCTCTATCTTGTCTTAAAAATCTAAATTTGCTCTTGTGCCCTTTCTCTCCCATCAATAACCTTTTGTATTAGGAATATAACTTATGAAGGCTTCAATCTAATAAAAGAATAAAATTCACTATTTTTAATTATATTTATTACACTGCTCAAAACAATTAGAGGAACACTTGTAATAAATTGAATAAGTAATTGTTTTTTAAAGCTGTGATGCTGATAGTTAGACAATATATAAACTGAATTATTAATTTTATCATTGGATACAAATTTTAAAGATCCATGGCCTAAATACAGAGAAATTACCTCAAATAACAAATATAGAGAATTTTTTTTTATTTTGGAAGGCACTCGACACTTCTAATTGGTAAGCTTCCTGATGTTGCTATAGTGACGAATGTTGATTAATGCCTTGTTTATTGAAGTCTCTGACAAAATGAGGCATTTAAATGAATTTGAAGTGTATCATGCTCTACATCTTTTACGACAAGGTCAATCTCTGCGACAAGTGGCTAGAGAGCTTGGGGTTTCTCCTTCCGTCGTGTCCAGGTTACGCAACAGGCACAGAGAGATAGGTCAGTATTGTAGAAGACGTGACCAGGGCCGTACATTTAAAACAAGCCTCCAGGATGACAGATACGTTGTTCTTTCTGCTCTTCGACAGCGTACAAAAACTGCAAAAGACCTGCAGAATGACCTTCATATGGCTTCCGGAATCCGGGTTTCAGACCAAACGTTAAGGAACAGATTAAGGAAAGAGAATATTCGTCCAAAAAGGCCCGTTAAAAACCCACGCTTAACAAATGGGCATAAGGCAACAAGACGTACGTATGCTGAAAACCATGGTGATTGGAACCTGAACCAGTGTGAGTCTGTGCTCTTCTTGGACGAATCCAGGCATCGTCTTACACGTTGTGATGGTCGATTGAGGGTGTGGGGACGGCCAGGAGAAAGATTTTCTGCAGAGGCTGTACAGGAAATTGATAGATTCGGAGAAGGTTCCATAATGGTGTGGGCAGGAGTTATGTACAACAATCGTAGGGACCTTGTACTTGTTCCCCAGCGACTGAATGCTGCCCGGTATATCGAGCACGTTCTGGAAGAGCATGTAGTACCTGCTGCCATTGGAGTAGGCCCTGGATTTCTGTTTATGCAGGATAATGCCAGGGCACATTCTGCGGCTGTCACCAGGGATTTCCTGAGGAGGAATGAAATTGAGGTAATGGAGTGTCCAGCGGTCAGCCCAGACCTCAACCCTATTGAACACTTGTGGGATCTTCAAGACAGGAAGGTCAGGAACCGACATCAAGCTTCACAAACTCTGCAGCAACTTGGAGATGCTCTGAAGAAGGAATGGGAGAATATCCCGCAAGAGGAAATCCAGAATCTTATTGGGAGCATGCCACGAAGGTGCCAAAGTGTCATCGAATGTCGTGGAGGCCATACACGATACTAACTCTATATAACGAGTGTTTAACTTTGAAAAATAAGCCCAAGATCCAATTGCTTACATAGCGGAATTATTTGAAAAGTTAATTGTCAGCGTTATTCATTTGTTTTTACTGACATGAGCAATAAATAAATAAATAAATAAATAAATAACCACAAATAATGTACTTTATTAATTTCATGTTCGTATCTTTATCCAATGAAAAAATATTTGCATATTTCATAGTGTTCCTCTAATTGTTTTGAGCAGTGTATTTATGGGTCATAAGATACAAATTCTTGATGATCTTGTAATTTTTAATTACAGCTTCAATACAATTATGAAATATACTGATTATTTAATTTCAGGTGTAATGGAGAGGATTTCAGATATAATAAAAATAATGGATGAGGTGGCAGAGGTAACACATTCTGCTTCTCCACCTGATGAGAGTACATGGCAAATGCTAGCTGGAGAGACAGGAACTATGTATTTAGGAGAGAGAAGTGAGGCTCTAGAACCATCAAATGATGAATCACCCCAGTCACATGTGCAAGGTGTTAAATCACACAGGAATATTTTGAGTAGTAAATCTCGCAAGAAAGCTCTACTTCAGTATGACCCAACTAGGCCTTCATCTGGCAAGAGATATTTGCCCCCTCCTGGTATTCCAGAATATTGGCCAACACCTCTTAAAATATTAAAAAACTACAGAATGATTTCAGAGCTTAGTCCATGGAGCTCATATGGCAGTGTATGCTCACACCCACCATCTGGCAAGAAATATTTGCCCCCTCCTGGTATTCCAGAATATTTCCCAACACCTCTTAAATTATTAAAATACCACAGAATAATTTCAGAGTTTAGTCCATCCAGCTCAGCTCGCAGTGTTTGCTCACGACCATCGAATTCATCTTTTGGATTAAGAGACGATACGGAAACATCAAACTATGAATCTGAGGTGGTATATAAACCAGCATCAAAAACTTTTAATGTTGATAATGATTATTTAAGCAAATGGCTAAAAAAAATAAACATTAATGCTTCAAAGTTGGATGAAGAAATTGAGACACGTTCAAGTAAAAATGATGGCCATAGCCTGAAGCAGAAATCCCACCAGTACCTAAGTACTTCAAAGAGGCTAAGATTATATCTACACTCAACAGAATCCACTAGTAAGTGATTAAAAATTCTATATATTATAATATATTTTCTTGTATTGAATTATTATTTTTATAAGTATTTTTTCACAACTCTTTCAATTGATTTTTCATTTGAGTTAATTGATTTATTGATTATTCAACTGAAATGTTAGATGGGATAATTTAATTTTTCTCAAATGTATTATGGGACAATCAATAGGATAATAAAATGGTCTAAATCATAAAGATTTTCTTATAATGGGCATATTGAAAGTGAGTTATAATGAAAAAAAATGTACATTAGACTTTTATCTGGTGGACAGATCCTTCCTTTATTCCAATTTCTCTATCTCAAAATTACAAGTAGTTTTCAATTCTACGGTATAAAATTTAGGTTATGTTAAGCCTCGTTACTGGGAGAAACTGGAGCAATTAGGTATGGAATTAATTGAACAAGCCTAATATTTACCATACCAAAGTATTGTAATTTGGGGTTACTTGAGACACTGGGGATATTCGAACTAATTATGAGATAGGTGTTTTCATGGTTCTCAACATTAAATATATGTTTAAATTTCATTTCTTTTTGCATGTAACTGATTTATAGAAGGTTGAAGGTTATATACCCATTTCCTTCTGCTTCGTAATTACTTTTTGTTACAACCGAGATTATCTCAGTCATAACGTAGCGTAAAAAATGTTTCTAATCTTTAATTGACCTTTGGCCCGAGCGGTTGGCCTTGGTTTTGGCGGGAAAACATCACATTTGTACACAGAAGCACATAAAACCATAAAACAAAACACATTTATTCTAACTGCCAACAATACATAAAAATATATTAAAAAACAAATCAGTTAAAACCCTTTCAAACAAGGAAGCTAAAAGTCGCCATGTTGAATCGCGCCGTAATTTGATTTGAACTTAACTATGTGTATGAAAATATGAGAGAATCAATTAAGTCAACTGTAGTTTATTAATGTTAACTTTTAATCAATTTAATTCGACCCTTAGGTCTTCTTATTTGCCAAAGCATGTCCAATATAATCTAAGTTACTAAATTTAAAGAAACGAATCATTTTGAAGTTAAAAAAAAAGATCCTTTTATGATAGAGATGTTAGGATGTTCTATGCTTACCCATGAAGCGACTCCACTCGTCCCACGGGTGACCGAAGCGAACACTTCGGTCCCCGTCTCCACTCTAATTTTCGTAAAAAAAATCGCTTGTTTATATATGATAGTTTTTCCTTTCTCTACTCTCAAAATTCTGTGGAAACCTCAGTTTTATTACCCAACCTCTAGCAATAATTCTGGTTCTGTCAGGGCCAAATTGAATAAGATGTTTGCTCACTTAGATAATTGTGTTAGTCAAAAGGTATAATTGTTTACTTGGTCATATAAGCTTTCGTAAGTCTGTCCCCATAGTTTGAAAAACACGTTGATATGAAATTATGTCCTGGTGGGTTGTGACATGTTTTGGTCCAAGATATTCTATTATATTATAAATTTTTACTCCTTTTTTTATTTCTTAAAAAGCCCTTGTATGAACTTTGAGCATGACTAATTTGTATTTAAAGGTGATTATTTATTTCCTATCTTCCAGTATAATAAACGAGTATATATCATATATATTTTATAGTTTTTATCATATATTTATTATCATTGCGATTATGCCCTATCGTAGTCGCAACATTCCCCTACCTAGACACGAGATTAGGTTTGAAAAACCGAATGTCATTTCTCGTAATAGGATATATCTCGCCTCCCGGGGGTTTTGTCCCGACGGATACTTTACTGACTAAAATTTAGTGGTTAGCGTTAGCGTGAATCAGACGTCATCAAAATGGCGATTGCATCTATAGGTAAATGTTATTAATCCCGGAAGTATTTTGTTCTCATTCCAAGTGGTGATCGTCTTTTTAATTGTTAGTTGAACCGGATAACCTTAATAGCGTCGAAATATCAGAAAGATCTGGTTATTTAGTGAGAACACTTTACTTCTTATACAACAAAAATAAATAAGTATAATTACTAGGCTTCCCCGTCGTAACAAAAAATGTCTAATATTGTCTTACTAACCACCACACACAAAATATAAAAAAAAAAATCACTTCTAAAATTCGTTCTTTTATCTCCGTCCTTAAGGCTTGTAGCTGTTCCGAAATTTTCTTCATAAAAAATCACACGTTATTATTATTTTTCCCTCTAATATATTTTAACTTCGCCTTGTAATTCCTCCTGTTGTTCGTCACTGATAAATCACACACCATTATTTTTCCTCTAAGTTATGTCGTTTTCAATCCGTGTTTACTTTAATTGTTGTATGATATTTATTATGACATCACTTATTGTTTTACTGTGGACTTGCTGCGAGCTGCTGATGGAGTTGCTGCTGGTCTTCCCTCTCGTGGGACATGGTTCGTGCCCGCGTGCTTCATCGTTGATGTGCTGTACTGATGATCGGGGTCGTAGATCGTGTCAAGCCGCCGTTGTTCCGGGTAGGCCTTAGTATTTTGTTTATGCCTAGTTTAAGAAACAACACCCAGTTAGGTCCAAGGAGAGCTCTTTGGAGGGTTTGATGGGATTCCTTCTTGAAGTGTGATTTCGCTTGGTTTAACTCATCCGATAGGTGTGAAAATTGGGGGGTATGTTGGATTTTATGTTAGGGCTGACATTGGAGATAGTGGTTTTATAGTTGCCTGGGTTTGCTCTTTACTGCTTGTGATGTAGTCGCCTCTGTTTTTTTTTGAGAGTCTGGACACTAATCCATGTTATGGCTTCCATCACGATATGTAGGTGGTGGTGTAGCTGGTCCTGGTAGCTCTTATGTTGTTGTTCTCGTCACCAGATGTACAGGGTGTGCAGTGGGTCGGGGCATCTTAATCTTGGTCCCATCACGAGGTGTGCAGGGTGTGCCGCAGGTCCAGGTGAGAAGCGGTAGCTGGTACTTCTGAAACTCTCATTCCTCTGATAAGACTGGGAGGATTATTTCAAACATAGGTTCCGGGCCGGTGGTTATATGCCTCGTTTTGGGTTTGTATATGCTCCTAATCCCATCTGGTGGATAATTTTTTGGTCAAAATGGGCAGATTACTTGATCTGAAAGTCATTAACTTATTATAGAGTTATATTGTGCTTGCTAAAAATGCTTTTCCGAAACGATCCTAGCTATATTGTTACCGACTGGACTTATACAGTATCACTCTGAACCCTGCCTTGCTAGAAGTCCTGGCTTTAGGCCTATTACTGTTATACTATATTCTATTCTTTATTATTTAGTTTTTTTTTGTTTACACACGTGCACCTATCTGTCTCATCTATATATCTTATTAGCCAACCTCATGTCGGAAGAAAAAAAGAAATGCTCTTATGTTCCTGTCATTATGTTTCTCATGGATCATCCATGCCCTTATTTCTCTAGGGTTTCTGAAATTCAGGTTTCACTGGATTCAAACATACTCTGTTCAGTTATCTTACCGTATCATTACAAAAATAATTTCCATTACTCTGATGGTATTACAATTTTGCTCCTCCTATAAATTCCTGAGTTCGATCGAGTGCGCTCGTCTACACATAAACCGAAAGGGCTTTAAATATGTAAATACTACTTGGCACAAGAATACCTTAATATCATGCAACCTGAATTCCGAATGTCATTCCCCCGTGAATTCCTGATTTTGAGAGCATTCCTTTCCTACTATAATTTTCTATCCTTGATGCTTCTTTGCATCTTAAATTCCAATATATTGTCTTTCTATATTCTAAACTATATGGCATATTTCCTTTGCTACAGCCTACAATAGATGACTTTATATATAAAAAAACTCCTTTCATTCGTAACAATTGTGTTCTTACTTCATGTCTTTCCTAATATGTTAATTCATTTAGCAATACCTCATAACTGTTTTCTTGAATTTCCTTAAACAAAATTTCATATTACTTCTTGTTACGTGTAGATTTATTCCCTGATTGTTTCCCTATCTTACCTATGGGTTTAACCTCTCCTTTTTTGTCATCTCTTACTCCTTTACTTCCCTCTTAATTTCCGGTTATGCTTTTGGGCCAGTTCCTAATTTACCTTTTTTGACTGCTGATGTTATTTTAACATATCTACACTACCTTATGTGTTTAACCTCTCATTTTATGTAATCTCCCTACCTAGGCCAATCTATCTCTCTTGGCTTTACTCGTCGATCGCACAATCGTGTGTATGTGTGTTTCCTTTACTATTGTTCTTGTTCCTCTAGTACACTAGTGTTTCTGATGTCCCTTGCTAGTATCTGTTGTCTCTTCGTTATGACCATATTCTACCTGTGCGTACGTCTTTCCCTTCACGGTTTTTCTTTCTGTTTTCTCGAACCACCGGTGGGTTTCTCTGCATCCTGTCCTCTCGGGGGGCCTCAGACCCCTGATTGGACTGCGGCCTCGAAGGCATGGAATATTGCAACGGTTCCATCCACGACGACGGTGGCCCTAGTCATGTCTGCCCCCTCCCTTAGTCGCGATTCCTGTCTCGCTAATCGTGTCGGGTGAGCCAGCGAAGCGGCCGGGCTGCGAACTTGAAGGCGTGGAATGGATCCCGTTTTCCACAATGGTGGCCCTAGATTTCTCTGGGCTCGGCCTCAGAGGGAGAGACGGCCGTTTTCACGCCCGTCAACACTGGCCCTGGTCCTTCCTGACACACCCTCACTAATTCTGTTGCCTCAGAATTTTTTATCTCAATGTCAATTTTAGGGAGAGCCTGTTATGCTGATCGGACGACACCCTCATCAAATGAGTGGATTGAATCCTATTTTCTTCGATGGTGGTCCTACTATTGCCCTCATCACTCCCTAAACCCGGGTATCACTAATGTTCCTGCGGGTCTCTCTGCCAGTGATTGCTTCTGTGTTTCCTGTGGGTCTCTCTTCCCGTCATTGCTTTGTGTTTTCGTTCGTTTCTTGTTTCTCAGATGCCTATCTCTCTCTCTCTCTAATCGATTTTGTTCCGCATGATTCTTAACGTCAGTGCCAAGCCGGCAAGGTTTTATGGCCAGTGCCCCTGGATCATTGTGGAGTTCTCTGTCTTTAGATCATGTAATAACGGGGGTGTCCCACCTTCCGACTTGCACATCCCTAGCTTTCTTCCTAGCACGTTGGCGAAGTGTTCAGGCAATTCGCCAAATTGACGAGGGCAGAAACCCTCCCCAACGGGTCCTTAGTTCTTCCCAACTTGTAACTATTTGTGCGATTGCTTCAATGTTTATTTCTGTGTGTTTGTCTGCCTAACGTCACCTAGCCAAGATTGACCTAAGTCGCAGCCTATCCTCTTATTTATCCTTGTATGCTTAAATATGGAGAGTCTTAAGCGATCTAATTATTATTTATTATCCTAATATTCTAAATTACATATGTGTGTGTGTCTACTTCTCGACTGGTCACTAGCCCTTACTGACATGGAACGAGGCCTGCAGGCTAAGAGAGCCTAGGCGCCTTTCGATTCTCCAAATCCTTTCCAAAGCTCGTCCATTCCAGCAAAAACTACTGCCTGTACAGTGTATTATTTGTTGTGTATTACCCTGTAAAATTATATTTAGTGTAACCCCTGGGTTCCAATCTTTAGAATTGTCACCCTCTACTAGATCGGATAAAACACTCCACTGATTGTCAAGTGTCCTAAATTTCACCTTTTAAATTTTAAGGGAATAAGTCTAACTGTTTCTGATAATTTCTCATGCATCTTGTTTCAAAAACTATAATCTGTATTTCTCACAAGTTGAGTTCCCTCTTGATTGCTCTAAGTCTACATTCCCCTCTTTCGTTCGAGTTCTCTCTTATTTCTTCTAAGTTCCCATGCCCCTTTTTTCGTTCTCTCTTTTACTAAAATGCCCTCAAACATTTTATTTGCTAAGTCACGCCATTTTTTATATTTGTAACTGTCGTCACTCCTTGAGTCCTTAAGGTGTTAATAATTTCTATCATCATTATTGCCCTAACCTCTCCTACTGGAACTAGTCCTGTTGGGTTACAGATTGCTTATTTTAACAGCTATTTTATTTATCTCATTATTTATCTGAGTGCACAACTGGCTAGTATCACATCTATCACTACAGTTTTTTTAATTACGCTGCTTTAATAAACTAAATATATGGACAATTGTGTTTAATTGCATGTAAATGTATTCAGTTGGAATATTGTCATATAGGTCCACAAGTGTGTTTATCTAAGTAGAGATAAACTTTCTCTCCCAGAAATAAACACATTCCAAGCCAGTGTTTTGGCTAAATTTACTGTGACATGACATCCTAACTCCAGTGTATTATAATTGACACTTAGTTCCTACATGTTGAGTGAGATAGTTAGTTTTTGCATTTAAATTGTTTAAGTCGCAAAAGAATTAAATATATATATTTTTTTTCGATGAAGTTCAATATGGCAGGTTAGCATTCCTTCATGATGGTAAGTTCACATTTTATTATTAGAAAAACTACTATTTCCTGTATGGTCCGTGTATACCTT
Organism: Diploptera punctata; assembly: GCA_030220185.1. Classification (NCBI taxonomy): domain Eukaryota; kingdom Metazoa; phylum Arthropoda; class Insecta; order Blattodea; family Blaberidae; genus Diploptera; species Diploptera punctata. Next base: position 825,912 of record JASPKZ010008128.1, read on the forward strand.
AGATGAACCCTCCTTTATACCATTATTAGCCCTGGTAGTTTCCCCCTCTTGCCCTATTATCATTATGTTTATTATTATTATTATTATTATTATTATTATTATTGTGTTAATTATATGATTTTTTCCTGAATTTTGATCATTTTTATTATTAGTGTTATGTTATTTTCTCATTCTATTTCCTCAGTACGTTTCGATATCATTAGTAGTCTTATTATTATTATTATTGTTATTATTATTATTATTATTATTAGTAGTAGTAGTAGTAGTAGTAGTATTGTCATCAAGTCCCTCACATGATTTTTACCTGAGTTTCATCGTGTTTACTATTATTGTTATTATTATTATTATTATTAAAATATTATTATTAACATGTTAATTATATGATTTTTACCCGAATTCCATAGTGTTTATTATTATTATTATTATTATTATTCTCATTATCATTATTATGGTTGCTTGCTTTTATTTTCACATTAATTATTATTATTATTTTGTAGTCTCGTATTTTCCTTAATTTAGTAATATTATCTCATTAGTAGTAATTTGTTTTTTTATCTGTGTTATTATTATAGGTTTTATGTTTATTATGTTTTGAAAGTAATTTTTCCTTTAATGTGTATATCATGTGTTTATTATGGATAATCTCTTTTCGGCCTAGCCACTTAGTTATCCACGTCCGCATTAGTTTTTAACCCTAACTCTTGATTTTTAGCTGCAAAATGTCCTAACATACTATAGGTGCTCGCCTACCATATAACATATCAGGTTACAATTCCAGATAAAAAAATCTGTATTATTCCTCAATTAATCGCCTCATGTCCTGTCTTATAATTTTAGGCACTGTTGTTTGTTTAAATCGCAAAGTGTTTTAAATAACTTAGCAATTATCATCATTACCATTTATCCTAAATATTACTGACATTATTTTATTATTAAATTACTCGTAGTTTATCCATGTTTATTATTAGAGTAGTTCTTTTTTATTCTTTAGCTTTTTAACTTAATACATTTTCTTAACCCTTTTTCCAACTAGTCTTCTGAATTACTCATTACTTTGCCAGCCACCATGTGGTTCCCTGAAACATACGTGGCCTAGGATTAAATATCTAACTTAATGGTGTTAGCTTGTCTTAATATTCCTATCGTGGTGGTTAGAGTTAAACTTAATTATTAATTCCCGCAATGGATCCACCCATGTGCTTATCAATACCTGTGCATTTTTGTTCCTCTAAGGCCGGTATTCTTGAAACCAACTCTCCTCACGGAGTGAGTGTCTCCGCCTTTCTATGACGTAGAGAGTATGCATGAGACCAACTCTCGTCTCTCGACTCAAGTTTTGGCCACGCCTTACTCACTTTTATCTGTCAGATCGTAAGTCGGCAGTATTCCCGTCTTTCCCTTTGTTCTCCACCTCAGTAAAATGGCGGAATTCCAAAAGTGAATAATCTTTTGGGTTTGGAGGCACAGAAATTAATAGATGTGGAAATTGAACAAAATCTACGGGATCAAGCGAATCGCCGTCGCCGCCTGTACTTTCAGGATATTCCCCGATATACAAGTAAGTCATGTAATATATGCTATATGATTCATTATATTCTAACTTCTTCAATATGCATTGTGAGAATTTTCTTAAAATCTAGTGTTGTTTATTACAAACGTGTATGGAAATACTATATAAACCGATTACAAATAATTCATGTAGAGAAATAAAATATCACTTTCGTGTATAATCATTAACATGATCTTTTTTGTTTGTATATTACACGCAAAAAAGTGAAATTTTTATTAATTCCGTTACATAACGAACAAAATTGGATAATAATTAGTAATTCAATAGTACGATATATATATATATATATATATATATATTATATAAGGAAAATGCAAATAATGAAACATCTTCATTCAAAGTACTATAGTAGAAATTAATAAAACAATATTTCTAATAATTTTATAATACTTAACATTATTCTTATTTAATTTCAAGAAATTAACTTCATTTCGTGTGTTTTTGTTGGGACAAGTTAGTATACATATGATTAGTTTATAGTTTATTGAATAATATGCAAGCAATTTATTTTGTTAGGTTAGGAAGAGTGTAATTGGTGCATGTTATTTTCTCATAAACTGTTTGGGAATTTATTAAGAAGGTTGGTTATTTCGATTTCACATTTATATCCTGCCACCTGGTGAAGGTTACATTAAACATTCGTGCATGTGCAGTGCGATTCTGTAGAACTTATTCATTGAATAGATGAGAGTCAATTACTAAAGTTTACCCATAATTTGCTTCACTCTTTAAATTATGCACATGAAAGATTATCTGATAATGCTTCATTTAATTTTATGCTAAACTCCTCGATTCAGGAACAAATACTTAATCAAGGTGTGGCCAGACAAATATTAAATTTATTATGGCATAAATATTGTGTCATACCAATTGTGAATTTATTCAATTTGTTTATTAATTCTATTCACAGGAAGTATGCAGCTTGTAGTGGCAGACCTCCCTGGCATCAGCCAAAGTACTGTGTCACCTGTCATCAGAAAAGTATCCACCTCTATTGCAGAATTGAAACTACAATTTATAACATTCCGTAATGGAGATGAGGTTCGTCATCTCCATTATGAATTTCATAGAATTGCTTGTTTCCGTGGTGTAGTTGGATTCATCGATGGCACGCATATAAAAATAAGGAATCCTGGAGGAGAATATCCTGAAATCTTCAGAAATAGCTTGGGCGTATTCTCCTTCAACTGTCAGGTATGTACAAAAACTAGTTAAGCAAGTATTTTGTGTGCTATTATTATTATTATTTTATTTCACTCCCTCTCTCCAAGCGCGACAGGCCTAGAAGGTCCTTATGCTCTTTAATTGACATCATTAGAGTTGTAATTCAAAACTGATAATGAAAGGTCCAACTAATTTTTTTTAGAAGCTTTATTTTTAGAATTCAGATTCTTCTACGTGTTGTAAATCTACGACATGTGATCCATGGCTTAAGTTGCCTTGATCAGTGTTGTAACAAAATTGAAATAAAGCCATTAGTGCACTGTCTTAAATATATAGCACATAAAATCAGACCTCCAAGCAGCATCTGCGAACCATTTTAGGTGAATACTTGAATTATGATGCTTTTTACCTGAATAATTTGTGCCAAGTAGGAGATTTTGTAGACCAATATCAGTGAGAAACATTTTGAAAATGTATTGTGTTAATATTGTTATGATTACTACCTCATACCATTTATCCCATAACATAACATAGATTTTTGCATAAATAACAAATAAAATATAACCATATTTTAATTTTTTTCATGTTTTTATTAAATTTACACTTTCCAAACCTTAATTTTTCTTCCTTAATTCATCTAGGTTGGAAAGTGTTAATTTAATAAAAACTTCAAAGTATGAAGCTTTACCGTTCAAAAGTAATGTATAAATTCTCAATAAAAGTACTTCTGAATAAAAGATTCCAATTGGCATGTTGGTATTGATAGTCTTCGGACGAACGAGAATTGTATAAGTAGAAAGAAATGTTGACATTCTTATCGGTGCTCAGATGGTGTAATTGGTATTGTACTGATGTACAGAATCAGAGATCCAGGGTTCAAGTCACAATTGAAGCATTATTTTTCTTTCTTTATTAAAGTACAAGTAAATGTACGGAAAAAAACTGCACTTAAACTAGCATGAAATATTTTCAAAGTCCTATAGAATAACAGTGTGCATGCGCCAGAATTTGAGAGCCAACAATAACCCACAATCGAACCATATTGATTATCATCCTCGATTACTATCCATCGCTATGAAATTTAAATGACCAATATTTGCAATTAATTCCCAAATCTATGTTAAAAAGATATATTAATAATATTAAAATTACCAAACGTTTATTAAAAATGGGTGTACACTTACTTATCGCTCCCTAATGCTGATCCAACCAGCGATAACCCAAAACAGCGATAGAAAAATCATAGACTAAGTAATATACTCTGTGGAGAAAATAGCAGTTAGCATCACAATATTTCTAACAATGTCATAAAATTGTGATTTGCATATTTAAATAAATACTTCAAAACTGTCTAATAATGTTATAAAAATTGTTTGAAAAAGTTTAAAATATTAAATAATGTTAGTAAATACAAAATAAGTGTTATAGTTTACAATAATATAACTGAAAAATCAAGCGCTAGTAAAAGTGCAGTTGAGCCAAATTTACTTCCAATAAAACAATTGACGAAACCATCAAAGTTTTAATGCAATGACAAAATTGAAGTGCTTGTAATGGCTATGAATAAAAAATGAATAGTTTTTCGTCAGGAACGGCATAGTTTATAGTAAGAATTTTGAATATGAAAAATTGAATATATATATATATATATAATCAATTGAGTTTGTGTTTACTTGATGAAAATCCATGTTAATTAATTAAATAAAAATAAAACTTAGTTTTATTCAATTTTCATATTTATTAAGATATAATTCAGTGACAGCTGTTTCAGTACATGTCTGAAGAAGGTACAGTGTACCGAAACAGCTGTCACTGAATTATATCTTAATAAATATGAAAATCGAATAAAACTAAGTTTTACTTTTATTTAATTAATGTATATATATTTATTTATTTATATGCATTGAGAGTAGCTTTTTATATGCATTGAGAGTTTTTTTTTATATCTTGGAGGTCATTGTGAATTTCAGGCCATATGGAATTCATAAACATCGTTACAGGCTGGCCTGGATCTGCACACGACAGTCGTATGTTCAAAAGTAGCATGATCTGTGGCCAATTTGAAGAAGGAGAAGTGTCTGGCATTCTCCTGGGAGACAGTGGGTATGCGTGCCATCATTTTTTAATGACACCTCTCCTCAACCCACAAACACGAGCTGATTTCAATTATAACTCAAACTTGAAACGATGACGACTGTTATAGTTGCAACAACTGTGTTACACAATATAGCGAGGAGGGCAAACGATGCTGAAATAGAGGATCTGCCACCAATAATGCTATTCCAGTTGTGAATGATGTTTATGATTTGCCAAATGGATTGACAGCCAGAAGGGCTCTAATAGATGCCCACTTTTAATAATAAGTAAGGTGAATACCGAGTCATCCTTCCTCATAACTGGTGTTCTATTTGAAGTAGTTTCGATATTTCACGTATACCATCGTCAGCTTTTCCAGACTGTTGAAATTTAAGTTGTCAGCTCTGGACATCGAGGGAACGACAATGTTAATTTCAACATTCTGGAAAAGCTGACGATGGTATACTTTATATACAGAAACTAGTTCAAATAGAACACAACAAGTTATGAGGTAGAATAACTCCGGATTTACCTTATTTGTTATTAAGAAGGACCTAATAGTGTTACTTCCCATTGTATTTTCACTTGTAATTTTAGGATTGTGATTGGACAAAATTATATGAACACTTTCTTTTCACTACACTATCATGTATTGTGCATTTTTTTTTTTGTCTTCTATACTTCCTCTGCTGTAAGGCTGTGAACATATTTGTGTTGTATTTATAGACCATTATGTGTTAAAAATGCAGATTTCCTCATCTAAATTGTTGGTGCATCTGTAACATTATATCATTTTGTCTAATCTTAAATTTTATTTGTTCTAATATGTAATTTAAATAGGGCCCTATTCCATGTGACATATCAGCTATGAACTTTGTAATTTTCCTTTAAGTCACTAACGCTATAATTTATTGGATAACGTAAGTTAAAATGCGTGCACATTTATTCACATTTCTGGTATAGCCAATTGTGAACATATTTATTTAATTCAGTTTGTTTGTTTTATGTCCTGAACCATAGCTGAATGGTTAAGGCAAGATGCTTTGTCAGAGAGTTACCGGACTTGCGCTGGTTCGGGTCTCCATGGGGGAAAACATTTTTTCTTGTGAGTTTGGCCAGTATTGGGCCATTGCTCACTCAGCATCATGAAGCATTTGGGTAGCTACAATAAGTAGCGGCTCCAAGTTTAGAAAATCAGCTATAATGACAGGGGGACCTGACATGCTGACCACATATCAATCCTACACTGGGTGAATGATCTTCTATCTCTGTGATCAACTCATGTGGAAGTGAGTCCAACAGCCAGCTAGTAGGCCAAGAGCTTTCTAGGCCTTTCAAGCCATGGGTTTTTTTTTATTATTTTACATTCCGTTAAGTGAGTCAAATAAGTTATTACATGTTACCTCATAAAACTCCGTGATCTTCACAGGACTGGTATCTGAAGCTATTGCTTGTATCATCAGCCAAGATTCCATTAACTCTATAGTCTGAGTTCTGGTTGACGATAGAGGAAATAACTTCAGAAACCGGTCCTGTGAGAATCACCCAGTTTTATGAGGTGAGATGTAATAATTTGACTTACTTAATTTATTTGCCTGATAAAGTAAATTCCCGTCATAAAATTTCATTAAAGTAATTTTAGATTTGATCAAGTAGGTAGATCCTTGGCAAGCTTTACTGTTTTGTTATCTTGTTTTCCGTAAGTTGGGTATGGAAACTTAAAAGCCTTATCCATCCATCCATAGTAATTCTGCTCAAGGGTAGGTATTTTACTGCAATCATAGCATTTTCATGCTATACTTTGCTAGGTAATTATAGGTATGGTAGCTTCCCGTTGCTTTCTTTCCACATCGGTGAAGGATGATGATGATGATGACCGGATGATATTTGGGGACTGCTGGTCCCTACGCTTCCTGACATTTGTCTTACAGGTGAGGAAAACCCCAAAAAAACCTCTCCCAGGAGCTTGTCCCGACCAGGAATTGGACCCACTGCATGACAAGGCAGCACGCTACCTCGAGACCACAGTGGTGGACACGATGAGGTATTATATTCTAAAAAATGTGTAAATAGTAATGTTTCACAATAATATATAAGGTATTAGTGTTACAAATTTGTGTTTTTATGTACATTGATAGCTGTGTAATGTTCATGTATGTAAATCCATATTGATTCTTGTATATAATTGTTATGAGTAATTATGATAATAATAAAAAGCAATGTTTTCAAATGAAACATATTTTGTATTTATTTCAGGTGCCATACATATTAATTCCACAATAAAATATAAGTATGGACTATTCTTTAATTTCATTTTCCTGCATTGTCCAAGTACTAGAATTCACTTCTGTTTCTTTTATCATGACATACAAAACTCATGTCCACCAAAAACAGATGTTTATTTCCAATATGCAGTTCCCTAAGATTCATCCAAATATCCTCCCATCTAAACCTTCCTAATGGTATTTTCCCAATAAAATAAATACATTTGTCGCTATAAGTTTTATAAGTTTGTTATGGGTTGATCATGTAGATTGAATAGACAGTAGAAGAAATTTTTACTGGATCAAGTTCTTTGAGGAAAAGGTTCAGTGGAGGGCTTTAGTGAATGTGCCATTTATCTTATGTATTTCATAAAGCCGTAGAGCTTGTAATATAAGTAGTAAAACCAATCAGCTATTCAAGGGGACATATTTGAAAAAAATCATGTTGACGTGAGGATGAGGTAAAACAGTAAACTGAAATGAAGTTTCATGCAATGACCACATATTTTAAAGATGGTTGTTTATATAAATGCCCTTATAGGACTGTAGGGCAAAGTAAGTGGGCATATATATAATACATATAATGTCCCATTTTTGGTTTTGATATAAATTTTAGAATAACACTGATAGAGTATCAAAGTTTATAAATTATGACTATAGTCTTGTATCAGGAGAAGCATTAATGACCATAAGGAGAAGAGACAATACTAATAATTTACATAACATGGTGATGAAAGATTTGTGGTGAATTACAGCAATAATTAATACATAGTTACTTAACATTGTTTCTATAAACGGAAAAACTGCACTTACACTAGCGTGGAATATTTTCAAAGTCCAATAGAACAACAGTGCGCATGTGTCAGGTTTTATAGAGCCAGCGATAACCCACAATCTAACCACAAATCGATTATCATCCTCGATTACTATCCGTCGCTATGAAATTTAAATTACTAATAGTTGCAATATTAAGAGAAAATAGCATATTGGAGAAAATAGCATCATAATATTGTGATTTGCATATTTAAATAAATACTTCAAAATTGTCTAATAATGTTATAAAAATTGTTTGAAAAAGTTTAAAGCATTAAATAATGTTAGTTAATACAGAAGAAGAGTTTACAACAATATAAATGAAAAATCAAGCGCTAGTAGAAGTGCAGTTGAGCCCTATACCATATGTATATTTTTTACCATAATCTCAACTTTTAGGTTAGGCAGACCTGTAGTATTACGTGTTATGCATATGTATATCTACACTGCTCTAAAAAATTAGGGGATATTGTAGAATAACCTATTAAGAGTATGTTTTTAGGAACAGTATTAGATGCAATCACTTTCTATTACTCCAAAAGAATATCAACAAGAGTTTTAAGTCATTACGTAACCTCTGTACCACACCAGATGTCAAAGAGATCCTGATTAGGAATATGGCAAACAAACAAAGCAATATTAACGTGGGTGAAAATGTTTCTTTAGTATGGTGTATGGTCTCCTCGAACGGCCAGCACTGCCTCACACCTGTATGGCATTGATGCAATGAGGTTAGCAATGAGTTCTTGAGGGATACGTGGCCACTCTTCCATAAGAGCAATGTGCAGCTCTGGAACAGTTGTGGGAGGTGCTGGTCTGCCTGCAATGCACCTGCCTAATGCATCCCACACATGCTCAATCGGATTTAAGTCCGGGGAGGAAGTTGGCCATTGCATACGCTTGATACCCTCCACTTCCAGCATGTCGTCCACCAAGCCAGCTCTGTGGGGTCGTGCATTATCGTTCATAAAAAGAAAAGAATCACCTATGGCATCAGCATAAGGCACGACAAAAGGTCGGAGAATCTCATCTCTATGCTTTACCGCAGTCAAAGTACCACCTTGGATAACGTAGAGGTCCGTACGTCCACCACTACTGACTCCTGCCTACACCATCAATCCACCGCCACCATATGGGGATCTTTCACGTACAAAAGCTGGATTGTTTCGTGTCCCTTTTTCTCTCCAGATGAATACACGCCGACTATCACATTCCATGTTGAATCGCGACTCCTCAGAAAAAAGAACTGATCTCCATTCAGCATGCCTCCACCCACGATGTTCCTCCGCCCAGTTTCTGCGATCTCTACGGTGTTGTGGAGTTAACCTTGTACACACCATGGGCCTACGGGCATAGAGACCACTTCCATGCAGTCGATTAGGGACAGTTTGAGTTGACACCCTGCGTCCTGTTGCTGTTTGAAGTGTATTTCGCAGTTGAGTTGCATTCTGCTGTCTATTCCGACGGGCTGTTAACAAGAGGTAACGGTCATCCCTTGCTGTTGTTGCCCTTGGTCGACCTTGTCCGGCTCTTCTGTGAACAGTATGTTCTCTGAAATTGATTCCAAAGACTGGAAATCACGCTTTGAGACACCCCGATGGCTTGTGCCACCTCTTGTTGTGTCTGTCCAGCTTCCATCCTTCCTATGGCCCTCCAAGCCATTGGTTCAGGTAAATCACGTTGTCGAGGCATCACTATCCCTAAGGCAAGTCATTCACTAACTGAAAACTGGACTGGATTTAAAAACAGCAACAAAACATTCACCCCCACACCACCCTTTCACATCAACAGTGCAGACAATGCCCTCTGGTGTGGTACCGAGGTTACGTAACAACTTCAAACTCTTATTTACATTATCTTGGAATAATAGAAAGTGATTGTATCTAATACTATTCCAAAAAACATAGTCTTAATAGGTTATTCTACAATATCCCCTAATTTTTTTGAGCAGTGTATTATCAAAGAAGGAAAATAATATGCACCATCAAAAATGGATTAATAACTTTGTATTTATTTGATGTATTTACATAACGTGGTGATGGTAGTTTCTTACCATGTTCTTAAAATATTATCTTCATAGTGTAATTTTGATAATGGTTTTCTGCTAACAATTACAACAATAAATTAATACATAGTTACCTATCAATGATTTTATATACCATAATAATAAATTGTTATTTTGCTACAATCTCGACTTTTAAGGTTAGGCCTACAAAATTATTAGGACCTATAGTATTACCTGTTATGCATAAGGTATACCTATTATCCATAAAGATAACATAATAAAATAAAATAGACCATCTCAAATGGATTACTAATACTGTTTTTAATTTGATATAAAATAGATCACGTATATTATATTAATTTGGTTTGTTGATATCCCATAACGTACGCTTTTCTCCATCACAATACACATGTATAAAATATAAAAGCTGTGGAATGTTACAATTTGACCTTTTATACTTTTATTACTATATTTATCAATAATATAAGCCTATTCAGGTAACTAATTTTATAAGGGATAACTGGGCAATTATATATTTTTTACTTTCATTGTTGGACATTTCTATATGTAGGAAATCCTAATTTTGCCATTAATACGTTTTGGCTACACACATATATTTTATGTTTAACCTCAATCAGATTCTATTTCCTCATTTTTGTAATAAGTTTAATTTATTTTAGGCAAACAATCACATTCCCATAACCAATAAAATTGCAGACGATAAAGACGCCATATTTCACAATATCACATGGATTATTTCTCTATGCATTTTTAATATCATTGCCAACATGCGCATTTTTCCATCTAGCCTCCATCTCGCCTGAGATAGAGACGAGATGGTTTCATGAATACCATCTCCGACTCTCGTGCTCAGACTCTGACTGACTGACTGTAGTTGACAGCTGTTTGCGCTGCCCAGTGTGCCTTTTGCTGGGACTGTTATTTGTCCCTTGACGGCGAATTCGCGTAGGTGTGTGCAGTATTGGGTTTCGCTGTTTTCCCTAGCCTATACGGCGGTTATATGGGGATTGATTCTATTTTAGCATATGCTATTGATATAATGTGGATGTTTGATTCCAAGGCAGATATATCTCGCTTAATTGGGGCATCGGAAACAGTGTCGCTGATAACTTTTAGGACCGGAATGAGCCACACCAATCTGCGCTGACCCCTCTGATCTTGGTAATTTCATGCTGACTACTACGGGTGGTTTAATGTGTCGAATATGTTTCTATGTGTAGTACGCCATTGTGGAAGGTGTCCTATATTGCGTACTATGGGGTTTCCATGATCATTTATATTTCGGAGCATGGATGCAACCCTTTCAGTTATGATAGTATCAATATATAGTACCTTCGTGGCCTCGTGCATCTCCGTTATCCTTGTGTAACGCGGTGCCCAGACTCAACTTACGGAAGTGAGAGAGGTGGGGGAGAGGAGAGTATGGTTTCTGAATACCGGCCTAAATGTAACTATTCAATCTGAATTTAGTCCCTTGAAAGTCAAAACGGTTATTAAAATTTAGTGATTTGATTCTTTGAGCAACTTCAAAAATTCATCTAGAGAACACATACCAATTATTATTATTATTGATACTTATGTCATATTATGTTTGTTTAAATGGTCACTGATTTACTTTGTTTATCCCTAAACATACATTTCTAGTGGTTTGGTCTGACGATGTTTGCTCACGTCGCCTAAACGCATTTCCTTTTTGTTTTGTTTTCGTCCTTATCTATCCGCCATCTTGTTTGCTTCAAAACCATTATTCCTCTTTGCACACTCGTAATTCAGAAAAAAAAATTATACGATTGAGTTCAAAATATTGCAAATCTAATTCGAGGAGTGGCGTGTAATGTTACATATAATCCCTTGGGCTTATTTCTCGTAATGATGCTATACACAGAAATTATTCCTTCGCCAAAGATTCCGTTAATGTTACACTGTCCTGATAGAAGAAAAATGGATGTCATTTAGTTCATGACTTACATCAAACATAATGAAAGTTATCAACATTAACAATAAAATAAAACATGAGATATTGCCTTAATTAACACAAAACAAAATATAAATAATTCCATTACTACAATAAACATAAAATAAACTTCCTGGAATGATTAACTCAACAATATAACCCCCAAAATATTAAAGATCTGTCAATAAAACTTCCTGCGAATATAAAAAAATAAAATATCTTAATATAATATGACCTAAAATAAAATAAAACATCTTAATATATTATAACCCCAAAACAATAAAACATCGACAACACCAAAAATACGACAATGTTAAAAAAATTACTGTTTCTTTTCTTCCTCTCTCTCATGTATTTAGTTGCTAATCGATCAGCTGTTTACTTGAAAACAAACATTCATTTTATGATTAGTACTAATTGTGATGTTTTATATTCCCGATTTAAATTGTGAAAAGTTGATGCTAAAGGTCGTTTTTAGGGTTCGTTTCTTTCGGGATAATATCCCCCATAGCTGGCCACCAGAATGTTACAACCGAGATTATCTCAGTCATAACGTAGCGTAAAAAAGGTTTCATATATTTAATTGATCTTTGGCCCGAGCGGTTGGCCTTGGTTTTGCCGGGAAAACATCACATTTGTACACAGAAACACATAAAACCATAAAACAAAACACATTTATTCAAACTGCCAACAATACATAAAAATATATTCAAAAACAAATCAGTTAAAAACCTTTTAAACAAGGAAGCTATAAGTCGCCATGTTGAATCGCGCCGAAATTTGATTTGAACTTAACTATGTGTATGAAAATATGAGAGAATCAATTAAGTCAACTGTAGTTTATTAATGTTAATTTTTAATCAATTTAATTCGACCCTTAAGTCTTCTTATTTGCCAAAGCATGTCCAATTCCACCGTAGCGTAGTGGTTAAGGCACCGAGCTACAAGCCGGAGGGTCGAGGGTTCAAGTCCCGTCGGGGTCAGGATTTTTAAACTGACCCAAACCCTCTGGCAGCACTATGGCTCTGGGGTCGACTCAGCTTCTAACGGAAATGAGTACCAGACGCTTGTTCTGGGGGTAAAGGCGGCCGTCAAGCAGGGCTGACTACCCGGCTGACGAAGTGTCGATTGTCTATAAAAAGTGGGAGCCTTAATCTCCTACTACCCCAAGGGCCTCCGGGCCTGTTGTGGGAGCACTTTACTTACTAAATTTAAAGAAACGAATAATTTTGAAGTTAAAAAAAGATCCTTTTATGAGGGAGATGTTAGGATGTTCTATGCTTACCCATGAAGCGGCTCCAATCGTCCCACGGGAGACCGAAGCGAACACGTCGGTCCCCGTCTTCACTCTGATTTTCGTAAAAAAATTGCTTGTTTATATGTGATAGTTTTTCCTTTCTCTACTCTCAAAATTCTGTGGAAACCTCAGTTTTATTACCCAACCTCTAGCAATAATTCTGGTTCTGTCAGGGCCAAATTGAATAAGATGTTTGCTCACTTAGATAATTGTGTTAGTCAAAAGGTATAATTGTTTACTTGGTTATATAAGCTTTCGTAAGTGTGTCCCCATAGTTTGAAAGACATGTTGACATGAAATTATGTCCTGGTGGGTTGTGACATGTTTTGGTCCAAGATATTCTATTATACTATAAATTTTTACTCGTTTTTTATTTCTTAAAAGCCCTTGTATGAACTTTGAGCATGACTAATTTGTATTTAAAGGTGATTATTTATTTCCTATCTTCCGGTATAATAAACAAGTATATCATATATGTTTTATAGTTTTTTTATCTTATATTTATTATCATTGCGATTATGCCCTGTCGTAGTCGCAACACTTTTTTAAATTTTGAATTACTATTTTTATATAATGACTCTCTTTAACAGCTAACACTGTCACTCAGAAAGAATGAGCAGACTCTTGGCCGGTTTACAAGAGTTCGAATTGTATGACAAGCCACCATAATGTTCAATTGTGGTTCTTCAGTGATATACGCCCATTTAGCGAAAACACAGTAGTTTAACATATAGCTCAGTGCTAGAATCCTTGATTCGAACTGTGATGGATTTTTTATTTGTTTGTCCTTTTTAAAGACAATATAATGTTAGTTATGTGGAATTGTTTATTGCCCTACATCTAAGGACTATTATGAGGCCAGACTTGGCGAATTTAAAATAAAAGCCTAATTTGGAAGCAGTAGTACACAAAAATAGACAAAATAATGATCTGTATTTCAAGTGCCCTGCATTAAATAAATAAAAATAAACAATTAAAATAGACGAAATAAATAATATAAATAAACTGTATAACTGACAGTTCATCCACATACCACCTGCGACTATCACAGCATGCATTCACCATGGCAAACAGTTCACGAATTTCTGGAAAAGTTCTTGATACAATGCCACCTCTTCCCACCTCATCAACAAATTTATTCCACAAATCGTCCTGGATACGGTATGGTTCTGGGAATTTGGAGCATAAAGTTGCTTTCACTCTCCCCCATGCATATGTTATCAAGTTTGTATCAGTGATATTGAAGTGCAATCCAAGAGATGGAAATCATGCCTCCCCCGAAACAATATTTGAATCTGACGAGCATGGTGAACCAAATGGTTATTCTGTTGGAACACAAGCACTACTTTAGAATAATGCTCCTGAGTGGATGAAACTAATACATTCTCCAAAATATGGGAATAAGCTGCCGTGTTGAACCCTTCCATGGATATGTTCCAGAACTCCTGCCCCATTGAATGACATCCACCCCTAACATGATATGCTTATGTGACCCAACCTTACAACAGGTAAAAATAATGAGCATCATATCGGTAACCATCTATACGTTATACATCAACAGGATAATCGTTCATACTCAAGGAGGTTACTTCATGAGAGAAAATTACATTGCTCCAATTGAAGTCCTCTGATCTGCTCATCATCCAACTTAACCCTCCTGGCATATTAACGGGACCTTATACCATGGGTATTGAGGTGTCTTCTAGTGGTTGCTGTGGAGATCGGAAATTTGGATCTGATTATTAATTCAGGGAAAGTTAGAAATGTGTGATCCTAACTTCCCTATTTATACTCACATCCTCTCCCTGGGAAGAAATTTGTGACCTTCCATTAATTACACAATTTCTTACTTTTCCACCTAGGCAAAACCGTCTGACCCACCTTCTTGCCATAGTTGCTGGAACTTCATATTCTTTTCCCCCTGCAGCAGAAAAAGACCATTACAAATGGGTCCTATGAACTGCAAACATAGATCTTCCCTGTCTACAATTCTCAGGTGTTAAGACAAAAGTAATCAATATGGGAGGAAAGTTCTAAATTATGATTATTTATGAACATCTGAGAGATGTCGGAACATTATTTTGAGAATGTATATATAATAATATTTACGAGAACAGAAAATGGAATATTATTATGCTTTCTTTACTTTTTGCATTCATGTTATTATTAAAACTGAGCATATGTAGGATTGTATAAATTATTCATACACATTAAACTTCTTAACATGCCAAATGCCTACTAAATTGCATATAGGAATGACATTACAGGTAATAGAATTCCTTTTCTCCTAGGTGACAAACCAACTATTGTCTGCTAGTAATTTTTTTCCCATTTCATGTGCACTGTTTTATATTCATTGTATTATGCTAATTATAATGTGTAGATAGATGGCCTTTTACAGAAAAAAATGTATAAAATTTTCTAGATGTATGTTGTAAAGTCTGTTCATAAAACAAGTACACAGGATTCAAAATGAAGACCAACGCAGTACAATGTCGATTATGATTCTTGCGTTAACTATCTACGTTACCTTAACCCAGACATGACAGCATGCATTTTTGACCTTCTTTTTCATATAGGCTACAAAATAAGAGCACGTTTTTGTTCTTACTTTACATATCTGTGTTGAATTCATACAGATATTAATTCTTAAGCATCAGCATTCACTATCGGGTCTGATCTATAACATATTTCAGACTACTGACGAAATAAGTGTATTTAAGCTTCTTTAATACTCCAAATTGTCCTCTATGCAACAAAGATGAAGAAATGAATGAAGAACATCCACAAATCTGTGAAGTATTACCTGTTGATCCACCATAGAGAAATATTGGAGAGCAAGAACGCTATTGGCTTCGTTGCCAAGGCCCAGCATTTGAAAACAACAACAGCTTCTTTAATACTGCATAATCATGTGAACAATGCTTTGCATGCACAGTGTGTAATATGCGAGACTTTGAATATTTCAAATGCTCATTCATTTTGAGCAGCATTATAAGGTTATTAGCATTGAAAATCTAATTTTGGCATGAAATGTTCAACAAATTTTGCTCATAGGCTTCTTTTTCTGGCTTAAGAATTTTACATATCATAAATCTGTGACACAGGACTCAGATTTAATTCCCTTCTGAAAGAACTCATATCCATGATTTTTATGTCCTGAAAAATCCACTGACGTCATCCAGAATTGAACCAGCAAACTTTGAAACCAAAGGCAAACATGGTAACTACTAATTATTTGAGTTAGGTGTTTTGACTCACCTCATATTTTTTTATATTCTGCCGACTATGGTTTTGTCGCATTTGTGCGACATTGTCAATGCATTCTAACTGTTGTGTATGCAGTTGTCATCCTGTAAAAAAAATTATGAGGAGAGTCAAAATAAATAACTCAAATAATTAAAAGAAATCTTATAGTGTTATTTCCTACAAATATTAAATGATGACTACTAGTCCACTGAGATCTAATCTTTAAATTTGGTCTATCAACATCATGCAAAATTGTAAGTAAAATAATATTTAATATAGCATTAAACGTAAAATAATGAAGTTATGAAAAAAAAATAGATAGAAACATGGTTTCCAATTATACTACTTCTTAATAATAACTTACTTACTTACATACTTACTTACTCACTTACACTACCAAACCCGTAGGTTCATGGCCACATGGACATAAGCTCTCCATAAATCCCTAACCTGAGCTGAAGCTTTCCAATCATTTCCTGTATAATCTACTTCCCTCAAATCATAGTTAATGTTATTCTCCCACCTCATTCTTGGTCTACCAACTGGGCGTTTTCCCTCTGGTTTCCCTACAAGAAGCTTCCATGCAAGCCTTTCATTCCCCATTTGTGCCACATGTCCTGCCCATCACAATCTATGAGACTTAACTGTTCTTATTATATGTGGCTTCCTACCGTATAAAGACCATGTAGTTACTGTTATGAAGTCTTCTCCATTCACCTGTCTGCTCATCTCTCTTTGGTCTAAAATTTTTCTAAGAACTTTATACTCAAATACTTGCAATCTCCTTTCCTCCCTTGAAGTAAGAGTCCATGTTTCGCATCCATATAATATAACTGGTAGAATAATAGTTTTATATATTTTCAGTGTCCACCGCTGTGGTCTCGAGGTAGCGTGCTGCCTTGTCACGCAGCGGGCCCGGGTTCGATCCCCGGTCGGGGCAGTTTTTCTGGTTGGGGTTTTTATCGGGGTTTTTCCTCACCTGTAAGACAAATGTCAGGAAAACTTTAAGGCCCAAACGGTCCCCGAAATCATATGGCCATCATCCTTATCATTATCATCCTTACCATTATCATTATCATCCTTCACCGGTGTGGAAAGCAACGGGAAGCTACCACACTTACACAATTCCCTAGTAAAGCTGCGAGCATAGCATGAAAATGCTATGATTGTAGTGAAGGACCTGCCTTCGAGCAGAATTACTATGGATGGATATTTTCAGTTTAACATTTTTTAAAAAGTGTTGGAATGTAAAAAGTCCCTGTAATACATAATAGCGCATATTTCCTGAATTGAGCCTATATTTAATTTCTTTGTGCATCTCATTCCTATTTTTGATTATTGTTCTTCATCATCATTGTTGGTTCTACAGCCCGTTGCAGGCCTTGAGTGCCCCTACAATGCGCTTCCATTCATCCCTCTTTTCCGCCTTACCTCTCCATCCTCGTAAACCCAGTGTTCTCAGGTCCTGTTCAACGCTATCCAGCCGTCTAATATTAGGACGTCCAACTCTTTGGTTTCCAATTGTAGTTGTCATTGTTAATCTACGACATATGTCTGATTCCTCTTCCCTGTTGAGATGTCCCAGCCATCTAATTCTTGTCATCATTATTGTTTTAATCATGTCTACATCTCCATATAGTTCATATAATTCATCATTATATCTAATTTGACAGATTATCGAAAGGCTGAAAATCGATGACTAGATGTCTTATATTTCTGTGGATGACAATACCTGTTCCAAAATGGTATAAATTCGTGTGACAACTATAATACAGAGTGCAATCTATTTTTTCTATTATGCCATGACCAATCCATCTTACTTCTTGTACTGCTAAAATATCTATTTTATAGTTATTTACAACATCTATTAGCTGTTTCATATATCCGCCTCTATACAGAGAAAATATATTCCATGTTTCAAATCAAATTTCCTTTTTCTTGCTAGGTCATCGTAGAAAGTTCCGTATGGCTTGCACATTACGGGATTTTCGATGCAGTATTTTTATTATGGGGTGGGCTTGTCAGCCCCACGTCCAATCCCCAACCTGGAGGACCAGGGTATCGTTCTTTGTCTGACACCTACCCTTAGACCTGTCCGGAATGGGAAGCCCTATCAGTAGCTATGCTACCACCGGCATAGCTCTCCAGGTCATAGGTGTAATGCAAACCTTCCCATCATGATAAGGTGAAGATACCATCGGGAAGGGATTCTTGTTCTTAGGTATTTGAATTCAGCCTCTTCATCAAAATTTCCTTCAATTGTCATTAGATGTCCATTTCCATTATATAATGTATTTCTATGTGTGACCATATATTTAATTTTATTGATATTTACTTCCAGTCACAATTCCTTAGTGTTACTCAATAGTATGTGCGTGTTGGCCTTTAGTATCTCTTTGATATCGCCAAATAGTACTACATTATCAGCATAAACTAACAGCTTATTATGATGATCTTGATGAAGATTTTCGGGCTGTAGGCCGTGGTCGTGAGGCTTGTAGTTCCCCAACGTTTCACCAGAGACTGCGTCTGGCATCCTCAAGGGTTGTCTTGAGACTGGCAATTCTGTCCACTGTCTGTCCTATTTATATGTTCACCGCGATGTGTTCGTAAGTTACATCTGCCTTCTGATTGGTCAGCGTTAGGGACTTCCATTGCTCCAATGAGATTGCTGTTTGATGGTCTAGTCGACTGTATGTTATATTTGCCTTCTGATTGGTCAGCGGTAGGGACTTCCATTGTTCCAATGAAATTGCTGTTTGATAGTCTAGTCGACTGTGCTTGTAGAGGTTTACATTTTGCGTTTTTTTTAGGACCAGTATCCATACTTTGTTGACTTTTAATGATTCTTCTTTTCTACTGAAACTGTTTTTATGTTTGAATATTTTGATGGATTCTCGTTGTAGACGGGTAAAATAGTGTGTGCAGTTAGATAATATGTCTGTATTCTGGTATTGTACTCTGTGGCCATCAAGTAAAGAGTGTTCTGCTACTGCCAACTTATCCATTTGTTTAAGACGACTGTATCATTCATGCTCCTTAAGTCTGGTTGCGATGCTATATTTAGTGGTGCCTGTATATGCCTGCTGTCTGATGAGGATGGAGTTGATCCTTTATAGGCCTGAGAAGGTTCTTGATGTTCTTGGTAGGCCTGTATACTGTCTTTATGTCTTCTTTCTTTAGTAGTTTTTCAATGCAGTCCCTTGAGGATGCCAGACGCAGTCTCTAGCAAAACGTCGGGGAACTACAAGCCTCACAACCACGGCCTACAGCCCGAAAATCTTCATCAAGATCATCGAAATTCGACTACTGATGGCTGAGAGGGATGTTGCTTTTCGAAAATATAGACGGGACAAAGTGACGCAAACTTAAGGCAATATAAGACATTAAGAAACAAAACGAATCAAAACATTAGGAACGCTAAGTTGCGGTATGCTCATAGTCTCATTGATCCAAACACAAATGCAAGTGATATGTGGAAACGTATTAGCTCAATGGGTCTACGGCAGCCGACAACCACAGGAGAGAGCATTAACATATCACTGGACGATCTAAACCAACATTTCACATCATATGCCACACTTAACATAAACACTACGATCAAACAACAAACTATAGATGAGCTCCTATCCACACCTACTCCTTCCCGAGAAAAATTCTTCTTTTCCTATATAATGCCAATCGACGTTAAACTATCCCTGGACCGCATTAGAACTAAGACACAAGGTATAGACAATATAAGTATCGACTTTTTAAAGAAAATACTCCATGTCATACTCCCAACCGTAACTCATATATTTAATGCCTCAATCATGACCTCAACTTACCCCGAACTCTGGAAAAAAGCTATAGTCAGACCAATTCCTAAAATTAAATTACCTGTAACACCAAAAGACTTTAGACCAATCAGCATCCTCCCAGTCCTATCTAAGGCTTTGGAGCGCATTGTTCATGGACAATTAACTGATTACCTTAACACTCATAACATACTCTACCCACACCAATCAGGTTTTAGGACAGGCCATAGTACGGCAACCGCACTTCTTAAAGTTACCGAAGATGCGCGTGAAGCAATGGACAGTGGCCACATGACAATATTTACACTCTTGGACTTCAGTAAAGCTTTCGACACTGTTGACACTGACATATTAATAGCAAAATTACGAGCTCTGAATCATTCAGACAATGCTGTTAACTGGCTTGGATCCTATCTTCATGATCGCCAGCAATGTGTATCCAATGCAGAACTTTCCTCATCCTGGCTATCACTGAAGGGTGGCGTCCAACAAGGTTCAGTGTTAGGACCACTTCTATTCTCTATCTATATTAACGATATATCCACTAGACTTACCTATTGTCGACATCACCTATATGCTGACGATTTGCAAATTTACATTCACTCCCATCCTGACGACGTACATGACGCACTAGACAAATTAAATTGTGACCTAGACTCAATTTCCCAATGGTCGAAGAAACATGGACTTAATCTAAATGCTGACAAGACACAGTGCATAATTATAGGACATCGGCGAATCCAAAGCATTATAAATTACGAAAATATCCCTACCATTCTCCTAAATGACAAAAACATCCCCTACAGCTCAGTAGTAAAAAATCTGGGTATTTACATTGACCAACACCTAGACTGGAAAATCCAGGTGAATAATACCTGCAAGAAAGTGTTTTCAATTCTTAACTCCCTAAATAGTTTTAAAAACTTCCTTCCTACAAAATTAAAACAAATACTTGTACAGACTCTTATAATGCCACACTTCGACTACTGCGACATATTACTGACTAATCTGACAACTGATCTATCTGACAGACTACAGTGTGCTCATAATGCGTGCATTCGATTTATGTTCAATCTCCGTCGTTATGACCACGTGTCTCCTTCATTTCAGGCCTTATCATGGCTATGCCTAAATGACAGAAGAACTTTACATTCACATACCTTACTATTCCAAATTCTGCACACATATTTACCAAGTTATTTAACAACACGTTTTCAAAATTTATCGGCTCATCATAATTTAGGAACAAGATCACAAGACTCTTCTTTACTTTTGATACCACAACACAGGACCTGTCTATACTCTGAATCTTACACAATATCTATGACTAGAGCCTGGAACTCACTTCCCAGTCACGTCAGGGACTCTTAATCGCTATCATTATTTAAATCCAAATTAACTGATATCTTAAGTTCGACACAATGAAAACATTAACTGCATAACAACTATATAGAGCATTCCATTAATAGTCATCTAGGAAGCTACTTACTTTATTTTACATAATTTAAATTTTATTATACTCTATGTTTTTGTTAGTATTAGCTAGTATTAGATCACATCATCTTTGTATTTTGTTTAGTCTGTATTTTAATATCTTAAAATTGTAATATGTATGTAATTTTTTGTATAATTTTACTATTCGCTGGTTGAGTGGAAGAGAAGGCCTTATGGCCTTAACTCTGCCAGCTAAAATAAAGCATTATTATTATTATTATTATTATTATTATTATTATTATCATAGCAACTCCGGCCGTGAAAGTGTACGTGTATGAATAACAGCTTAATTAATACCATTGAGAGGTCGCCTTCATCCTCTAAAGATCTGATGGCATGCTCTAGTACAAAATTAAATAGTAGAGGAGATAGTGCATCTCCTTGCTTCAACCCATTCTGGATTTCAAAAGTGTCTGAAAACTGTTTGCCTACACGCACCCTACTATTTGAGCCATTTAGACACATTCGTATAAGTCTAACTAACTTTTTAGGAATTCCGAACTCCAGCAGGATACTATATAACTTCTCCCTCTTAATTGAATCATATGCCTTTTTGAGATCTACGTATAGCTGATGTACAGTACCATTATATTCCTATTTCTTTTCTAAAATATGTCTTATACTAAAAATCTGATCTGTTGTAGACCTGTTTCTTCTAAATCCACCTCGATGATCTCCTAGAATGTCATCAATGTAGTTAGTAATATATTTGTTAGAATTTTCTAGGAAGTTGAAAGTAATGAGATGCTCCTGTAGTTGTTCCAATCAATTGTATCTCCTTTCTTATAAATTGGTATGATACTTGATTATTTCCATTCATCTGGAACTGCTTCATTTTCCTAAATCATACTAAGCAACTGACATATCTTGTCCGCCAATTTTTCTCCCCATGATTTTATCAGTTCTGCTGTGATCTCATCTGAACCTGATGCTATATGCATCTTCAGTTTTTCTATCGCCATTTCAATCTCTAATGCATTTGGTTCTGCGACTAGAATTTCTGCTGTCCGTAAATTATCCTCGTCAATATCCTGTTCTGTACGTATATTTAATATCTGATTAAAGTAACTTTTGCATCTATTTATTATACACCTGGAAAATGCAATCATATCTCCATTTTCATTCTGAATTATGTTTTTTCTAGCCTGAAACCCTCTCTTCTCTATCCTATTTTGCTGATATTATTCTCTAATGTTCCTATTTTAGGCATTTATTTCAAGATCATTAACCTTTTCTCTCAAATATTCCCTCTTTTTACTCTTTAGTGACATCCTTTCTAATACTACCCGATTGCTCTAAATTTACCTCATTTGGCTCATGTAACCATTTCATTTTTGTTAGCTTTCTTTTCTTTACAATGTCGGCACATTCCTTATCAAACCGTTCCTTGTTTTTCCTCTTTTTTTAAATAACCAGTGCTTTCTGATGCTGACAATTTAATAGTAACACTTATAGCCTCCCATTCTTTATTTATATCAGTTTCTTCTCTGCTTGCCACATTGTCATCTGAAGGTTCAAAAACTTCAAATCTATTAGCAATTTTGATTTGGTATTCTTGCTGCATTTCATCATCCTTCAAGTTTTTTAATTCAAATTTTTCAGAAACATCTTTCGCGTTTTTTCCTCTCATAACTGATAGCCGTTGTCTGATTTTCACCCTGACTAGATGATGATCCGAATTGCATTCCGTCCCTCTAACTGATCTAACATCAATGATGCTATTGTGCCATCGTTTATCCACTAATACACGATCTATCTGGTTCCGAGTTTCAACATCTGGAGACCTCCAGGTGTATTTATGAATATCCTTATGCTGAAATGTTGTGCTCTTAACAATGAGTTTCTTTGATGTGGCAAAGGTGACTAATCTAACGCCATTGTTGTTACTAACTTTATGTAGTCTGAATTTGCCTATTGTTGGTTTGAATATATCTTCCAACCCCACTTTTGTATTAAAATCCCCTAAGAAAATTTTCATATGATATTGTGAAACGCTAACAAATACGCATTCTAATTCTTCATAGAACTCATCCTTGATCTTATCATCTTTATCTTCTGTGGGAGCATGTACATTTACGAATACAAAACCATGTTGTTTACCGTTTAGAATTTTGTATGATATACTATTATTGACAAACTTAATATCTCGGATAGAGGAGAGGATCCTCCTTTGGACTAAAAACCCATTCCATATTCAGATCTCTCTGCACCCCCATAGTATAATGCAAAGCTTCTTGATTCCTGACTACCTTCACCTGGCCATCTAACTTCCTTTAAAGTGACTATATTCAAGGGTGATTTATCTAATTCCCGCATTAATACCTCTAGCGTCCCACTATTGTATAAAGTCCTAACATTCCATGTTCCTAGGAACATGTCCCTGTGTTTTAGCCTTTGGCATGGGTTCCCTGAATTAATCCCCGCCCGGAGAACCAAATGGGGTACTATTTGACCTCCAGAATATTTTATCCCAGTGAAACCCATATCTGCATTTCTTGATGGTTTATTTTTATGGCTAAAATTCGTCACTCTTTCGAACAAGGTACTTTTTTATCTGGTTTATCACATTTGACCAGTCCAGCATGAGTAACCCAATCAGTAGCAATGCTACCACCGGCATAGCTCTCGGGATCATTTAAGCACACAAACCACTCCACCACG
The DNA here is from genome assembly GCA_030220185.1 of Diploptera punctata. Lineage (NCBI taxonomy): Eukaryota > Metazoa > Arthropoda > Insecta > Blattodea > Blaberidae > Diploptera > Diploptera punctata. Next base: position 850,277 of record JASPKZ010008128.1, read on the forward strand.
ACAAGGTAAAGATACCATAATCACCCTTAAAATGCGGATTGAAGTCTCAATCAAAATACACACAAGTGTTTTATAAATAAAAAACTAGGGTCAACATTATAATAAAATGATTTCACATCAATATATTTTTCAATCTATGAGGACACACTTACGAAAGCTTATATAATATCAAAAACAACTTTGTTAGTTTCAACTTAATGGGACAATCTTACGAAAACTTATTTAACCCAAACACATTAGGATAAATAGTTAAAAACATCTTATATAATATGGCCCTGATAGAACTAGGAATATTACAAAAGATTGGGTAAGAAAATAGGGTTTCCATTAGTTTTTGGGAATGGTGAAAGGTAGAGATAATGATATAAAAATGGGGCTTTTGGGTAGCAAAAATCAGAACACTGTGGAGGGCCGAAAGGTCCTCCTGGGGGACGAGAGCAGCCTCTGCATGGGTAAGAACCATATATTTATTATCACTCTAAAAAAAGTTCAGTTTTCTTGAAGAAAAATAACATAGAATATTTGGAAGACCAAAGGATCAAATATCTTAGAATAATTTGGATAATTATTATGAATATACTTCATCATGTGAAGACCAAAGGGTCAAATAACTTAGAATAATAATCTAAAGTTGAACTTTTTAAATGGGTTTTTCTACCTCTGAATGATGACAAAGATAATTATTTCGACTCAATTCAACATGGCGATTTCTGATAATTTAAATATGTCTCTTTATGTTTGTTTTATTTAATAAATTATGGTAATATTTGTTTTAAAGTGTTTAAATGTAGAATTCATCCTCCAAAACCAAGGCCAACGCTCGGGCCGAAGATCTCTTAAAACATAAAGATTCTTTTTACACTACGTTACGGCTGGGCTTAACTGTCCACTGTAAGAGTGTGGCTACTAGACCAGCGATAACCCCCTGTAGATGAAGTTTAAAGCCAATCGGTTCTTTATTGATTATTACCAGCTAGCTGGTCTGTCTACATCATTACTCAAATAAGAAATATACAACTTAATCAATAACCATGAAACATGAATGAAGTTTCAATCTATCAATTCATGAAGCCTTCCTTTGACGTTATTGGCTGATGTAAGATGAGAAACATGATTGCCTAATTTCGGATGAGAAATAAATAAATATTAATTTTTAAATTGATAATAATTCATTTATGCGTTATATTTTTACAGAATACAAAGAAACAATATAAATTATATGCAAGAATAATAGAAAAGACTTTATCCAATTAGAGATAAAATGAAACTGGACATACGACATGATTTTAGAAAAGGGAAGCCTTGCACAGATTGTATATTTACTATCACCCAACTTATAGAAAAATGCCAAGAATTTAATTTGCCAACATATTTTGCTTTCATGGACTATGAGAAGGCTTTTGATAAAGTAAACCGAAAATTATTATGGGACATATTATCCAATAGAGGAGTACTTCCACACCTCATTAAAATGATACAAAGTTTATATAAAAATAATGTCATTCAGATTAAAATTATAATATAGTACTAAGAAAATGGTTGAAATAAATCATGGAGTTAGACAAGGGTGCCCACTTTCACCCACTCTTTTCAATGTATATATAGATGAAATAACAAGAGTCTGGTTCGAAAAGATTCAACATTTTAACATCGACAATGTAAATTTTACAGCCCTTCTATTTGTAGATGATCAAGTAATTGTCAGCTATAATGAAAATGATTTGCAAATAGTGACTTTTAAATTAAAAGAAGTAGCCAGTAAATATAAGATGATTATTTCCAATGATAAAACAGAAGTAATGGCATTTTTTTTTAGATCTTACTCAATTAGAACAAAAAGTGTTAAGTAATAAAATAATAGAACAAGCAAATATGTTCAAATATTTAGGTTGCAATGTCACCTACAATAAGAATTGAGATATAGATGATATGTTAAATGCTGTTAACCATTTTTTTGGAACAATACGCCAGATTTTAGGTAGTAAAAGTGCAAAAAGAAACAATATTGAAGTTTTATAAAGTGATGGCTTTGCCAGCTTTGCTATATGGATTTGAGAACTGGATTTTAGGAAAGAAAGATGAGAGAAAAATTGTAACTGCTGAAGTAAGGTTTCTGAGGTTTGCAACTGGCTATACATTATTTGATAAAAAGAGAAGTGAAAACATTAGATCAGAACTAAAAATACACAACATTAGGACATAATAAGAAGACATCAAGTCAATTGGAAAGAGCATGTACAACACATCCAGAAACATCAAATACCAGAACAATATACAAAAACGATCCTCACGAAAGAAGAAACCCAGGAAGGCCTACAAAAAGATGGTGAGACGAGTTTTGAAGTTTTGATTGGAGCTGAAATGGAGCTTATGGCCCATACTGTAATGCAGATGATGATGATGATAATGAAACAATATAAAATCTAATTGGGTGATATGTTTTGTTAACTATAGCAACCTATTAATTTTAAGAGGATTTATTTATATTATTAACCAAATAACAATAATTGAATGATTTTGAATGCATATATATTATTTGTGAAAACCAGCAGTTGAAGTTATTTAATATTTGCATTGAGTTTATTCAAATGTGCCATTGTTTTCACACGTTTTGGTTAAAGTGTTACTGATAAATGTGATTTGCCAAGTTACTGAAAAATGTTAATGTGAGTGACTGTGTAATTTATAATATAAACAAAAGATCATTTTAGTGCAGACTTTTTCATGAGAAAAATTACCTCGTGCAACAAGGTAAGCCAACTCCAAATTTACTAGATCTAAAAAAAAAACAGCTAAATTTACAAGGCATTTTACTTGATCATTGTATGAGAAATATTCATGGGTAGCTGGCAGTGATCTATTTAATGCAAAATTTTGTTGGAACTGTTTATTATTCGGCCAAGACAGAAATACTAGTTGGAAGAAAATCAGGTACCATACATTAATTTAGGAAGTTTAACAAAAACAGCAGTTTTCCACGATGAAAATCTTTGCTATATTACGGAATAGAGAAACATACATGTTGGCTTTATTTGGCAGAATTATTGAATTGTACATGCATGATTATGAAATTTCTTAAAATATTCAACATTTATACCATACTGTTAAGACCGATTTCTAGAAAAATATTTATAATAATAAATGCCCTCTACTATTTGTAAGCTGAACATTTTTCTGTAGCGTCAGTCCTTGTGGAATAGTGGTTACCATGCTTGACTCTGGTTCCAAAGTTCACGGGTTCAAACTTGGCCAAGGTCAGTGGATGTTTCAAGGAATAAAAATTCTGAGTACGAGTTCCTTTGGCATCGAAATATAGCCATGCCTAAAAAGAAAAAGCATTTGGCATTTGAGCAAACTTTGTTGGCCCTTTCACTCCCTTATATGAATTGTAATGCTAACAAATGACCTTAACTGTTAAAGAGTGTTGTTAAATAAAATGATATTTTACCAATTTGCAATACAAGTTGTAATAAAATGTAATATTCATTTTAAACCCTCAGCAGGGTTTGCCGTACTTATACAAGACCGATTTCCTCCCTTGTGTGCGGTCATTTAAAAGTTCATGCAGTACCCCTGTGCAGTAGTATTTTTAAACTCTAATCTCCAAATAACTTATTTTAGATACATATCAAATTGTGATTAATAGAATGTAAACAATGAATGACCATTCTATTCTATTCTATAGTGTTCTGCCCAAGGGCAGGTCTTTCACGGCAATCATAGCATTTTCATTCTATGCTTTGCAGCTTTACTAGGGAATTATAGGTGTGGTAGCTCCCCGTTGCTTCCATACCGGTGAATGATAATGATGATGATGATAGCCGGATTTTTTTCAGGTACCATTGGGGCCCTAAAGCTTCCCGACATTTCTCATACAGGTCAGGAAAACCCCCAAAATAAAACTCATCCAAGAAGCCTCTCCCGACTGGGAATCGAATCTCGGTCAGCTGCGTGACAAGGCAGCACGCTACCTCGAGACCACATACCCAGTTCTAGATTCACACAATTCATAAGTTTTAAAATCAAATTTGGCAGTTTTAAGTGGAGGGAATTGCTTGCCCCTCCATAACCATAATACTTACTCACTCACTGGCACTATCAAACCTGTAGGTTCATGGCCGCAAAGATATAAGCTCTCCATACAACCCTATCCTAAGCTAAATCTTTCCAATCATTTTCTGTATAATCTACTTCCCTCAAATCATAGTTAATGTTATTCTCCCACCTCATTTTTGGTCTACCAACTGGGCGTTTTCCCTCTGGCTTTCCTACAAGAAGCTTCCATGCAAGTCTTTCATTTCCCATACGTGCAACATGTCCTGCCCATCTCAGTCTACAAGACTTAACTGTTCTTATTATATCTGGCTTCCTATAAAGACCATGTAGTTCATTGTTAAGTAGTCTTCTCCATTCACCTGTTTGTTCATCTCTCTTTGGTCCAAAAATTTTCCTAAGTACTTTATTCTCAAATACTTGTAATCTCCTTTCCTCCCTTAAAGTAAGAGTCCAATTTTCGCACCCATATAATATGACTGGTAGAATAATAGTTTTATATATTTTCAGTTTAACGTTTTTTGAAAGGAGTTGGGACATCAAGAGTCTCTGTAATGCATAATAGCACACATTTCCACAATTGAGCCTATGTTTAATTTCTTTGTGCATCTCATTCCTATTTGTGATTATTGTTCCTAGGTATTTGAATTCAGCCACTTCCTCAAAATGTCCCTCATTTGTCATTAGCTGTCCATTTCCATAATACAGGGTGGACCGCTCGAATGGACCTAATTTCAATTGCTTGTTACTGGCAAACGGTTGAAGATAGAAACTTAAAACAACGTTCATAGTACAGAAAAACTCACCAAGTTTCGAATCCTGTCGGTAGATGGCACAAAGATACGTTTCTCGTTCTTAGATTTAATTGTTTGTGAAAATGGCGACTCCGCAGATGAAAGCGCAAGCTGTTTTGTGGTATGCGGAGTTTAAATCAATCATTAGAGTTCAAAGGGAGTTCCGGCGTGTGTTTAACCGTGATGCTCCAACTGCTAGAAGCATAAAGAAGTGGCGTGATACATTATTAGCTACAGGATCTGTGTTGAAGAAGCATGGTGGTGGTCGCAGAGCATCCGATGAAATGGTAGCAAATGTTCAAGCCGCATTTGAGCGAAGCCCCCGGAAGTCATTAAGAAGAGCTTCGCGGGAACTTCAAATACCAAAATCGACATTACAACGGATTGTCCACAAACGCCTCAAACTGCACGCATATAAAGTGCAGTTAGTGCAACGTCTGGAGCCGAATGACATGCCGAAACGAGTGGAATTCGCCAATACGATGCTGGACCGTCTCGGCGCTGATCCTGACTTCATGACCAAGATTTTCTTCTCGGACGAAGCCACTTTCCATTTGTCAGGCAAGGTAAACCGGCATAATGTGCGGATCTGGGGATCGGAGAATCCTCACGCTATTCAAGAGCATGTTCGTGATAGTCCGAAGATGAATGTTTGGTGCAGTTTGTCACATAATAAGGTCATTGGACCGTTTTTCTTCGCCGAGAAAACTGTTCGTGGTACCACATATCTTGACATGCTGGAGCAGTTCTTCTTTCCACAAATTGAACAACTGCAGCCTAACATCGTTTTCCAGCAAGATGGTGCTCCTCCCCACTGGTCCAATGAAGTTCGTACGACTTTGGACAACATTTTCCCTGGCCGTTGGATTGGTAGGGGAGGACCAATCGCGTGGCCCCCGAGATCTCCCGATTTAACACCACTGGATTTCTTTCTCTGGGGCTATGTCAAAGATAAAGTTTACACCACCCCAGTCAAAGACCTTCGTGATCTTCGTGAGCGCATCATAGAGGCTATTGAGAACATTCCAGAAGACATACTCCAACGTACTTGGCAAGAAATTGTTCATCGCTTTGATATCGTCACAGTGACTGCTGGGGCTCATATAGAGATGTGGTGATCTGGATATCAAAACTTGGTGAGTTTTTCTGTAATATGAACGTTGTTTTAAGTTTCTATCTTCAACCGTTTGCCAGTAACAAGCAATTGAAATTAGGTCCATTCGAGCGGTCCACCCTGTATAATGGTTTTCTACGTGTGGCCATATATTTAGTTTTATTGATATTTACTTCCAGTCCTAATTTCTTAGTGTTACCCAATAGTGTGTGCATGTTGTCCTTTAGTATCTCCTCGCTATCGGCCAATAGAACTACATCATCAGCATAAACTAACAGCTTATTAGTACCATTGAGTTGTAAGCCTTCCTCATTCTCTAAAGATTTAATGGCATGCTCTAGTACAAAATTAAATAGTAGAGGAGATAGTGCATCTCCTTGCTTCAACCCATTGTGGATTTCAAAAGTGTCTGAAAAATGTTTGCCTACATGCACCCTACTCTTCGTGCCATTTAGACACATTCCTATAATTATGATGTATATAGAGAAAGATTTGCGTTTAGATCGGTACTTGCTCAGGTAGCTCAGTTGGTAGAGCACTTGGTCTAGAGAACCAAGGGTCCCGGGTTCAAGTCCCGGTCTGAGCATACAATTTTTCTCTTCAAACATTCCTATAAGTCTAACTAACTTTTTAGGAATTCCGAACTCAAGCAGGATACTATTTAACTTCTCCCTCTTAATTGAATCATATGCTTTTTTGAAGTCTACATATAGTTGATGTACAGTACCATTATATTCCCATTTCTTTTCTAAAATCTGTCTTATACTAAAAATCTGATCTGTTGTAGACCTGTATCTTCTAAATCCAAATTGATGATCTTCTAGAATGTCATCAATATAGGGAGTAAGTCTGCTTACTAATATATTTGTTAGAATTTTGTACGAAGTTGAAAGTAATGAGATGCCCCTGTAGTTGTTGCAATCAGTTTTATCTCCTTTCTTATAAATTGGTACAATAATTGATTCTTTCCATTCATCTGGAAGAGCTTCTTTTTCCCAAATCATACTAAGCAGCCAGCGTATCTTGTCCATAAATTTTTCTCCCCCTGATTTTAACAGTTCTGCTGGGATCTCATCTGAACCTGATGCTTTATGCATCTTCAATTTTTCTATCGCCATTTCAATCTCTAATGCATTTGGTTCTGCGACTATAATTTCTGCTGTCTATAAATTATCCTCGTCAATATCCTGTTCTGTAAGTACATTTAATAGCTGATTAAAGTAACTTTTCCATCTATTTAATATACTCCTGGAATCTGCAATCATATCCCCATTTTCATTCTGAATTATATTTGTTCTAGCCTGAAACCCTTTCTTCTCTATACTAATTCTCTGATGTAATTCTCTAATGTTCCTATTTTATGCATTCATTTCAAGATCATTAATCTTCTCTCTCAAATATTCCCTCTCCCTCTTTTTACTCTTTAGTAACTTGGTGGTTTCCCGTCTAATACTAGCCAATTGCTCTAAATTTACCTCATTTGGCTCATGTAACCATTTCATTTTTTCTAGCTTTCTTTTCTTTACAATGTCGGTACATTCCTCATCAAACCATTTCTTGTTTTGCCTCTTTTTTAAACAACCAATGCCTTCTGATGCTGACAATTTAATAGTATCTCTTATAGCCTCCCATTCTTTATTTATATCAGTTTCTTCTTCGTTTGCCACATTGTCATCTGAAGGTTCCAGTACTTCAAATCTATTAGCAATTTTGATTTGGTATTCTTGCCGCATTTTATCATTTTGCAAGTTTTTTAATTCAAAAATTACAGAATCATCTTTAGCATTTGTTCCTCTCATAAGCGATAGCCGTTGTCTGATTTTTACCCTGACCAGGTGATGATCCGAGTTGCAGTCTGTCCCTCTAACTGATCTAACATCGATGATGCTACTGTGCCAGCGTTTGTACACGATCTATCTCGTTCTGAGTTTTACCATCTGGAGATGTCCAGGTGTATTTATGAATATCCTTATGCTGAAATGTTGTGCTCTTAACAATGAGATTCTTTGATATAGCGAAGGTGACTAATCTAACCCCATTGTCGTTACTATCTTCATGAAGACTGAATTTGCCTATTGTTGGTTTGAATATATCTTCCCGCCCCACTTTTGCATTAAAATCTTCTAAGACAATTTTCATATGGTATCGTGAAAGGCTTATCAAATAAGCATTCTAATTCTTCATAGAACTCATCCTTGATCTTGTCATCTTTATCTTCTGTGGGGGCATGTACATTTACAATTATAAAATCATGTTGTTTACCCTTTAGAATTATGTATGATATCCTATCACTAACAAACTTAATATCTCGGATAGTGGATAGGATCCTCCTTCTGACTAAAAAACCCATTCCAAATGCAGGTCTTTCTGCACCCCATAGTTTAATGCAAAACTTCCTGATTCCTGACTACATTCTCCTGGCCCCATAACCATAATGATTCATCAATTACAATATCTTGATTTGGAAGGTAGAGAGAATGGAATTTATTATTAAAATATTTAATGAAAGGGACTATTTTGAAAAAAAAAAATGAAGGACATTGGAAACCAACTTGTTTTGTGTTGTCTTAAAATTTATGGCACCATTGAACATGGGGGTCATGATTATGCATACGTAACATCTCCATACATTGCTATCCAAATAATGTTTTCCAATTATTCCTGTATAATTTATAATAATATCCTCAGCTCGTGTCCAAGTCAGGGTCGGGTCGAGGGATGAGATGAGAAGAAGCCACTATATATACAGGTCTGTGAATGACAAGGGTGTGGCCGACCACGTCTGATACACCACCACAGAGGCAGATGAACAAAATGAATGTGATGAGATGAATATGGAGAAATGGTGGAGTGAAAATGCGGCAGAGGAAGGCGGGATAAAACCCCAGGAAAAACCTGTTGAAGCTCCATTTTTTCTGACACATGGAGTGACCGAGACTCGATTTCGGGAACCCAGCAGTGAGGGTCTTGTATAATTTATCTCCCTCAAATCCTGGTTAATATTTTTCTTGCACTTTATGGTTATCCCTCCGTACTGGGCACTTTGCTTCTAGTTTTCATACACGAAGTTCCTATATAATTTCCTATTCGTGCCACATGCCCTACCCATAGCAGCCTACGAGACTTGCAATGTTTTATTACATCTAGATTTCATAGATATCACATTGCTCAGTGTTATGTTCATCTTTCTTCTAAGTTACACCTTAATTTCCTTATAGATCTCTCATTGAGGCGATGTGCTAACCACATGTATCTTGTTGACATCTTGGCAAATAAGCGTAAGTGTCAATAAATAAAACAAGTAACAAAATGAAAGTGTTAATAAAATATTAATTATTATATCTGTGGTCTCGAGGTAGAATACTGTCTTGTCATGCAGTGGGTTTTGAGGCCCAAACGGTCCATGGACATCATCTGGCTTATATCATCATTGTTACCATCATTATCATCCCCCTGGGTGGGAAACTACCACACCTATAATTCCCTAATGAAGCAGCAATCATAGCATGAAAATTCCCTGATTACAGTGAAAGACCTGTACTAGAACAGAACACTATAGTATCGAAACAAAGAATGATATAGAATGGTGTCTTTCATCGCTTAATTACAATTTATATTTAATTGTGGATGGAGATTTCCTTTTACTTTCATCAAGATATAAGTTAAAATGCATTTATTTTTTAAATTGTTGCTAAAGGTTTATTTATAATTTATAATTCTAAACTTTATCTATTTATCCTTCATTCATATTTTTAAATTAAAGATTTTCATAATTCCACACATCAGATTCACTATGTACAATATTTATAAAAGTTGGAGAATCTAAATTTTATTTGTGATATAAATTCATTTATATAATTAGAGAAATTGATTCTTGTTGAATGGTTTATCTTGGTTAATAAACTCCCGCTAGGGAGCACCTGTGTTGGAAGTGTGCAGTACATACATTACTATTATTGCTATTATTATTATTATTATTATTATTATTATTATTATTATTATTATTATTATTATTATTATTATTATTATTATTATTATTATTATAACTATTTTTATTTTTAGTATCATTACCATTATTATTATTATCCTTCTATTATATTTTTTAATTCTTTTCATAATTCTACACATCAAATTCACCACATAAATTTGTTATAGAAGTTGGAAATATCTGAGACACGTGATTTTTGTGTATACACATGATCCAAGTCGGTTTTGAAAAAAAGGTTAGTTATGAGTCCACACAGTGAGACACTTTACAGATATTTCTTTTTGGGAAAATAGGGCATTCACTAGTTCGAACGAAGGGCTTAACTGAAGAGAAGTATCTCCTTTCACTAATACGTAGCCAATTCACTCCACATGCCTGTCGTAAATTATGTCATAACATGAAGGGGAGTTTTCCCTACTACAGCAACAAAAAATAAGTTCTCTAGAATGTTTAATAAACCCCCTATAGGCCTTGAAAATCATAGATGTACCAACATGTAATGTACGGCAATCTGCATTTGGATATTTAAAAGTCCAGGCTTTCTAACATGTCCTTCTGCATCTGGGAAAGGAACACCATGTTTAAATGCCCACGCTGATGGGTTAATCATACAGCTTAGGTAACTGCTGTGACCATTATAAGTCACTGTGATAAATTGTTCTTACATGAAACATTTTGTGTTTATCTCTCCATTTTTATTCAGTTATTCCCTGTATTTGTGGACAAGGGCAAGAAATAATGAATACAGCCGAAAGTGATAAAACCCTATTTGTTTTATTTGGTATCACTTTACTTACTAATAAGCCAGATCATATACCATATTGCATTTCATACATGTAAAAGGCATGAATTACTGCTTCAGGTGACATTTTCCACCTCTCCAATGTGTGACTTTGAAAGGCAATTAATTATTAATAGTATAACTGAGACTTATGTTATTGTATCAGGCATTTAAATGTTTATAATGTATTTTGTAAGGCTTATTACATGTTAAGCGAATGGTTTTAATTTTCACCCAGTATCAACTAGATTTATATATATGTTATGGTATTAATATTAATAGGAACCATTTTTTAAAAATACAATAGGAAGTAACATTAAGAGGTTTGTTTAATAATTAAAAATGACAAAATGTTTTAATTATGAACCATTTTATTGAAATACTCAAAACAGTCTTTTTTAAACAATTTTATGAACACAATCAATGTTGTAAAATAAAAGATAATAAATATGAAATTACTGATAACAGGATTGTGATTGGTAACTGAAGCAAATAAATTTAATTTGCACCCAGTATCAACTAGATTTATATATATATATATATATATATATATATATATATATTGGAAGATCACAGAATACCCAAACTAATGTTAAGATATCAACCTGCAGGAAGAAGAAGACCAGGACGTCCACTCAAAAGACTTCTGGATGGTGTTTCTCTTGAGGCCGAAACAGGTCAACAAATGGCCTAAATTCGTGAATGTACTATGATGATGATATATATATATATATATTATGGTATTAATATTAAATAGGAACCATTTTTTAAAAATACAATAGGAAGTAACTTTAAGGGTCGCATGCAAGTACATTAGTCTCTACACAAATTATTTCCAATCACTGGTGAGCTGACTCACCGTGAGCAAGTGCAAAGATCGAATTAGCTACCCACTAACTGGTCATGCATGAAAGTAGTCGTTTTCATAATATTGGCAAGAAATTACCCAGAATTCTCAGCAATAAAACCACTTCCACTAGAGGCACGCATTTACGCTTGCGTCCCACAAATAATACTGTATACAACGACGTCTGCATCACGCAATATTATGCCGATTCTCCTGTTCTTCCAGTTGAACTCTTTGGTAGACTCTATCAAATTCCTCTTCTCCGCGTATAGCGAAAACAAGATCAAAGTCTTCAAGGTCCGACATCTTGGATAAAGCAGCAAGGTTTCAAAGTACATCGGTTACCATCAGTTCCCATCGGGATTCTCACGATTCGTTTCTCTCCTAAGTCACCTCGGCACGTAGCTTAGGAATTTCAACAATTATTATCGCATGAACAGATTTTTGAGTATGCAAAAACGTATTTGGAAACAACTTTCTCAGCAGAGAACGACTTTTACGGTCTAATGCGTTCATAGATTCGAGCCTAAGAGGTTTGTTTAATAATTGAAAATGACAAAATGTTTTAATTGTGAACCATTTTATTGAAATACTCAAAACAGTCTTTTTTAAACAATTTTATGAACACAATCAATGTTGTAAAATAAAAGATAATAAATATGAAATTACGGATAAGAGGATTGTGATGGGTAACTGAAGTAAATAAAAAAAATATTTTTATTATTTATGGCATTTAATTGATTCAAAATATTGCCTTCAACAATATCACAAAGTCCACCGCTCTGGTCTGAAGGTAGCATGCTGCCTTGTTAGATCCCCAGTCAGGACAAGTTTCCAGGATGAGGTTTATTTCGGGGTTTTTCCTCACCTGTAAGACAAATGTCAGAAAACTTTAAGGCCCAAACGGTCCCCAAACATCATATGGCCATCATAATTCATATTCACCTTAGATTAAGTTTAGGATTAAGGACTCTCCTGGTGCACCACTATCATCATCACCCATCATATCATCGGGGCAGTATAACCTCACATTACAGGTGCCCCAATCTCAGAATAGGGTTACAATTATGCCGGGAGAGAACACCAGAAATGTTGAAATGACAAGCTGGGGCATTGGAGAAAAAATCACAAATTATAAATGATAGCATAAAATACATTAGTTGGACCTACAGTAAAATTCTGCTGCAAAGTAGAGTAATATAGGTCTGACTAATGTATTTATCATTGTTTCTATTCCTCAGTTTTTATTGATATGCTGTAGCAAAGTTATAATTTTTCTCTAATAATGCCATTATTTACCTAGTCATCATTATCATCTTTCTTTCTTTCATGTATTAGACCTAAAAGGGCTGTAATGTTTTATAAAAATTTTCAAACCATATCTTCCTACATTGTGCCTCTGATCTTCTACAATTTGATTGGTGCTTCAAAATTTCCTTAGGAATCATGGATCTGGAAATACAGTCCACGTACCGATGCCAGTTCTGTTGATACTAATGAATATAATCTGTTATGGGCACCGTACACAATTCCTCAACAAAGACATAATTTCTTCTATTAAGCCTGCTGTTTGATGCATGGATCATATTTCATTAGCTGTAATTCTACATTCACTGCTCCTATGTAGGGTTCAAGCCTCACTCCCATAGCATAGAACTCTCCATCTATACTTGTACATCCCCACATATGGCAAAGGTGCTCTCTTATAGGAGTTAATTAATCAAATTCAATTGGTTACACTGATTTCTCTACAGATAGTGAGTGACCTCAAAGAGACATATAGTAGATGACTAAGGTAAAACTTGGATGGGAAAAGTGATTAAATTTTGCTCGGAGGGTTTAATTTAGGCCTGAAGATTTTAGGAGGCAAAAAAAATTTTCAGACTTGGGACCCATGTCTCTCAGAGGACTTGTGTCTTGGATTTTCCTCCCTAAAAAATCCATCGACCCTGTGGATCAAAGGCAAGGAACTTAACCTCTAGGTCTAGATCACCAAGGCCAATAGCAAAGATCTGATCTTGTCAATATCTGATATATATGGATGCAAGTATATTTTTAAGCAAAGTAGCCTTCAATACAATAATGTAATCATTATTTCTACTGATTTATTAAATTTTGTAATCTTATTAAATACATCTAACTCTGTTAAAAATGATAATCTGAAGGCGAGATAATTAAATTGATTTATTCTTTGTACAATTTTAACTTTACAAATTTTACTAGTTACAGTGTCCTCACCACAAAAAATCTATTATTTTGGATTTTTCAGCTGACATTTTTATTAATGAGCAAGAACCCCAAGAAAACCTCATCAAAAAATTTGTCCTGATCTGGGATAGAGAGCACAGCAGTGGAGTTAATTGATGTAGGGATACAAATTATAAATTTATCGTGGTCTGCACATGCACAGTGTCCTGACAATAAGAGAGTCCCCTACCATCACTGTAATTAACCAATATCAGTCTTTCTAATGTATTACCGTCCATCTTCCACTCTTTGCATTCCCTTGTTCTGAGTAGAGGCAGTGAATCAGAAGTGGGAGTGAGTGAATGATATAAGGTTAAGGGAGGAGACAGTGACATTGACTTGTCCTTTGTCCTTGTCCGGCAGTGGGTTATGGGGGTATGTCTTTAACGTTATTATTAATCGATGTAGTTATAAATTTATAGAAAATAATGACTAAATTATTAATTTTATATGTAAATAAATAAATAACGTGAATATTTACAAAGTTTCCTCTATATGAAATACCAATGCATTTTAACATCTACCACAATATCCAGAACATCAAATTTATACAGAATGATCCAGAATAGTGATAATTAGAGAGCGGAATCTGTTCCACAATGTTGAAGGCTTACTTGTACTAGTATTGACTATACAAGAATGCACATGAGGAGGTGGGATGGGGTGTATCACACAGCTGCATGCCTGTCGTGTTATGAAGGGAGCTCTGTCATTTAGAAAGACAGACACAGTAAACAACATTTCATTTAATAAAGAAGTGGAGTTATTGTAGAGTATGTCAGTAGTTGATATTGTGCGTAATTGATGTTACCTATATATTTTGGATATGTACGTTCATTGTTAACATATGGTATAATACTCAGGGGATCATCACCAAAATCTACTCAAATGCTCAAATTACAAAAAAGAATTATTAAAATCATGAAGAAAGCATCCATCCAAACAGAAAGTAAGAAACTCTTCAAAGAAGTAAAATTATTACCTGTTCCTTGTATTTACACTCTAGAATCAGTTTGCTTTATTCATCAAAATTTAAGTCTCTTCAAAATAAATTCAGATATGCATGAACATAACACTAGAATATCTAACAATATACACCTAAATTGTCACAGGCTTACCAGAAGTCTTAACAGCATATCACATAGAATCAGTAATCTATATAATGATCTCCCTTCCAACATTAAACTTCTTAAAAACAAACAATGTAACCATGTTGTAAAGAACATCTTATTATCTCACATACCATTGAGCATAAGTAAATACCTAAATTTAAAATTATAAATATAATTTGTTCATGTAACTGGAGCAGGTCAACTTGTAAGGAGGAACAAGACATGTATAATTTTTTTGTGATTCGGAGGAGGCTGAGGAGAGACGATTATGCATCTGTCAGCAATTCCTCAAGTGGACAACAATCTCTAGATGACTATTTAGAGATTGTTATAAAATTACTTTTTAACCTTTAAGTGCCCAAGTTTAAATGGCCAGGTAGCGGCAGGCTGCCCGGGTTTAAATGTCCACCTAGCTTTTAAACTCCTTGGCTTTTGACTATAACTTCACTAATTTTATTAACTCATATTTTAAAATCTGTGGGGGTCACAAACATCATTTATATAGTTAAATATTATTGTAAAATCGGTGGTATTAACGGCAAAAACCTGTAGTAATATTTTATACCATAGAGAGAAATTTTAAATTCATGATAGTTGCCAAATAACTTTAGGGATTTTAGAGTGTTCTGAATGAGGTTAGAAGTGAAAAACTGTATATATATTAAGGTATATTCCAACCCTCTTGCAATCTTTTGTTTAGAATTCGTGTTATGTTGCATCCAGTCAGTTTTCCCCCAAAGCTTTGAAAAAAAAAAAAAAGGTCACATTCCAACACCAGCCCACACTCATTCATAGTTTTGTGACTCAGAGTGAAGTTTACGATATGTCTGGTACAAAATCACTAAGTTCTGCTGAAATACAAGAAATTGTCGGACTGTGACAATGCCAATCACGAGCTACAATCAACTAACACTTATACCTGTGAGACACCTGACTTACGGGTAGGGTCTTGGGTTCGTGAGGAAAACTGTACTCTTCCCCCTGACGTGACAGAATCAGAAATGTACCTTTTTCTTGGACTAATTTTTCTAATGGGATAGTAAGACTTAAGAGAAAAAGGATGCCTAATAATCTAAGAATCTGAATTCAAATACCTAGGAACAATAATCACAAATAGGAATGAGATGCACAAAGAAATTAAACATAGGCTCAATTCTGGAAATGCGTGCTATTATGCATTGCAGAGACTCTTGATGTCCCAACTCCTTTCAAAAAACGTTAAACTGAAAATATATAAAACTATTATTCTACCAGTTATATTATATGGATGCGAAACATGGACTCTTACTTTAAGGGAGGAAAGGAGATTAAAAGTATTTGAGAATAAAGTACTTGGAAAATTTTTGGACCAAAGAGAGATGAACAGACAGGTGAATGGAGAAGACTACATAACAATGAACTACATGGTCTTTATAGGAAGCCAGATATAATAAGAACAGTTAAGTCTCGTAGACTGCGATGGGCAGGACATGTTTCACGTATGGGGAATGAAAGACTTACATGGAAGCTTCTTGTAGGAAAGCCAGAGGGATGACGCCCAGTTGGTAGACCAAGAATGAGGTGGGAAAATAACATTAACTATGATTTGAGGGAAGTAGATTATACAGGGAATGATTGGAAAGCATTAGCTCAGGATAGGGATGTATGGAGAGCATATGTCCATGCGACCATGAACCTATGGGTTCGATAGTGGCAGTGAGTAAGTAAGTAAGTAAGTAATAATCTAAGAATAATAATAGCAGTAATAATTCCATGGTGCAACAGGCCTAGAAGGCCCTTAGCCTACCAGCCGGCTGCTGGCCTCACACTCACATGTGTCAATCACAAAGGTAGATGATCATCTAGCCAGTGCATGGGTGACATGTTGTCAGCATGTCGAGTCCCCCAGCCATTATAGCTGGTTCTCTCAACCAAGAAATTATTTTTCCATTTGTTAGACTTAACCATTCTAAACAGTTTTCTTCTTCTGACCTCATTGGTGCCAAAACAACACATAGAGACTTGTCAGAGACTTTTTGGAACAGGCTGGTAGAACACCCTGTAGACGACTCCCTGGTAGACCTAGTATATTGAGTACAGACATTTCATGACTTCAAGTTAACTTTAGTCAACATTGGCCGGTAGCTTTACAAAGACTAATTTGTCGTGTGTGTTCGGCACGGGGAATCAGAAAACGTGTGCAAGTGAAGTGTAAAAAGTGTGATATCGGTTTGTGTATTGGTGATTGTTTCGAGACTTATCACACAAAAACAAACCTTTAATAAACAAATGCTATCTTCACATCACGTTGCCAAGCATCTGATAACCCTGAAAAAAGGTATGTAACAAAAGTAGTATTATCCAGTATAATTTCAAGCAACCAAAGAGTTCCGCCTGCTCAGAACCCATACGTTGGGTCTGCGGGCAGACTGGACGTACAATTTAAAACCCAGCATATGGGCTCGTGGGCATTTAAAGGTTAATTGTGTGTTTTAGTTGCAAGTTAATACATTTTATTTAAATAATTGTAGTTATATTATATTCCAGTTAAAATTTGTATCTGTTAATTTCAAATGACAATGTAAATTAATTTTGATATATATATATATATATATATATACGTCCACCGCTGTGGTCTCGAGGTAGTGTGCTGCCTTGTCATGCAGCAGGCCTGGGTTTGATCCCCGGTCGGGGCAGTTTTTCTGAGTGAGGTTTTTATCGGGATTTTTCCTCACCTGTAAGACAAATGTTAGGAAAACTTTAAGGCCCAAACGGTCTCCGAAATCATATGGCCATCAGCATAATCCTTATTATTATCATCATCATCATCACCATCCTTCACCGGTGTGGAAAGCAATGGGAAGCTACCACACCTACAATTCCCTAGTAAAGCTGCAAGCATAGGATGAAAATGCTATGATTGCAGTGAAGGACCTGCCCTTGGGCAGAATTACTATGGATGGATATATATATATATATATGTCCACCACTGTGATCTCGAGGTAGTGTGCTGCCTTGTCACGCAGTGGGCCCGGGTTCGATCCGCAGTCGGACAGTTTTTCTGGGTGAGGTTTTAATCGGGGTTTTTCTTTACCTGTAAGACAAATGTCAGGAAAACTTTAAGGCCCAAACGGTCTCCAAAATCATATGGCCATCATCATCATTATCCTTAACATTATCATCATCATCATCATCATCCTTCAGCGGTGTGGAAAGCAACGGGAAGCTACTACACCTACAATTTCCTAGTAAAGCTGCAAGCATAGCATGAGAATGCTATGATTGCAGTGAAAGACCTGCCTTCAGGCAGAATTACTATGGATGGATATATATATATATATATATATATATATGTTATATTTTATATTATTATTTATGTATAAATTATAATTTAGGCAATCCAAAAGCATCTATGATGCTCTGATGGATAGATAATAATAAATGAATAAATAAATATGTGTAGTGAAATACCAGCCAAAAGAAAACAAATGTGCATGCGATAGGGATCTTTAACTTAAAACTTTTCATTATCTTGCACTGAGATCCAGAATGCGAAAAAAATTGGCAAAAATCTGGAAGTCACTATTTGGGCTCCAAATCATTCCACATGTGTAAGATTAACAATTTTAACCCTTAAATTGGCAAAACACAAATTTATTCTGTCAGATATTTGAATGTGGCGGACGGCAGGTATTTTGTATAATTAGACACAAAATTAAGTGGTTTATTTTTGTTCGTTTTCTTCTGATTTACTTAGAATATTAAATTAATTGATACAACTGATGTATCTAAAAGGATACATTATGAATTTAAGGGTTAAGAGTAAAAAAATATCTGGATCTGCATACTTGATGTGAGGGCTTTTAATTAGTTGTCATATACAAAGTATGACAGATTTAACAAACACAATTTATTTGCAGAGATACTATGAAAAATAGATTAATCTCATAAATAGACTTATGCATTTAGAAAATAATGATAATAGTAAATAAATAAATATAAATATCCTCAACTCGTGTCCAACTCTGGGTCGGGTCAAGAGATGAGATGAGATGAGCCTCTATATGTAGAGGCCTGTGAATGACAAGGGTGCAGGCCAACCATGCCTGACGCACCATTACAGTGACAAATGAATAACATAATAATAATAATAATAATGATAATATATGAACTGGATATTTTAATGCAACTCTACACCAGGTTGTATGATTCAACAAATTCTGTAACTGCACATATACAAAACATTCACTAAAAATCCTCACTAGCATAACAATGTTCTTTACTTATGGATACGATTAAATGACTAAATGATATTAGTATGCCTTTCTTCTGCTTGTGCTCTCATAATCTTATGTTGATTTTGGTTTAAATTAGCTTCAATAATTAATGAAATAACTTTAGTTTCATTGTAAGGTTTTACTTAGAGGTGTGATTTTGATGATTTCGAAACTCTAAGAGTTTTTTCCTGCTCTTGTTGGAGTTGTTTAAGACTGCTTCATTTGCTAGTTCCGATGCCTTTTCCTCTCCATGCTCCATTAAATGTACCTCAATTGCAAAAGGCAGTTCTTTGAACAGGTTTTCACGTCGAAGTTCTACAGTCTTTCGCTTTTTACTTTTATCACTAGTATCTTCAAAATTGACACTAGGGCATCCTCTTTGCTTTTTAGAGCTGTAAGGGTAGATGAACTAGAAACTAAAACACTTCATGCTTTTCACTTGTAAGTATTTTGTTGCAGAATAGCGTCACCTC
The DNA here is from genome assembly GCA_030220185.1 of Diploptera punctata. NCBI lineage: Eukaryota > Metazoa > Arthropoda > Insecta > Blattodea > Blaberidae > Diploptera > Diploptera punctata. Next base: position 869,942 of record JASPKZ010008128.1, read on the forward strand.
TACACAAATATTTTTCACATAATATTCAGAGATACTGTCAATGTTTATAGAATTTAATACAAATTGAAACAAACGTTTGATTTGATTATTCCGACCTTTACCTAATTTTTCACGGAGAACTTCATAGAGTTCCCTTATAGATTTGTAGAATTCCATAAGATACCACTGCAAATCAAACAAACTGGATAATATGCGTGAAAGTTGAGATATTAGCAAGCTTAAAGAACTGCATTATTTCATTACTGCAATCAGCTGTCAGTTATTGTAGCGACAGAATTCGCATCCTGAATGCAAGCTCACATACGCTCACGGGCAGCAAGGTCATGCGTTATCTGCACAACACGAGTTGATTAATGTGCTGCAAAAATCTAAAGTAGCAAACTGTAGTAAAAGTTTTCACCCATGCCAGTTTAGCAACACTAAATTATACTTTGCTTTAGAAATTGTCGTTGGAAATGGCGGCAAAAGCATTATAACGCAAGATAAATTTCGTTTTTTTCCAAGTCCGAAATAAAAGTTATTAATTTTATTATAATTCAGATGTGGGTTCTTTATCTGTGCATTAGCATGATGGTATAATTTAACACAATTATAGCGAGAGGCATTAAAATAATTATCACAAAAAGTGTTAATAGTATGTCCAAAATGTGGCATAAAAATTCCGTTTTTTATGATGCATAAATTCGCGGCCCGAAAATTAGGTCTAATAAATAGCATAGAGAATAATTAATTTGTTTAGATGACTGTTCAGGTTTTCCCCCTCTAATGAAAAGTAACAATTTACATTTTTGCCAGTTTTTTTACATTCTGGATCACTGTGACTTGTAAGCAATGAATAACCTAAGTATATTTTATTGTATTATGACCTTATAGTAATGTAAAGTGATCCCACAACAGGCCCGGAGGCCCTTGGGGTAGTAGGAGGTTAAGGCTCCCACTTTTTCTAGACAATCGGCACTTTATGTCAGCCGGGTTGTCAGCCCTGCGTGACGGCCGCCTTTACCCCCAGAATAGGCGTCTGGTACTCATTTCCGTTAGAGGCTGATTCGACCCCAGGGCCATAGTGCCGCCACAGGGTTTGGGTCAGTTTAAAAATCCTTACCCTAACGGGACTTGAACCCTCGACCCTCCGGCTTGTAGCTCAGTGCCTTAACCACTACGCTACGGCGTGCCCCATTATGACCTTATAATGCTTCCTAATGTTTATATTACAGAAGAGTCACCCGATAGGTATGCAGACATGTGATACACCCCATCCCACCCCCTCCCGATCGCTCTATAGTCCGTTTGCTCAATTAAGAGAATCTTCCCGCGTATATTTTCAAACGGTTGCTGCATGACCAGTCGGAGAGTGGGAGCAACTAGCCGAAGTTTCTAAAATATGTTAACACTCATCGTTGAAAAAATACTTTACGTAGCACAATTAATACGTCAACTCACCACTAAATGCAATACAAAAGTGTACAATATCTTCGAAAGAAAGAAAGAATTTCCTACCCTTCCTATACCTCACAGAGTTTCTCTATGCCTATACCTGACGCTGGCCTTCAAGTAGACAAAGAATTCACCCCCCATCCCTAATCCCTTCAAATATTTGCGCGGGAAGATTCTCTTAATTGAGCAAACGGATTATAGTACAAGTAAATCATCGGCATTGTGGAACAAATTCCGCTCTCTGAAGTTTGAACCTACTGGTTCGATAGTGAGAGTTAGTTTGTTAGTGATAATAAACACGAACGTATGTGTACTGAAACTGGTACGTAAGCATCGCTGTACCCAGAGATAACCCACTGTACCAGCGAAAATCCACTGCCACTGTACTCAGTCGGTTATCGCGGGCTCTTCTGAAATATTACATACTCTTTGGGATTAATTAAAAATAATAGTAATAAATGCGCACTAATATGCGATTAATTAATGTTGGTACCACCGAAAATCCAAGTATAGGGTTGGTAGTATCCCGTTTGTATGTTATCTATGGTACCGCCTAGCATTAGAAATGGTAGCTCGGATGTTTTCTGATATGTCTGATTCTAAATTACTATCGATGGAATGACTACATTTTAAGTTTTATTACTTTCAAAATGTTGCCATCCACAGGTTACTTTAAAACAATTAATTGTCCTTTCTATGATAGCGGATTATGTGAACGGCCGTATTGTCATTTCAGGCATGTGAAGAAAGGTTAGTTTTGTTTCCATTATAATTTCTGTATTTAAAATGTCAGTAATTATTTTTGACATGTATATTATTTATGTATATGTAAGTATAATTGAATACATGGAAAAGTATGTATGTATCTGAAGTTAGTATACTTTTGTTATAAAATCTGAAGTATAAAGCAGACTTTCCGATGGTTTATTATTGTTTATTTGTTGTGTGTCAATTTAATTTAGTGTTATTGAATTGAAAATGACATTAAATTTTATACGATCGTATGGATATGACCCCTTTTTCTTTTGTATAACATGTTTTAAGTGGAATTTAATATCTGGAAATATTATTGTATGGTGGTATTTATTCTATATGGAATATAAAGGTAACCTCTAATTTTGTGATTCTGAACAAGCCCTCTAATGTTTTATCATCTAATTTGTAAATAAGAATATTTTTTTAATTACTTGGAAATATATTTCACACCGCACAATGATGTGAAGGTGGATGAATTCTCAAATTAACAATGTTGTGGAAATTTACTGAAAAGATTTACATATTTGATTTCTGCTTTATTTTGATATAGAGTTTGTGAGATTTTTTACTCATATGGTTTTAAATAGAAAAACATGATTCCCATTGTTCATGATGACCATGGGTTGTACTAATACACATCAATGAAGTAAAATGAATTAGGAGGCATAATCATATTATTTTAAACTAGTTCTTGCTAATAAAAACTAGGAAATAGATTATTATGATAATACGGACGATAAGATTAATTATTTTCTAGACAATGTGCTGAAAATGTTGAGAACAATTTAAATAAGTATAAGTAGCCTATAATATCTAATTTGGCTCAAGTGCACTTCTACTTACGCTTGATTTTTCAGTTTATTATTGTAAACTATAGCTCTTCTTCTGTATTTACTAACATTATTTAATATTGTAAACTTTTTCAAACAATTTTTATAACGTTATTAGACAATTTTGAAGTATTCATTTAAATATGCAAATCACAATATATCTAATTTGGCTCAACTGCACTTCTACTTATGCTTGATTTTTGAGTTTATTATTGTAAACTATAGCTCTTCTTCTGTATTTACTAGCATTATTTAATATTTTAAACTTTTCAAACAATTATTAAACAATTCTGAAGTATTTATTTAAATATGCAAATCACAATATTATGACACTGTTAGACAATATTGTGATGCTAACTGCTATTTTCTCCACAGAGTATACTACTTAGTCTATGATTTTTGTATCGCTCTTTTGGGTTATTGCTGTTTGGATTGGCGTTAGGGAGTGATAAGTAAGAGTACACCCACTTTTAATAAACGTTGGGTCATTTTAATATTATTAATATATTTTTTTAACATACATTTGGGGATTTATTGCAAAGATTGCTCATTTAAATTTCATAGCGATGGATAGTAGTCGAGGATGATAATCGATTGTAGGTTATTGCTAGCTCTATAAACTCTGGCGCATGTGCACTATTGTTCTGTAGGACTTTGAAAATATTTCACACAAATTTAAGTGCAGTTTTTCCTCTAATTCTAATAGGAAATTTAGGATACTTATAGGTAAAGGCATGGAAATACTATCCAACATGTAAGACGAAACATTTTTGTAAGTCCCAATCATTCACCATGCATGTGTGCCAGCAGATTCTTAGTGGTTACAGTATAGAATCACGGGGATGCAGCCAACACAAACAGGATATTGGAATGCATGTTTCAAATCACAGGAGAAACACTCCAAACATCTGTGCTTTATAATAGGTCCAGTATTGAAGTCTTAAACTTAAGAAGCTAACCAAAATAATATATACTAACTTCTTAGGTAGGAGTTTGATCATATTTAGCAAGAATAAATCAGCACACCCTTTCCAAGAATTAATGGAAGACATTTGAGAAGTTTATCCTAGAGTTTAATTAGTTATTAGTGTGGTTTTTGTGTTAAGAATCCATTTAGTGTAATTGTTAATTAGTACATGGTACAGGGTGTCCACAGAAACATTTCCCGGTTATAAACAGTTATAGCGTTGCTGTCAGTTGTTGGATTTACTGGTGTCATTAGAAAGAGAAACTCAAACAATTTGAGGAGTTGTGGAATTGATATTGTTGGCCCGCAAAAGATGACAGCACAAGAAGAAAGAAAAAAGTTGTAAACAGACACTGTTTAGATTTTGTTTGCCATTGTTGTTGGTTTAAATGGTTTGAACGTTACAATTTTGAAGTTTTTATGAATTAATGGTGTTATGGCAAACCCACAGGAACGTAGAGAGTGTAGTTTGTGTGTATTGGAATACCATAGCACACGAAGTGTAGTAAGTGTTCGAGACGGAATTTCCAACATGAGGCACCTTGTAAGAAAATGATTCTGAAATGTTATAGACAGTCGGTTGAGGATGGATGTGTATGTGATAAGAGGAAAGCCAATTCAGGGAAACGGCCTATCAATGTGGAAAATGTGCAGGAGGCATTTGCATGTAGTCCTCGAAAATCTCTGCGAAAGGCTAGCCAAGAATTAAAAATTCCTAAATCCACTATTTTGAAGAATCTACATTCTACACATTGAGTGTCTTTGAGGTAGGTATTAAACCTGTTTGAGTTTCTCTTTCTAATGACACAAGATTCATGTAAATCCAACAACTGACAGTGACGCTATACTTGTTTATACCTGGGAAGTGTTTCTATGGACACGGTGTAATTTATAAAGTCTATGTTGGATGCCTTGTAATGTCTTAAGTTTGAAAATATATATTTGATTTGTTAGCTGCTTTGGAACACAGTGAAAAATCAATATGGCTGCCACATCTTTATGTCTTTATATCTAGTTGATTATTGTAAAGACATATATTCAAATGATCATTAGAAAACATATAAAAAGCATTTTAAATGGTAGTAAAGAAAAATAAAGTGATGATCTTTTATGGGAAATACCCTACACCTAGCAAAATTGTTTTGGAAGATGAAATTATCTTCTTCTTCTTCATCCAATCAAGTCTTAGGCCTATAGGCCTGTTACAATCTCACTGATGAATTTTGTATCCAGCATTTCCTTGGACGGCCCAAAGATCTCTTCCCTGTTGGACAATAACGAAGCATGGCCTTGGGAACTCTATCTGAACTCATTCATCGCAAATGATTCATCCAGTTGTTCTGGTATCTATGTATGTATTCAATGACCGATTCTAAACGTAGTTCCTTCAAAATATCGTCATTGAATTTGTGATCCCATTTGGTATATCCTGCTGTATACCTCATGAATCTCATTTCACCAGAAGTTATCTGCTCTCTTCTCCTTTCCTCAAAGTCCATGCCTCACTGCTGTAGCAAAGTGCAGGTCTTGCTAAGGTTTTGTATAACCGTACTCTGGTATCTCTCTGGACTAGCAAAGGTTTCATGACTGAATTTATTATTCCCATGGTTTTATTAAAGTTAATAAATTTTATTTGTTATGTCTACTTCATCCAAATATATTAATGTGTATACCCAGATAGGTAAATGAATTTACTCTTTTCAGTATTTTTGAATCTATACAAATTTTGCTACGTACAGGGGATTTTACTTGAAAAGCCATTACTTTTGTTTTCTCTACATTAATTTTCATGTTATATTTTACGGCTATTTTGTTAAAATTATATACTGAATATTGTAATTCATCCTCTGAGGATACCACTAATGCTACATCATCTGCGAAAATTAATGTATCTAATTTCATACTTATATTCAATTATATATGTCCATGATGATGTTCTCTCCATTCTCTATCTGATTCATATATATATGATAAATAAAAGTGGTGATAGAGGGCATCCTTGTCTCACTCCTGTATGAATTTCCTGCCATTGTGATAGTTTATTGTCACTTCTTACTGCAATTAAATTAGATTTGTACAGGTTATATATTTATAATTAATATCATTTGTTGTGGCACTTGGTCAGTGGCTAATATTTTTAATAGTCTTATACCCCTGTAATTTTTGCAAGATTTTATATCTCCTTTTCTTTTAAAAATTGGAATTACTATCAATTTAGTCCAACTTTTGGGTACATCTTCTCCACTCCAGATTATGTTTAGAAAATGAAGAAATCTTTCTAAAATTGCCTTACTTGCATACTTAAATAGTTCTATATTTAATGAATCTTCTCCTGGGGCCTTATTATTTTTCATTTTCCTCAAGACTGTTCAAGTTCAAAATTATAAAATGAATAAATGAATGTAATTATTTGGATTATAATTTAACATTTCAAGATGAAGCTGATATGGCAAAGAAAGTTGCAAATTTCACAAAAACAGTGGGGATAATTAATGATATTATCAAACCAACTTTAGTTCAAAAGAACACAAGATTATGGCTTTACAATGTTCTTGCAAGACCAGTATTAAGATATGGTAGTGAAGCATGGGCAATACGATGAAGAAATGAATGCCGAATAAAAGCAAATGAGATGTGATTTATGCACCATACAGCAGGCAATACAAAGTGGGACCATAAAAGAAATGAGGAAATTATGGAAAAGTTGGATGTTGAACCCATTCTCCATCATACCACCAGAACAACTGGAAAGTCCATCTTCAACAAATGCCATCTCACAAAATGCCAAAAGCTAAGATCTGTTACTGCCCCCAAAAAGATTGCTGGGACGTCCAAAAAAGCATTGAATGGAAAATTCCTCTTTGAGACTGTAACAGGCCACGTGGCCTAATACTTGCATGGATGATGATGATAAATAAGTTTAGAAATGAAACCATAATAATATTTGAATAGAGTTTATGGGTTGGTATCTAATGTCGAGCACTTGATAATGAAAATCATTCGCTCTCTTGCATTCCAATATTTAGCAGAAAGGCTGGTCTCTTCTACAAAAGCTGGACAACGGAGGAGATGGTTTCTTTCCATGTTTGTATTGGAGTACAATAAACTAGTTGTAACCGTTTAGTAGTAGGCACCACATGTGGTGGTTACGTCACCCATAGAGAGAAAGTAGGTATAGGAAGGAAGGAGAAATGAACCCCTAGGCCTTGAGTACTCTAATACCATCAGGGTCGAAAGAAACAAGAGGTCAGTCAAGGGAGACTGGATAGAAAAGTTGAAAGAGGGAATTGGTATGGGGAGGAGAAGTAATACCAATTCGGTCAAAAAAGAAAAACTCACCAAGCTGACCAGTGCTTGTTTGGTGAGTAGCCCTTCCCTTTCGTTCATCATGCATAAGCATGATTACTAACAGCTGCACCACGAGAAGGTGAGGGATTGGACACTAGGTTACTGTCCAGGTCGGTTCCTGTAAGCCTTCGATGGAAGGAATTAAAGGGTCTCCTCTCTGTTAAAAACAGTAGCCTTTCCGCAGCCTGATTAGAGTTTATTAAGATGTTTAAAAAGACATGTCACATGTGGGAAAGTTGAGCTTAAAGAGGCAAAGATTAAAATGCTATTTTCTAAGTAAAATTTGTGGTGTTATAAATGAAATGTGGCTGTTCTATGCCAGGGTACCCCAGTGGATATTCAATCTGAGAAAAGTGACTGCTTGCATCATCTTGGGCAACACGATAACACATGTTCCTGTTAGAGCCAATTGCCAACATGTTTACTCATATTTAAGGGCATTATATCCCAGGAGCCTACCTAGATTAATGAGCAAATTAGAGTGAGAAAATGGGAGAGTCCGTGTACACCAGATTAGTTTAGCGTTCACTTGTTTGTTAGCATATTTAACGATAAGTTGGCTACACTGTCTGAGCAATTATAATTGGTCTGTAAATAATTATTAATATAGGCTATAATTTACAGTGTAAATATGGTGATTTTAGATTACTTTGAACTCAACATCTCACTTAATTTTAAACCATTTCTCACATCTTTTTTGAGAAGAAATAAACATACATATTTCTCTCAGGTAATTATTCATACACTGCAACAATAAATTTAGTATTTAAACTCTATTCCTACCTTATAATCAACAATTTTATATCTTCTTACAGGTGAGGTTTTTATCGGGGTTTTTCCTCACCTGTAAGACAAATGTCAGGAAAACTTTAAGGCCCAAATGGTCCCCAAAATCATATGGCCATCGCAATCATCATCATTCATATTCATCTTAGGTTAGGATTAGGAACTCTCCTGGCGCACCATTATCATCATCATCCATCATATCATCGGGGCAACGTAACCCTGCCTTCCAGGTGCCCCAAACCTCAGAAGTGGGTTACAAATATGCCATGCCAGGAGAGAAACCAGGAATGTTGAAAAGACAAACTTGGGGCATTTGAAAAAAAAAAATATATCTTGATATTCTTTCCTTAAATGCATTATATTTTCTAGATTCTATGTTACTTTAACACTTTACACATTTTGGGCTGCTGTTAAAGGGGGAAAAAGCAGGCAATTGTAAAGCAAATGACTATTTACTGTAATTAAAAAAAGTGGAGAAAGTAATGCTGTGGAATATGATTAGTGACATAAGGAATGTACAACCTTCGACAAAAAAATGAGTCATCTCTTGAACGCACATTTCTTCTAAGTCATACTTGGCACAGTGCTGGGTTCAAACTAGGAAACTGGTCATAATTGTGCAGTCCCTGAGCTACTGTGTTATGTGGCATGAACTGAAGACTCTTCTACGTGTCCCGATAGCTCAGCGGTAAAGCACGCGGTCACTGGTTCTGTTAATGAAGATCGCAGGTTCGCGTCTTCAATTACGCAGTTTTTTTTCGTGATATTTGTATTAAAACGTTTTATGAATTAAATACATTTTATTTCGACATTTGAATTAATCTATACTTTTTAAGTTCATAATTTTTTTATACCGTTGAGGTTATAACAATGTTAAATTATATATTTTTACACGCTTTATATTAGCTTGACCTGTATCTTTTGTCTATGTAATGAACCTGTATCTATGTAACGGAATCTTTGAACACGATTTTCATCCACTTAAAAACATTGGATCGACTTGAAACTTTGTATACTTGTAAAGGACCCATGACAATACAATAATTTCATAATTTTTTTCTAAAATCCTGGCCAGAATCATCGGAAAATAAAAAAATAAAAACCTGTGTAATAGGTTGCGGACTTATCGACTTTTTAGTCAATCGTTGTAAGAGCTCAGTTAGTAGAGCGGTGGACTGTAGTGGTATATAATTTCAGCAATCAATAGGTCGCTGGTTCAAATCCGGGCCGAAGGAGTTTTTTTTTAGAAAAGTATTAAGCAATTAAATTTTCATGGGATTCCGGTTTATGACAATCAATTAAACTAAAAATAAAAAAAATAATAGTTTAAAAAACTGAAACAACACGCTTTATTAGATAACCAAACTAAAAAATAAAAATAATAAATAATAGTTTAAAAAACTAAAACAACACGCTTTATTAGAAAACCGAACTAAAAAAAAAAAAATAATTTTAATTTCCAACACGCTTGGGGAAAAAATTAAAGTGGTCAACAAAAAAATCATCTCTAACACATCTAGAATAAAACTAGAGTTATCTACAAAAAATAATTTTACCATCAAAAGCGTTGGGTGCTTTTTATGGTTTTTACGTTTTCTTCTTAGAGACTTTACTTTTACCAATATCTGTTTATTATCAAATATAAGTATTAATTGATATAGAGCACCCCACGCTTTTGATATTAAAATTATTGTTTTTGTAGATAACTCTAGTTTTATTCTAGATGTGTTGGAGATTATTTTTTTGTTGACCACTTTAATTTTATCCCAAGCGTTTTGGAAAATAAAATTATTTTTCATTTTTTAGTTCGGTTTTCTAATAAAGCGTGTTGTTTTAGTTTGTTTAAACTATTATTTATTTTTACCTTGTATACTACCGTCTTCCTCAACTATCTAAAATTTTCGTTGATTTCACTCTAGGCCTTTCGATGCATGCTTCATCTTCTGGAGTTGTTGTAGTAGTATTGAATTAACTGTATGTCTAATAGAGGGTTTTGCTTATTAGGCACATTTTCGTTGAGAATGTTTGTATTCTTGGCCTTCTTGATAATTTCGATTTCTTGTAAAATGTTAATTTTGTGTCTGTTGTTTTCTCTGTGTATAATTTACATTGTATTATCGATATTGTTGAAACTGTGGCCGCTTTCTGAAATATGTTTAGTGAAATTTGATTTCATTGTTAAAGGAGAATGCAAATCAAATTTCGCTGTTCACCAGGTTGAATCCAATCGAAAATGTATGGGCTAAGATGAAAATAGAGATGAACTCTAATTGGCCTGCAGATGCATGAAAAACGAAAGATGGCTTATGGGCACAAATTCAAGATGCCTGGGATGCTCTAGCCGATCGTCCACGTGCCTGTAGAAATTTTTTCATCAATGCCCCGCAGATTGAGGGCGGCAATAGATGCTGAGGATTCATACACCCGATATTGATTTTGTTTTTGTTAAAGTTTTTCATTTTAGAAGATATTATTTCCTTTCTTCATTTAATTATTAGAAGGTTTTCATTTATGTGTTTTGTGTGTGCATTTAAGTCATAAAACTCAAATATAAAATTAAATATGAAACTATATTACAGGCGAAATGCTATCCTAACATTCAGTAAAAAAAAAAAAGAAAAAAGTAGAATGGGAATCGAACCCATCAGGTTACGAACGCAGATGTTGTGTGTTAAACCGCTCGACCACTGTAACACACAAAGGCAAGCTCTCTCTTTTATGTTACTTGAGTGTGCACTACGTTAACTAGCAAACACCACAGTACAATTACTGAAAATGTGTTAATGTGAATAAGGCTTCTGCGAGTGCTCACGAAGTTCCCCGATTGGTTGATAGAATCAAGAGATGACTCATTTTTTTTGTCTAAGGGTCTACATAAATTTTTTTTGTCAGAACGAAGTACGAAAAATAAAAAAAAATTGGGCTCAACTGCACTTCTACTAGCACTTAATTTTTCAGTTATATTGTTGTATACTATAGCTCTTCTTCTGTGTTTATTAACAATATTATTTTATTTTAAACATTTTGAAACAATTTTATAACATTATTAGACAATTTTGAAGTACTTATTTGAATATGCAAATCACAATATTATGACACTGTTAGACAATATTATGATCCTAACTGCTATTTTCTTTGTCTTTGATTTTTCTATCGCTGATTTGGGTTATCGCTAGTTGGATCAGCGTTAGGGAGTAATAAGTAAGTGTACACCCATTTTTAATAATTTTAATATTATTAATATATTTTTTACATAGATTTGGGGATTTATTGCAAATATTGGTCATTTAAATTTCATACCGGCGGATAGTAATCAGGATGATAATCGATATGTGAGTTATCGCTGACTCTATAAACTCTGGCGCATGCGCACTATTGTTATATAGGACTTTGAAAATATTTCACGCTAGTTTAAGTGCAGTTTTTCCAAAAATTGAATTAGGAGTAGATATACAGATAAACTAAAAACAAGATATAAACATATTTAAAGAGAAAAATTATACGCTCAGACCGGGACTTGAACCCGGGACCCTTGGTTTTCTAGTCCAAGTGCTCTACCATTTGAGCTACCTGAGCAAGTACCGATCTAAACGCAAATCTTTCTCTATATACGTTGAAATTCCCGCCCCAAATGCTTTGAAGCCTTTGCTTCTATCTTTTGCAAATGGCGGCTCCTATATTAAGAAGACATATTTGGGAATTATACATTACATTATAAAATGCCAGTACGGCTATTTTCGATGTTTTTATTATTAATTTCATACATCTCAATGATGGATAAATCATATTTAAAGAGAAAAATTATACGCTCAGACCGGGACTTGAACCCGGGACCCTTGGTTTTCTAGTCCAAGTGCTCTACCATTTGAGCTACCTGAGCAAGTACCGATCTAAACGCAAATCTTTCTCTATATACGTTGAAATTCCCGCCCCAAATGCTTTGAAGCCTTTGCTTCTATCTTTTGCAAATGGCGGCTCCTATATTAAGAAGACATATTTGGGAATTATACATTACATTATAAATGCCAGTACGGCTATTTTCGATGTTTTTATTATTAATTTCATACATCTCAATGATGGATAAATCATATTTAAAGAGAAAAATTATACGCTCAGACCGGGACTTGAACCCGGGACCCTTGGTTTTCTAGTCCAAGTGCTCTACCATTTGAGCTACCTGAGCAAGTACCGATCTAAACGCAAATCTTTCTCTATATACGTTGAAATTCCCGCCCCAAATGCTTTGAAGCCTTTGCTTCTATCTTTTGCAAATGGCGGCTCCTATATTAAGAAGACATATTTGGGAATTATACATTACATTATAAATGCCAGTACGGCTATTTTCGATGTTTTTATTATTAATTTCATACATCTCAATGATGGATAAATCATATTTAAAGAGAAAAATTATACGCTCAGACCGGGACTTGAACCCGGGACCCTTGGTTTTCTAGTCCAAGTGCTCTACCATTTGAGCTACCTGAGCAAGTACCGATCTAAACGCAAATCTTTCTCTATATACGTTGAAATTCCCGCCCCAAATGCTTTGAAGCCTTTGCTTCTATCTTTTGCAAATGGCGGCTCCTATATTAAGAAGACATATTTGGGAATTATACATTACATTATAAATGCCAGTACGGCTATTTTTGATGTTTTTATTATTAATTTCATACATCTCAATGATGGATAAATCATATTTAAAGAGAAAAATTATACGCTCAGACCGGGACTTGAACCCGGGACCCTTGGTTTTCTAGTCCAAGTGCTCTACCATTTGAGCTACCTGAGCAAGTACCGATCTAAACGCAAATCTTTCTCTATATACGTTGAAATTCCCGCCCCAAATGCTTTGAAGCCTTTGCTTCTATCTTTTGCAAATGGCGGCTCCTATATTAAGAAGACATATTTGGGAATTATACATTACATTATAAATGCCAGTACGGCTATTTTCGATGTTTTTATTATTAATTTCATACATCTCAATGATGGATAAATCATATTTAAAGAGAAAAATTATACGCTCAGACCGGGACTTGAACCCGGGACCCTTGGTTTTCTAGTCCAAGTGCTCTACCATTTGAGCTACCTGAGCAAGTACCGATCTAAACGCAAATCTTTCTCTATATACGTTGAAATTCCCCCCCCCGCCCCAAATGCTTTGAAGCCTTTGCTTCTATCTTTTGCAAATGGCGGCTCCTATATTAAGAAGACATATTTGGGAATTATACATTACATTATAAATGCCAGTACGGCTATTTTCGATGTTTTTATTATTAATTTCATACATCTCAATGATGGATAAATCATATTTAAAGAGAAAAATTATACGCTCAGACCGGGACTTGAACCCGGGACCCTTGGTTTTCTAGTCCAAGTGCTCTACCATTTGAGCTACCTGAGCAAGTACCGATCTAAACGCGTATAATTTTTCTCTTTAAATATGATTTATCCATCATTGAGATGTATGAAATTAATAATAAAAACATCGAAAATAGCCGTACTGGCATTTATAATGTAATGTATAATTCCCAAATATGTCTTCTTAATATAGGAGCCGCCATTTGCAAAAAGATAGAAGCAAAGGCTTCAAAGCATTTGGGGGCGGGAATTTCAACGTATATAGAGAAAGATTTGCGTTTAGATCGGTACTTGCTCAGGTAGCTCAAATGGTAGAGCACTTGGACTAGAAAACCAAGGGTCCCGGGTTCAAGTCCCGGTCTGAGCGTTATAATTTTTCTCTTTAAATATGATTTATCCATCATTGAGATGTATGAAATTAATAATAAAAACATCGAAAATAGCCGTACTGGCATTTATAATGTAATGTATAATTCCCAAATATGTCTTCTTAATATAGGAGCCGCCATTGCAAAAGATAGAAGCAAAGGCTTCAAAGCATTTGGGGCGGGAATTTCAACGTATATAGAGAAAGATTTGCGTTTAGATCGGTACTTGCTCAGGTAGCTCAAATGGTAGAGCACTTGGACTAGAAAACCAAGGGTCCCGGGTTCAAGTCCCGGTCTGAGCGTATAATTTTTCTCTTTAAATATGATTTATCCATCATTGAGATGTATGAAATTAATAATAAAAACATCGAAAATAGCCGTACTGGCATTTATAATGTAATGTATATTCCCAAATATGTCTTCTTAATATAGGAGCCGCCATTTGCAAAAGATAGAAGCAAAGGCTTCAAAGCATTTGGGGCGGGAATTTCAACGTATATAGAGAAAGATTTGCGTTTAGATCGGTACTTGCTCAGGTAGCTCAAATGGTAGAGCACTTGGACTAGAAAACCAAGGGTCCCGGGTTCAAGTCCCGGTCTGAGCGTATAATTTTTCTCTTTAAATAGATTTATCCATCATTGAGATGTATGAAATTAATAATAAAAACATCGAAAATAGCCGTACTGGCATTTATAATGTAATGTATAATTCCCAAATATGTCTTCTTAATATAGGAGCCGCCATTTGCAAAAGATAGAAGCAAAGGCTTCAAAGCATTTGGGGCGGGAATTTCAACGTATATAGAGAAAGATTTGCGTTTAGATCGGTACTTGCTCAGGTAGCTCAAATGGTAGAGCACTTGGACTAGAAAACCAAGGGTCCCGGGTTCAAGTCCCGGTCTGAGCGTATAATTTTTCTCTTTAAATATGATTTATCCATCATTGAGATGTATGAAATTAATAATAAAAACATCGAAGATATAAACATTAATAATAAAGATAATTTAAACACATTGTATTTATGTTCAACCTTCTGGCAATGCTGATTCCAGTCGCTATTGGTGCCTTTAAGAATCCCATCTGGGTAGAAGATCTGAAGCTTAACATAACTTTCTTAATGTAATGTAACAGAAGCTTAGTTTACAACCTGAACTAATCTAATCAAACAGTCAAGCCTTAACACTGTAGAAATCTGAATGTTCATTTCTGAAATAATGTGTTCCAAAAATATGTGATGAATGTAGTACCAGAATGTTGCTAGATGTCACAATAGAAGAATTGATAAGAAGAGAAATAGTTTTTAATGTGTGGCCCATATTAACATGAATTTACAGCCTTTTGCACTACAATAACCAAAAAGGAAAATGAAAGCAAAATAATCCTTTAAATTAAATTATTAATAATAATAATATGATTGCGCACAATTGTGCAAAATTAATTAATTGGCATATTGCGCTAATGACATTATCACTTTGGAACACAATTCCAGATGATATCTTGTACACTTTAGTCTGCACAGTTTACATCTGCAACTGTTTTCGATTTGATGGTGACATTCACACACACTTCAAGATGGAAGCCGTGGACTGCATAGCGGTTTATCTGGTGCCTTAATTAATTATATATCGGCAGACTATCTCAATTAAATTGTTAATGACTTGTTAATATTTTAAGGATTGTCACATATTTTGTCCTCTCAAAACACTATTTGCATTGTAATTTAAATATGATTTAATTAATTTCTTCCTTCTTTATAAGCGAAGTACATTATATTCACTGTTCATTTTCCATATTGTTGAAACAGTGGTTTTGCCTAGTATTTCAATGAGGCCAACTGTTGAAGTAATAGTAATAATGAGTAGAAAATTTCAACTTTAAAGAACGGTTTGATTTGAAGAATTACTAGGTTATGGTGTGTTATGGTTAGATTTTCTTTAGGTTTAAGATTTTTAAAACTTGAATGTGTAGAATGATGAGATAACCATTTTTAAAATTAATTAATAATAATAGGAAATGTGGAAGCAGTCTAGGATATAGTACTATTATAAAACATTGGTGCAAATATAAAATAATAGTACTTATGTAGACATAATATTTTATATTGGCACTACTATTGAGCAATTCCATATGTGACTGACTGACATTTACAATACATTTTTGCAGCAAAATGGTTGCATAAATATTACAATTGATCGAAATTAGGGGTCTTATCAATGGTGATATGATAGAGGAATAGTGTGTGATTAAGACTGTACATAAATATACAACTTTTGAAGAAAAGCAATGCTATTTATTATCTATCAAAGCTAGTGTCATAAATGTCAACTCATCATGCAGCTTAACATGTCCATCTGCATCATTCTCTAAAGTGTTATTCCTAATTCAATTTTCCTGAATACCATTTGGAGGACACATTTGAAGTTAC
Organism: Diploptera punctata; assembly: GCA_030220185.1. NCBI lineage: Eukaryota > Metazoa > Arthropoda > Insecta > Blattodea > Blaberidae > Diploptera > Diploptera punctata. The sequence goes on from JASPKZ010008128.1 coordinate 886,213, forward strand.
ATTTTCAATAAAAAATGAAACAAAAATCACAATTAAGACCAGAGGTATAATCTAATATGTGATGTGTGACGGACTGACTACATTCTGTGACTGACTGACATATCTGAATTTTATTAAGACTTTAATATTGTGGAGCTGCAAATATACAAATATTACAAAATAATATGACATTATAATAGATAAAAAGCGATAATATGGAGATGAATAAAGAACTACACTCCATTTATCATGTATGGGAAATATACAATTTGATATGCTGTCATCATCATCATCATCATCATAGTACATTTACGAATTTAGGCCATTTGTTGACCTGTTTTGGCCTCAAGAGAAACACCATCCAAAAGTCTTTTGAGTGGACGTCCTGGTCTTCTTCTTGCAGGTTGATATCTTAACATTTGTTTGGGTATTCTGTGATCTTCCATTCGATGAACATGTTGCATCCATCTTGACTTATAATCAGAAATTTTGTTTTCTAAAGATTCCATGTGTAATTCTTCTAAGATGTCTTCATTTTTTTGTGATCTAGTAGTGTGTATCCTGCAGTCCTCCGAAGATATCTCATTTCAGCAGATCTAAGTCTCTGTATATCCTTCTGTTTCAACGTCCATACTTCGCTACCATACAAAAGAGTTGGAAGAGCCAGTGTTTTATACACTTTCAGTCTTGAATGCTTTTGGACTAACTGTGGCTTGAAGATAGAATTTATTAACCCTAAAATTCTTAAAAATTTAGATATTTTTGCATTTACATCCTTTTCTTCTTCATATGAGATATTGCATCCTAGATATGTAAAATTATTCACCTGCTCCAAAATTTTATTGTCCAGTACAATTTTACTTCTGACAGGATCTACACCTTGAAATGCCATAATTTTTGTTTTTTCTGTAGATATCTTTAATCCATATTCTTCTGTAATTTTGTTAAGTTCATACAGACCTTTCTGTAGATTATCTTCGGAATTTGCTATTATTATTTGGTCATCTGCAAACAATAGGGTGTTTAATTTTCTATTTTCTGATATTCTTATTCCAAATTTATATTTTTTGTTCCAGCAACATATTACTTCATTGATATAAATTGCAAAGAGTGTTGGGGATAGGGGGCAGCCTTGTCTCACACCACGATTTATAATTCCTTCTTCAGAAAATCTGTTATTTAATTTAATCTTTATGGTGTTGTCTTTGTAAATATTTTGTATGTTCTGCAGAAGTAAATTTGGTATATTTCTGTCTTCCAATATATTGAAGAGTTTTGATCTCTTGACTGTGTCGAATGCTTTTTCAAATCTATGAAAGCAAAATGTGTTTCTAAGTTGAATTCTCTTCTTTTTTCAAGCAATAGTTTATCAGAAAATACTGAATCAATACAAGATCATATTTTCCTAAATCCATTTTGACATTCCTTAAGAAAATTTTCGTTGAAACTTTTCAATTTTTCATTTAAAATGTTTGCATAAATTTTGCAGCATGTGTTTAACAAACTGATTCCCCTATAGTTGTCCATTTTTCTCTTGTCTCGTTTCTTGAACAGGGGTATAAACATGCTTGTCTTCCATTTTTCTGGTCTATCTGCATTTTCGAATACACTATTAAAGAAGGACAACAGTCTTTCATGGAACTGTTTGCCTGCATATTTGTACAATTCAGAATTCAAACCATCTGTGCCAGTTGCCTTTCCGTTTTTTAATTTCTTTAAACTATTGTTCAATTCTTCCAATGATATTATGGAATCTGTCTCATTATTATTTCAGAAAATTATATCTTCGTAACTATTGTCAGTCCAAAGACTTTTATAATAATTGAAAAAATCTTCTTTTGTTACTCTGCAATTAATTTTGGTAGATTCTTTAATATCTTTATTCAAATGTTTTAATATTTTGAAGACATTAGGTTGGAGCTTATGCAAGTCTGATTCTAAATGTGTAACAAAATTTAACCATGTTTTCCTATGTCTCTTTCATATTTCCTTCTTAACAATAGCTCTACAGCGTTTGAATTCTATTTCATTTTCTACTTTCTTTGTGTTCAAATATTTTTTATAAGCTGCATTTTTCTCTTCAATCAATTGTTTTATTTGATCATCCCAGATTTTTAGAGTTCTATTTCTTCTTTGTTGTATATTTACTTTTCCTGAAGTTTCATTAGCTACATTTTGAATTATCATTTTAATGTTTTTCTATTCTTCTTCGGCATCATTACTTTCTGGAGTTGTATCCATATATATTGCTGAATTCTTCTCGAATATAACCATTTAATGCTGTCATCATAAAAAATTTTACCTTGTACTTTTGTTCTATGCTCTATTGTTGTTTCTTCTTTTTTAACCATTTTGGTAGAAATCTTATTTTTGCTTCTACTAGGTAGTGATCTGAACCAATATCAAATCCTCTGTAGGCTCTGACATCGAGAAACAACTTAAAAGTCTTATTATTTGCAATGAAATAATCAATGATTGATTTTGAGTCCTGACGATGCCATGTATACTTATGAATGTTTTTATGATTGTAAAAGGTGTTCGTTATTCTCAGTTCATTGTATATAGCAAAATCTGTTAACCTTGTCCCATTCCGATTACTAGTTGGTTCATCAAATGTTCCAATATTATTGTTGACTTGAGCATTGCCCACTCTGGCATTTAATTCTCCTATTATGAGAATATAATCATTTCTATTTATTTTTCTATAAATTTCTTGTAATATTTTATAGAATTCTTCATTATCTTCTTCGCAGCCTTCCTCTGGCACACATATACCAAGAACTGTCAAATTACCTCTATTTATTTTTAGTCGAAGCTCTAGTATTCTTTCATTCCAGTAAGTGTAGTGTTGAATTTTATTTCTTATGGTTTTATTGTCCATGGGTTTTCCTGTCAACACCGCTATACATTTGTACATAATTTTGTTTCTTTTGTTCCTTTAAGTTGCTTCTTAGTTTCTGTAGTTACTGCAATATCAATGTTTCTATTCTTAAATATACTGTCTAGTTCCTCTTCTTTTTCATTGATGCTTCAGACATTCCAGTTTGCATATCTTACAATATCATTGTGCCGTTTTCTTTTAACCATATTTCTTTGCTGTGGGTCGTCATATTTCAAATCCTTCTGGATTTTTTCATGCTGAGACTTGAAAGTAGTTTTGAAGTTCTTTAGGACGTTTTACTGGCCTGACGCTAAGTAGTCCAGTTGTAGGCTGCTGTAAAAAGATTAAATAAATAGCGTAATTTATTTAACTTGGTTACCATGTATCATTTTAAATTTCACAAAATAAAGAAAACATTAACTTCTTAACAACAAAGGGCCTTCTCTATAGTTAAATATGCCTCATATGCATATAATTTTATTACATCTATATTAACTGATTACAATTTGTCTGATGCTCTTATTAGATTGAAACATTGAAATAAATATAAATACCGATATGGAATTTACAGTGTTCGTTCCAGAACACTAAAATTAACTTTCACACATCTCAACTTCAAAGACACAGAAATAACGAAAAAGTACAGTATACAAATTATTAAAATATTTATTTAAATGTGGAAAATGCTGTTATAATTCTTTCAAAACAACTGATTACAAATTACATTGCTGACACGAGTCCTATTTTTCAACTAAACAATGGATACAAAACAATGCGCAAAATCTTACTTTATGACTGATGTGTCTGTTCCCAGCTGGCACACATATTACAGCATTGTCATATGCATTTTCACTCTGTCGGTTTCCAATAATGCTTCACCCAATAATGATTTTCCTTTACACTACCGGTTATACACTGCTCAAAACAATTAGAGGAACACTTGTAATAAATTGAATAAGTAATTGTTTTTTAAAGCTGTGATGCTGAAAGTTGGACAATATGTAAATTGAATTATTAATTTTATCATTGGATACAAATTTTAAAGATCCATGGCCTAAATACAGAGAAATTACCTCAAATTAGAAATATAGAGATTTTTTTTTATTTTGGAAGGCACTGGCCACTTCTAATTGGTAAGCTTCCTGATGTTGCTATAGTGACGAATGTTGATTATTGCCTTGTTTATTGAAGTCTCTGACAAAATGAGGCATTTAAATGAGTTTGAAGTGTATCATGCTCTACATCTTTTACGACAAGGTCAATCTCTGCGACAAGTGGCTTGAGAGCTTGGGGTTTCTCCTTCCGTGGTGTCTAGGTTACGCAACAGGCACAGCGAGACAGGTCAGTATTGTAGAAGACGTGGCCAGGGCCGTAAATTTAAAACAAGCCCCCAGGATGACAGATACGTTGTTCTTTCTGCTCTTCGACAGCATACAAAAACTGCAAAATACCTGCAGAATGACCTTCATATGGCTTCCGGAATCCGGGTTTCAGACCAAACCATAAGAAACAGATTAAGGAAAGAGAATATTCATCCAAAAAGGCCCGTTAAAAAAACACGCTTAACAAATGGGCATAAGGCAGCAAGACGTACGTATGCTGAAAACCATGGTGATTGGAACCTGAACCAGTGGGAGTCTGTGCTCTTCTCGGACGAATCCAGGTATCGTCTTACACGTTGTGATGGTCGATTGAGGGTGAGGGGACGGCCAGGAGAAAGATTTTCTGCAGAGGCTGTACAGGAAATTGATAGATTCGCAGGAGGTTCCATAATGGTGTGGGCCGGAGTTATGTGCAACAATCGTACAGACCTTGTACTTGTTCCCCAGCGACTGAATGCTGTCCGGTATATCGAGCACGTTCTGGAAGAGCATGTAGTACCTGCTGCCATTGGAGTAGGCCCTGGATTTCTGTTTATGCAGGATAATGTCAGGGCACATTCTGCGGCTGTCACCAGGGATTTCCTGAGGAGGAAAGACATAGAGGTAATGGAGTGGCCAGTGGTCAGCCCAGACCTCAACCCTGTTGAACACTTGTGGGATCTTCTAGACAGGAAGGTCAGGAACCGACATCAAGCTCCATAAACTCTGCAGCAACTTGGAGATGCTCTGAAGGAGGAATGGGAGAATATCCCGCAAGAGGAAATCCTGAATCTTATTGGGAGCATGCCACGAAGGTGCCAAAGTGTCATCGAATGTCGTGGAGGCCATACACGATACTAACTCTATATAACGAGTGTTTAACTTTGAAAAATAAGCACAAGATTCAATTGCTTACATAGCAGAATTATTTGAAAAGTAAATTGTCAGCGTTATTCATTTGTTGTTACTGACATGAGCAATAAATAAATAAATAAATAACCACAAATAATGTACTTTATTAATTTCATGTTTGTACCTATATCCAATGAAAAAATATTTGCGTATTTCATAGTGTTCCTCTAATTGTTTTGAGCAGTGTACTTAATCGCATATACTCTATGCCAATGGTATTTTTTATACAAGTAACTTCATATGATTTAAAACTGTTGTTGAAATCAACTTGCAAGAATGTGTTTCACAAAGTGGAATTTAAATAACTGTGGCAACATTGGATTGTGGATCCCCGAAATAATACGTCACACATGGCATGCGAAAGGTCAAATTAGTTCAAGTACACGATCACACACGCATCACCCATCTAATAATCCATTAGACTATATTAATAAGAAAAATCTAGCATATAAAAATTCCTTAAAGTAAATAAAAATAAGCAAGAATAAAAATTTTCAAGAAATTTGAAGCCAACTGGAACCTTTATAGATATTATAATAATTATTACTATATTATAGGAACATTTTCTAACACATAGTATCCCGCACATTTGTTTTTAATTGCAGTCAGCACAATACTCTAGTGACTCACTTAATGACATACATATTGAAGAATCGCATAACTAGGAATTATTTAAATGCCGCTAATAAAAATATAATTTTCTTTCACACACGAAACTTGTGAATTTTTCGCACTGATTGTTCATTTGAAATTTGTGTATATTCTATGACATATGGCTTCAACATTTTCACATGGTGAATTCCATGAGTTGCCAGGATAGCTGCAAGGTATAGAAATCGCTTTTCTAAAAATCTCTTCCCTTCTTCTGCCTCATTTTGTGTCACCTTATTAACTATTATTTATTTAGTTTTACTACTATGTTCCATGTGTCACATAACACTAGAATATAGTATTTCTTCTGTACTTCTCTGTCACCTTCCATCTAAACTAGGCAACAGCAGTTAATATTGAGATATGCTTATTGTTCCAATGAACTGCCTGGATATAATTTTTTCTTTGTAGTTATAAAGGTAAAGGGTAGAGTGATCCCACTACAGGCCTCGGGAAGCCCTTGGGGTAGTAGGAGGTTAAGGCTCCCACTTTTTCTGGACAACCGGCACCTGATGTCAGCCGGGTTGTCAACCCTGCGTGACGGATGTCTTTACCCAGAGAACAAGTGTATAGTACTCATTTCCATTAGAGGCTGAGTTGACCCCAGGGCCGTGTGCCATCAAAGGGTTTGGGTTAGTTTAAAAATCCTGACCCCACCAGGACCCTCGACCTTCTGTTTTTTAGCACAGTGCCTTAACCACTATGCTATGACATGCCCCTTTGTAGGTATAAATTTTCTTAGAAATCAACAAGTATGTCTGCTTCATTTACTGCAACGTTTACCTGAACATATTTAAATGCTTCTGCAGACTGCTTTTTAGCTTAAATTGACACAGAAGTAGAGCTTGTAATTATTTTATGGAACAGCTGAATTGAACAGTCTACCAGATTTTCTAAACCATGTATATGTTAATCCTCAGCGGAGTGCAGCTAGCAACTTACTGTGCCATGCATATTAGCAATATAAATGAGAGGATGAAAAGTCAGTCAGACACAGGACTCTAGTGGGAAAAATAATGAGTTTACAAGAAAATGTCATCAATACTCTTTTGTTAATTGTGTACTGATAATGTGGAATCCAAGAGGAAATTTTAATCCATCAATTATTATGTTATGTACAGTAATTTTTATACGTTTTCTGTAACTGACTGACCACAGCTTACAGTTAACAAATTATAGGACACATTTAAGGCATCTAGAACATTAGAATGCAATTAATAATATTGCATTTACGACTAAGGAGGGCCAAAGTATGGTTTAACAAAAAAGTTCGTGAAATAAAACAAATTAATATGACCGAATCATTAAAGAAAAAATGGTAAAATTCTGCATATTTTTACAGGTTTGTAATATTACAAGTTTTTTCACTAATATTAGATTAAAATAATACACATTTAAAATATTACCTTATAGAATCAGACAATTTGGTCTTTAAAGAAATATGTTACGTCATCAAAATTATTCCTACGTCAATTTTAAAATTTTCACCTCGGTATGACATTTTCATGGAATCGCTCTATTTCCTTTTTGTTGTGAAAATAGATATTTTAATGTTTTTGCATATATAATGAAATACTCCAGAAAGAGTGGGTGAGTTACTAGTTTCCGATGAGGAAACATCTCATTCTTGTAATTTATCATTTGAAAGTACTTTTGAAAAATTGAAAACTAGGTGTCAAGGTAGGCATATCAACTAGAGTTTAATCTTAATTGTTATAATAAATAAAATAAAGTTAAAACTATTTATAATTCATTAAAAAGTAAAATTAAAACTTGTAGAACAAATTAATATTGTGATCACTCCATACTAGTTTATTAGATTGTAAAGTTTACATCATGCAATACAGAATAGGAAAGGAGGATTGTCAGCAAAAAAGTGCAATACCATAACCAAAAAATCCAATAATTACTGTTATAGAATTTAATAATAATAGATTTATTTTACCTGGCAGAGTTAAGGCCTTGTCTAGTTACCAACCTCAAGTATATATTCATATACATAGTTCTTGGTGAGAAAAAATACAATAATTCAGGAAGAAATAAATTAGGAATTAAAATAAATCAAACCTAAAAATAATAATAAAAAAACAATATGACTGCTCCAAAAGTTAACTCAGAATCATGGGAAAAAGAATTGCAACCCAACAGATTTATAATACTGACCAATCTTGTTGCCTCATTCGGTACAACAAAAACAATTAATTATAAAAATTTGTATCTTAACTAAATGATCTGACAAATCACAATCCAACCTACCCAAATGTACTGAAAGTAAGGAATTTTTTTTCACAATTTTTGAGTTAGATTTATGTGAAATAATTTATTTTTCTCCTATTTCTTGTACTTTTTTCTCTTCAACAATTATATATATATATATATATATATATATATATATATATATATGTACATACTTCAGGTCCACTGTTGTGGTCTCGAGGTAGCATGCTTCCTTGTCACGCAGCGGGCCCGGGTTCGATTCCCGGTTGGGACAGGTTCCTGTGTGAGGTTTTTCTGGGTTTTTCCTCACCTGTAAGACAAATGTTAGGAAGCTTAGGGCCCAACGGTCCCCGAAAATCATCATCATCATCATCCTTCACCGGTGTGGAAAGCAATGGGAAGCTACCACACCTATAATTCCTTAGTAAATCTGCAAAGCATAGTGTGAAAATGCTATGATTGCAGTGAAAGACCTGCCTTCGGGCAGAATTACTATGGATAGATGGATATACTTCAGGTCAGTAACTAATTTTATTATGGTAATTTGTGTATTTTTTGCTGTAATATAACCTATTTAAATGTACTAAAGCATAAGAAAGTGTTACGTGTCTTAAACTTAACATATTATCTCTTATAAAAAAACACTTTCTTAAAAACAAGAACGTGTTTCTCTAGCTGAACTGAGAAATTTTAATCGTTTGCGTCAATTCTACTGTGTTCCTCCTTCCTATTGCATGTCTATGATGTTAACTTCTCCATCTTAATTAACAAATACTCTGCTGATATGTCCCATAATATGAAAAGAATAATAATGTATACTACGTAATTATATGTAATATGGAAAAATATTGATGCACCAGTACAATATAGTAAGGAAAACACCATTAGATGTCGCATTTAAAAAAAACATGTTGGTAACATAAACATGTGTACATAATCTAATCAACAGCATTCGAGATAGTTTACAACTTGTGGCCAAAGATTTTCCCATTTGTGGTCCATTCTAGCATGCAGTTCCCTACATTTCCCCAACAATACCATAACAAAGTGTTGCTTCATGATAATACCTCCAATATGCAGAAGTTACTGATTTTTATTCTTGATGGTTTTGGATGGATTGTGGTATGCTTTATTGAAATATAAGGACTCTTATGAGGTAACAATGAAATAATATTAAATAGTTTAATTTTATTAAACTCTTATGTGTAGGATCTGAAGTAGTTATAAAATAAAATAAGTTAAAATACCTTGTTAGGTAAAATCTGTCGTCCTCAACTTTTAAAATATGTGATCTTTATGCCTGTAGGCCTTTCAGGACATCCGTCCCATCTTCAGCAGTTCATTCTTCTCTACAGCATCCAGGTTGATGTTCGATGCTGTAGAGAAGAATAAACTGCTGAAGATGGGACGAATGTCCTGAAAGGCCTATAGGCATAAAGATCACATATTTAAAAAGTTGAGGACGATGGGTTTTACCTAATAAGGTATTTTAATTGTAGGCTTTCACGGCCGGCATCTTGATCCATATTTGGTTCGTCTTCCGGGCTTATAGGCCGTGGTCTGGTTGTCTTCATACTCGACGTTTCGTCTACTGCTGCGGTAGACATCATCAGGAGATACTGCGTGCTCTCTGTGAACTCCTCAACAGTCGGCTGCAGACTGGCTGGTCGTTGGCAACTGTCTCTCTGTTTATAGCTAAACCCCAGGTGGAGGGGGGGTTTTCTGCGTGGACCGAGTTATGCGCTGTCGTGCAGTTTGCAGAAGTCATAGGCTTCGTTGTTGTGTTAAGCAGTGCTGGGATCCAAAAAAGAAGAAACCATGAAGTTAAACAAAATTTGGATCCCAGCACTGCATAACACAACAACGAAGCCTATGACTTCTGCAAACTGCACGACAGCGCATAACTCGGTCCACGCAGAAAACCCCCCCTCCACCTGGGGTTTAGCTATAAACAGAGAGACAGTTGCCAACGACCAGCCAGTCTGCAGCCGACTGTTGAGGAGTTCACAGAGAGCACGCAGTATCTCCTGATGATGTCTACCGCAGCAGTAGACGAAACGTCGAGTATGAAGACAACCAGACCACGGCCTATAAGCCCGGAAGACGAACCAAATATGGATCAAGGTATTTTAACTTATTTTATTTTATGACTCTCCACCTCAACGGTTTTAACAATGAATTTTATTAATATTGACTCTGAAGTAGTTGACATAACATATTCTTCTATGTGAGTTTCTTGCACATGAAAGTTATGGATTGGTTACTTGATACATAAATGAAAGCTTTTGTTTCACATTACTTTCATTCAAGGTCTAATTGCATGGCTTGTATCACTAATATTTATGCTAACTCATTCAAGATTAAAAATATAAATCAGTGCCACAACAGCTCTGAAGAGCGAAGGCTGATTCAAGTGCTTGCTCTTATAGTAGTAGAGGACAGTACAGTACAAGGAATAAAAATGGAATGTCAACTGTCAACAGTGCCTCTTACAGAAATTTTATAAGCTCTGATTTTTTTTCCAATTTGTCTAATGCATTTGATTATATAGAATGTGATAATTTACTGCATTGCTAACATCTGTAGGGAAATAAGTTTAAATAAATTAGGCTGGTTAACTAATTCCTACAAGGGAGGACCCTCGCCCCACATGGGGATGTAAGGGTATAGATGGCATACAGATCATTTAATGCTAAAATTGTTTCCTTTTTTCTTACTGAACCCAAATCGTGTTAAACAATCGGGAATATAAGTGAGATTTAATTAGAAATGCAGTACCTTGGGGATACATTTTGACCATTTATTTTTGTAAATTTTATGATTAACTTAAGCAACGAATCAAAAATATTGCATTTGCATATAATACTATGTATGTATAAGGAGGGGGGATTTAAATACTTAACACTGAGAACTGTCTTTGAAACTCCAATATTGCATAATTGAAATACACATCTGACAATGAAGCTAATTGCTATTTTTTATATTAATTGATTTTATATATGAACATATTTTTAATAATTTGAGTAACATATTCTTATGAAGTCTGTACATATATCTTATTTTAATGACTTTTTTAAAGCCACGGTCATTAACATCACAATGCAGACAGTACATAAATTGGCCAACCAAATTTTTTTGAGACCTATATTTTTCAGGCTTGAGGTTCTTCTTCACACACAGGATTAAAAGCTTTTCTTCCTCTCTGAAGGAAGCCATACTCAGGAATTCTTACACTCTGAATAAATCCAATTACCTCCTGCCACGTGTTCATTAAAAATTAGAGAACAATATGAATAACAAATCTTTTATTAGATTATAATGAAATATACTTATTGCATTTTATGTTTAATTTCAGATGTTGTGGAAAAAAAAGTGGAGTTTGTGGAGGCTACAGATGATGTTGTTGAACAAGAGCCAGCAGAGCCGCCTCCTGCTTTACAAGCCGAGGATAATCTTAGCAGATTGGTGTCTGAAGCGGTGAAGAAGGTCCTTGGAGAGAAGGAATTGATCTCAGGATCTCCTTCAACTTCACAGGAAAGTGTTATTGTTAGCCAAGTTATGGAAGAATTGAAACCTACGATTACAAAACCATCAGGATCAGCTATTCTAACTGAATCGGTTCCACCTAAAACTCACAGATACCTCCCTCCTGCAGGAATACCTCAATATAAACCAACTCCCATTGCAGAGCTGAAGAACGCCATATTCCTGTGCCTTACACTCCTTTACCTTCTCCAAGAGGTGGTTGTAAGGTGCAGGCAAAACGTACATTATCACCTGAGGTAACTAATGTAATTAAAAGACCTAGGCTTGAAATAGCCAAGACTTTAAATGATACACCTACTGAATCTAATATTGAAAAGTCATCAAAACTTGTAACTTATAGTCCAAAGCCTGTAACTAGTTCATTGCCTCAGAATGGATGGAGCACAGAAAAGCCCATCTTACACTCCTAGCTCAATTAGCAGTTTAGCTCAAAGTAGTAATGATTATGTTCCGTCTCCGCTGGTTTCATTCAGCACAGTGCGTAATATTCCTGAATATTATCCATCAGAGACATCTAGTTCAGAACCAAATTATGTACCAGAAGCTGCAAGCAGCAGTGAGTCTGATATAAAATACACACCGACCTCACGTTTAAAACTAGATGATGAATTAGACTCTGTAGATTTAAGTAATGAGTTCAACATATTGGCTAGTTTAATCACTGACAATAGCTCAAATGATTCTAATCACTCATCAGAAGAAGTTGTAGTTACAGAAAATAAGACACAAGATGTAGCAGATGCAAATTGTCAAGTTGGTGAAAATAAATCTGTTAAATCTACATCATCAGCTAAAGCCAAGAGTACTGACAAAATTATCTCAAAAACAAAATCCACCGAAAAAGCAAAGGAGAGTAAAAGTACTCATGTTAAAAGTGATCGCAAATCTCGAAGCAGTAAACATAATGTGAAAAAAGAAACTAAAAAAGAAAGAGTTATTGTGGAGGTGAATGAAAAGAAAGAAAATAGTAGTAAGAAAAGTAGTAACACCAAGAAGGAGTTTCATAGCAAACATGAAAGCAGAAGTTCGTCAGAACAAAGACACAGTGATAGTAACAAGAAAAACAAACATAGTGGTCATAGCAGTACTACTAATACTACTAGTGTTTCAAGTCATGCATCAAAGTCTTCATCAGAGAATAAATTATCTAGTTCATCACAGTCTAAAAAAAGACGACACAGCAGCGATAAACGACATTCTCATAGTAATTCATCAAAAGGCGAGGATCATACTCCACGTAAAAGAAAACATGTGGAATCAAGCAGTCAAGGAAATGATGGGTCAAAGAGCTCCAGGAAAAAGATAGAAAATGTTGAAAAATTCAAAGGTATGTAGTTAAGAAAATTAGAAAAATTCAGATTGTCATACAACATTTTTTACTCCTTAACTTTTTGTGGGTTTAAATTCATACCTAGACTATAGGGGGTGGAAATTTTAGTTTTAAAATTTTCTTAAATTAATATTGAGAAGCTAAAGCTATTACTATGACAGAAATAAGTAAATTAATGAACACAATTAAATTATTGTAAATCGATGGTAAAGAGAAAAATTTTTGCCTGAACCAGGAATCGAACCCAGAACCTTTAGCTTTCCGTGCTAATGCTCTGTCCGCTGAGCTAATTCAGGCTTCATTCCCATCCACTGAGCTAATTCAGGCTTCATTCCCATCCAAACAGAATAAGGATTTCTGCTTGGATGGGAATGAAACCTGAATTAGCTCAGTGGACAGAACATTAGCACGGAAAGCTAAAGGTTCGGGGTTCGATTCCTGGTTCAGGCAAAAATTTTTCTCTTTACCATTGATTTACAATAATTTATTAATTTACATTAATTTACTTATTTCTATCATAGTAATAGCTTTAGCTTCTCAATATTAATTTAATTAATAATGCTATAGCTGTGTGGAGTCCCTTCATGTCTTCTTCAGGTAGAAGCCATTCATTGTGTATTTGTGAATGATGATTCATTACAATTGAATGTGGGACCAGTAGAATAAGGTAAAGGAAGGATTTCTGTTTGGATGGGAATGAAGCCTGAATTAGCTCAGTGGACAGAGCATTAGCACGGAAAGCTAAAGGTTCGGGGTTCGATTCCTGGTTCAGGCAAAAATTTTTCTCTTTACCATTGATTTACAATAATTTATTAATTTACATTAATTTACTTATTTCTATCATAGTAATAGCTTTAGCTTCTCAATATTAATTTAATAAATAATGCTATAGCTGTGTGGAGTCCCTTCATGTCTTCTTCAGGTAGAAGTCATTCATTGTGTATTTGTGAATAATGATTCATTACAATTGAATGTGGGACCAGTAGAATAAGGTAAAGGAAGGATTTCTGTTTGGATGGGAATGAAGCCTGAATTAGTTCAGTGGACAGAGCATTAGCACGGAAAGCTAAAGGTTCGGGGTTTGATTACCGGTTCAAGCAAAAATTTTTCTCTTTACCATTGATTTACAATAATTTAATTGTGTTTAAAATGTTCACTCTTGGTGCTAAGAGGGGAGTACAGTTTCTAAGTTCTTGATTATGCATCAGATGTTTGAATTAAATTCTAAGACCCTCTGTAGAATATATACTGGAAAGGCATGTGATACTGTTGACTATTTAACTCATGCCCCAAATGGGAGTCGATGACCAATCACGTTTCAATGATTTCTGTTTTACAACCAATCAGAGTCGTGTTTCACCAAATATTTATCAGTGTTATAATTACCATATTAAAGAAAGCTTCTCCTTACAATATTGCGTTCCTTTGGCAATAAATAGTATGATCTGGTTGCAGTGATAAACAAAAGAAGCAGTAGAAGCGTACCTATCGTTTCTCATTTGTTTTCAAACATCGCCGTTTACATTAAATATATAAATATTTTAAAATAACTATAGTTAAATAATGATTTGTGAGTAAACAGCTTAATTTTATTCGTTAAATAGTCCTAACAAATGCCACTCTTGATTTCAAATTCTCTAGATAAATTCACTCCTCACTTCGTGAGTCGTGAATTTATCGATAATTTGGAAATCACTCGTGGCATTACTTATGATAATGACACATCTGTCGAATGAAGACATTAAGATTTGCAGTTGCTTTTACAGGAATGTTGACATCTGTTTTCACTTTTCCCTTCTCTTCTTCATACCTCACACAGCACACATTATATAAACACTTAAACATATTTAAGAAAAATTGTTTATCTCACATCATATCTATAACTGTAGGCTTTCACGGCCGGCGTCTTGATACCTATTAGGTTCGTCTTCCGGGCATATAGGCCGTGGTCCAGTCGTTCTTCTACTCGACGTTTCGTCTACTGCTGCGGTAGACATCTTCAGGAGATACTGCGTGCTCTCTGTGAACTCCTCAACAGTCTGCAGCCGACTGTTGAGGAGTTCAGAGAGAGCACGCAGTATCTCCTGAAGATGTCTACCGCAGCAGTAGACGAAACGTCGAGTAGAAGAACGACTGGACCACGGCCTATATGCCCGGAAGACGAACCTAATAGGGATCACATCATGTCCTTTTTATTAGACTGGTTTTGGGGCCTAATTAGGTCCTAAAATCAGTCAAATAAGAATAAGGATATGAGGTGAGGTGATTCAATTTTTCTTAAATAAATAATACCTCATAGTTTAACATATGGTCAGAGTAATATTTAAATATCTCATCTTACAAACTTTGTGTTTTTCACAATACCAGGTTTCAAAAGGAATCCCATTCATCTCCAATCAAATCTCCATCTGATGAAATTTTTCTGCCATCATCATCTTCTGAGCTGTCATCTATGGTCGAATTTATGAACTTTGAGATAAAATTTTGTTCATTAGGAATATCAAAATTTATCAATCTATCTTTATTCTTCTTAATGTATATCTTCTCCGAAACTGTGAGTTCCAAAGGTTAAAGTCTGTAATTTATGATTTTATAATTATATCCACACTATTACTGTTTGTTTCTAAGAAAAAAAAAGTTTAATGTGGTAGGGTAATGGTAATACCCCACCTACCCAGTTGAGTAACATTCTATCATTGTTTATTTTTTATTTCACTCACCTCATACTTCATTACTCTTCGCAAACCCAGGGTTTTGTCACAAATGATGTGACGAACCCTGGGTTTGCGAGGAGTTATGAAGTATGAGGTGAGTGAAATAAAAAAATAAACAATATTAAAAACCTCATAGTGTTGTTTTCTATCTACATAACTTAACATTCTATCACCTCCTACTGAAAGGTTAAATACCATTTTCTGCATCTGTAAGCTTAGATCTTAGTCTTTATTGTAAGACCATGATATAGAGATTTAAATACACAAAACTCACTGAGAAAAAAAAACTCTGTATAGTGAGAAAGATGGATGCTGACTACTGGACATTAAAGAATTAGTCATCCACCATGTCAAGTGTTTAAATATTTAGAATAGTTTTGCAGTAATAATAATAATCATCATCATCCTGCCAGGTATTAGTCCTAGAAGAACTGTTACGGCCTGAGAAAGCAGTTTTCGTGCCATCTTTTCATAGGTCGACCAAGTGACCGTTTCCCATTTGGACAGTAGTTCATTATTGCCTTGGGGATCCTGGATCTAGCCATTCTTGAGACATGTTCCTTCCAGTTTAGCTGATATCTGGAGATGTAGTCCAGTATTGGTGACACATTAAGTTCTTGAAGGATTTCTACATTTTTAGGAGTAGTGAAGTGTCTCATATAACCTCTCGTACTCAATTCTCAACCTCACCTTTTCGTGGTGCAACCTGTTTTAACAAATGAGGTTCTGGGGACCGAGTCATGGCGGTATAATCATTCCAACTAATACTGAGTAAATGCAGTATTGAAGCAGGTCCAGATGCTTAAAGATGGCAACCCCATCGCTGGATTTACCACCTCCTTGCTAGCAACTAGTTGGTAGGACATTCAATTGCTTTCAAGCCTGATAAAAGGAAAAGCCAGACGGATCACCATGATGACGACTTACGAACGAATAAGGCTAATGAATGGAAAAAAAGTAGTAATAATAATGTAGAAGTAAAGAAAAATACATATCAACTTACCCCATGAGATTTAAAAATATTTATTTTACAGATGCACATACAATGGCTACAAATAAAAGAGTGAAATGACTGATGGGGTTCTGTACACTCAATAAAAATAGATATTTCCTGAAAGATCACAAAAAAATGAGGAAATATGGCATAAACCATAAATTTCTCCGACAAGTGGTTACCGAGAAAAACTAGTTTCAAATTTAGTTTTTTCAAATCAACACCAGCTGCAGTTTTGATTGCACTGGGCATAATTTGTCATAATTTGTAACTGCTAATGTTTTTGCATATTCTTGACTTAGCTTTGGTATTTCAGATAATGTTAGCTTTGCATTTGCATGGTTATTGACTTTTTAAAGAGTGTTGAATGATAATATGTTAGTTAATAGGGGTTCAAGAAGTTCCATTTTAATACAAAATGTCTGCTGAGAGGAGGAAACGTCAGTATAAAAATGGTTTGTTACCAGGATGTTTATCCACAAACACCTAACACGCAAACAAAAGATTCATGTCTTTAAAAGGAAAAAAAGCACAAAGATAAGCTTGGTTAAAAGTTTCCCACTGAGATGCTGAAAATGTCCAACATATAGAACTTTTGCCTTTCATACCATAGTTCACCGAGATGGCGAGCATATAGCATAAAGACCATTCATGAAGCAATCAATTATTTTTTTTGAAAAACAGTCATTTATAATAAATACTTTTTTGTAGTTTTTCATGTGGGCCGAATATAACTACTTCCTCATGATACATTTCATTTAGGCTACTTAAGTAAATTGCCAGTACTTAACTAATGCCACTAACTAACTAACTAACTAACTAACTCACTGGCACTATTGAACCTGCAGGTTCATGGCCGCGCGGACATAAGCTCTCCATACATCCCTATCCCGAGCCAACGTTTTCCAATCATCCCCGGTTTAATCCACATTCCTCAAATCATAGTTAACATTATTCTCCCACCTCATTCTTGGTCTACCAACTGGGCATTTTCCCTCTGGTTTTTCTACAAGAAGCTTCCATGCACGTCTTTTATTCCTCATTTGTGCCACATGTCCTGCCCATCACAGTCTATGAGACTTAACTGTTCTCATTATATCTGGCTTCCTATAAGGACTATATTCACTGTTATACAGTCTTCTCCATTCACCTGTCTGTTCATCTCTCTTTGGTCCAAAAATTTTCCCAAGAACTTTATTCTCAAATACTCGTATTCTCCTTTCCTCCCTTAAAGTAAGAGTCCATGTTTTGCATCCATATAACTGGTAGAATAATAGTTTTATATATTTTCAGTTTAACGTTTTTTGAAAGGAGTTGAGAAGTCAAAAGTCTCTGTAATACATAATAACATGCATTTCCAGAATTGAGCCTATGTTTAATTTCCTTGTGCATCTCATTCCTGTTTGTGATTAATGTTCCTAGGTATTTGAATTCAGCCACTTCTTCAAAGTTTCCGTCATTTGTCATTAGCAGTCCATTTCCATTATATAATGTATTTTTAAGTGTGACCATATATTTAGTTTTATTGATATTTACATCCAGTCCCAATTTCTTAGTGTTACTCAGTAGTGTGTGCGTGCTGGCCTTTAGTATCTCCTTGCTATTGCCCAGTAGTACTACATCATCAGCATAAACTAATAGCTTATTAATACCATTGAGTTGTAGGCCTTCTTCATTCTCTAAACATTTGATGTCATGCTCTAGTACAAAATTAAATAGTAGAGGAGATAGTGCATCTCCTTGCTTCAACCCATTGTGGATTTCAAAAGTATCCGAAAAATGTTTGCCTACACGCACCCTACTCTTTGTGCCATTTAAACACATTCGTATAAGTATAACTAACTTTTTAGGAATTCCAAACTCTAGCAGGATACTATATAATTTCTCCCTCTTAATTGAATCATATGCCTTTTTTTTAAGTCTATGTATAGTTGATGTACAGTATCATTATATTCCCATTTCTTTTCTAAACTCTGTCTTAAACTAAAAATCTAATCTGTAATATAGGGATTAAGTCTGCTTACTAATATATTTGTTAGAATTTTGTATTAAGTTGAAAGTAATGAGATGCCCCTACAGTTGTTGCAATCAGTTTTATCTCCCTTCTTATAAATTGGTACGATAATTGATTCTTTCCATTCATCTGGAAGAGCTTCTTTATCCCAAATTATATTAAGCAACTTGCATACCTTGTCCATCAATTCTTCTCCCCCTGATTTTATCAGTTCCGCTGGGATCTCATCTGAACCTGATGCTTTATACAGCTTCAATTTTTCTATCGCCCATTTAAAACCTCTAATGACACGTGGTTATGTGATTAGCATTTCTGCTGTCTGTAAATTATCCTCATCAGTATCCTGTTCTGTATGTACATTTAATAGTTGATTAAAGTAACTTTTCCATCTATTTATTAAACTCCTGGAATCTACAATCATATCCTCATTTTCATTCCTAATTATGTTTGTTTTATCCTGAGACCCTTTCTTCTCTATCCTAATTCCCAGATGTAATTCTCTAATGTTCTAATGAAACGACAAAATCTGATTCAAGTTGCCCCAAAGTCTGGCCTAATCACAAAACGAATCCTGATGCAGTTCTTTCAAGATGCCTACTTCCCATATGCAACGAAGGAGTCTCTTCTTCTGGTTGAATTGCTCAGGACATATTGTGAATTAACTCGTCAGCCACTTGATATGCTATTCTTCTGACAGTTCAAGACAGTACTGAAGTGGAATGAAGATCACAGTATCCTTAATGACTATCAGTTCGCACCATCGTCAAGGAATTTAATTTCTTTGCTGATGTGTATTCTACACAATCAGTTCTGTTCTCCGGTCTTTGCAGGCTTTGTTCGGTACTTCTGGGTTGCAGCTGGATATGATGGCTTCAGACCAGAGAGGTTTAAATCACCTCCCAAATGTATTTTTGATGTTCACAAGCAGTGTAACTTGGAAGACTGCTTAATGCAGTCATTCATGAAGTGTTCTTACTGTGATAAATAAATCTGTTTTCGGCACTTTATATTCTGTGGACATGTTCATCCTCATAATCTTTTATCAAGAGAGCTACTAACAACCCATTTTTTTAACTCTGTGACGGAATATGCACATGATTGTAAAGTACAGTATAATTGTCAATGCCAAATGTTGCATGCATATTTGTAATGTTCATATAAAACTATTACCGTATTTATGCATATCTAGGCTACGTGCGTGTATAGGCCGCAACCAAGTTTTAAGATAATAAATTGAGGAAAAATACTTCTCTTATATTTTTGCTAAGAAGCAGTGCAGAAGACAGAAGTAGGCCTACACCATTTTTAAATCTGGCAATGTTGTAAATTCCAAAGCTTCTTTTGCCAGCTATGTAACGATGTGGCTCAGTCATTAACACAAGGGTAAAAGGGACAGTAAGTAGGTAGGTACGGTATTCATTGTTATTCCAGATCACTGTGTGTAAACATGGGTCGGTGTAGAGCATGTTATACCTCCAAATTCAAGCTACAAGTGGTGTACAGCAGAAGACACAAATAGGACAGCAGGAAGAAAGTTTGATGTGGATGAAAACAATGTGCAATGGTAGATCCAAACAAAACATGCACTTAAAAAACATCACAAGATCGACAATTTTTCCATGTAAGGAAAGTGAAATATCCATAGTTAGAAAGAGTTCTCCTGGATTACGTATGGAAAACAAGGGCAGACAGATTTTCTGTATCTATCGAAATGATACAATTCGAAGGCCTTAAGATAGCCAAGAATATGGAAATTCCATGCAATGAATTTAAGGCAAGTTATGGCAGGGCAAGGCAATTTATGACACATCACGGACATGTAATTTGGCGTTGCAAATCAATAGCGCAAAAACTTTCCAATATATACCAGTTATCTAGTTATTTCATGTATAAACCGCACCCTAATTTTGAAACTTAATTTTAGGTAAAAAAGTGTGGCCTATACATGCATAAATATGGTACATGCAAACCAAAACTTTTTTGCAATTGCGATCGCAACTTGCACTAACTCCTCATAAAACATTAAATATTTTAACTTCCTCTTTATAGATAATGTTGGGTTCAGACAGATAAAAATATCTAAGAATTAGCAACGGATGTCTTAAACTCAGTTCATTTTAAGAGGAGAAACAATTTTGTACATAAGAGATGTAATTTTCCAAGGGCAGATATAGTTAGTAGATTTTAATGAATATAAAATATGAACACAAAAAACTATATTATTATACATTTTAAGTAATGAAGTTGAAATTATAAGTTGTCATGCTCTTCTAACAAATGACAAGCACAGTGCAATATTACTATATTACAAAGATATTAAAAAATTAAACTTTGAATTGCAAAAAAAATTAGACATGGTACACAAAAACGTGTTTCGGTTTTACGGTGTGAAATTGTGATTCAGAAATGTTCATTTATTTTAAAACAACAAAACTCATGCAGAATGGTGTTATCAATGGAGGAGATGAAACTAGCTACAGTGTATGCCCTAAGACTGGTAAGATGATAGCACCTAAATGATGGAAGAATGTGTATGAAATTGAAATACGGACTGAAGAATGATATGTTCTATGAGTGTTGTAAATGGTGTCAATGTATTATGGATTGCTGAAAATAGCATAAAGAAACAAGTTCTTTTATTGGTAGATGACCATCTAATAATGGAACTCAGTGAGTTATATGCACTATTACCTAACACTACACATATGATGCAACCAGCAAATGTAAGCTTTTTTAAACCTCTGAAGTCAGAGTGGAAGAAGACATATTTAAATTAATATTGGGAAGTAAACATTATGAGGTTATATCATTAATAGTGAATGGAGAACATATTTTTAATGACTCACCTCATATAATTTCAAATATGTTTGATACCGGTGGTTTCAGACAATATCTTGTCCCTCTTCAGTCATGGCTTCCACTGATGAAATTCTCTCTCAACAACCAATGAATTTCATCAGTGGAAGCCATGACTGAAGCAGGGCAAGATATTGTCTGAAACCGCCGGTATCAAAGATATTTGAAATTATATGAGGTGAGTCATTAAAAATATGTTCTCCACTCACTATTAATGGAAGAAGACAATTCAACAGTGGCAAGCTTTCCCTGAAAAAATAAATTAATTATTGGCAAAACCTATTTTCTCTCCTATGTTGTCTGAAAATCTGACAAGCACAATAAAAAAAATGGTTTCAGTAAATGGGGAATTTTTCCATTCAATACAGATGCTATAGGTGATGCAAAATGTGTACAAAACACACTGGAAACTGACCAATTTCAGTTTTCAGCAGCACCAGCTTAAATTACAGGATCATAGCTTCAAGTCTTCTGTGTTTGTGGTTAATTCCATAAAATATCAGCTATCCGAGATGGGAGTGAATGTAGAAGCACTATTAGAAGAGATCCATAAAACTCAACTTTCTGCATTTCCCCCTAAAGGAGCAACAATTTTGCAAGAAACAAACAGAGAAGTTCCGAGGGGTATCATTCAGCCACTGCATCAGGATACAGTTCCCGTGGTGGTTGAAATTGATTATTGAACTGGGAACATACAACATAGCAACTGATGGCAGTCAAAAATTCTTGGAAGTGAAGGTTCAGTATAACTCTAGCTCCAATAAATCTTCATTTGCACAAGCTCATAGTACAACTAGAAATGAAGACAACTTGGTAGAAAATAATGTATTTCAGATTTGAGTTAACAGTAATTTATATCAGAAATTCAGAGAAAAAAGATAATCACTGAAAGTGAGAAGTCTCATGTTTAGTTAGAAAGAAATGAATAATAAGTCATCACCAGAAAATTTGAAAGGCATCTCTTCAGGCCAGGTTCATTTTTGAATGCAAAGAAGGAACAGCCAATTAAAGAAAGAGCTCAAGTGTCATTTTATCAGTTGCATGGCATGGTTTCTTTTGTAAAAAAATTAGCCAAGCATGCGGAAACAAAATGCAAACAACAGAGGAAAGAGAGAACCGAAAATCTCTTCAGAAAAAGAGCAAAGGTAAGAAGAGAAAATATACTTTCAACTCGTAGCAGGAGGACAATCTTAGAGAACAGTGTGCTGTATGTAATGATTAACTTATTAGTAATGTTGAAGATGAAGATTTGAAATGCATTAGGTGTGATAACTGTGAAAAATGGTTTCATATAAAATGTACTGAGTTTAGTGTATGCCATGTGATATTGCAGCAGCTGAAGAATTTCAGTCAGTTTTGTTATTGTGTGTATGCTAAAAAAATGTTTTGATATTGTAATATTATTAGAAGACATAATATTTAATTTTAGGAAGTTATATTTTGAGGTTATTTTAATTATATTATTTTTGGTCTGGACATCTTACCTCAATATTAATGTTGATTTGTTCCAAGAACAAATCAACATTAATATTGAGGTAAGATGTCCAGACCAAAAATAATATAATTAGAAGACATGTTTGTTGTTCATTCTTACTATATTCTAAATCATGTCTGGAGGCTGAGTAGTGATTCAAGCTGTGCTGGACACTGGATTTAGGTGGCTGAATACTGCAGTATTTTGTTACTATTAGAAAGTGTATTATTTTTAGTTCTTAAATTGCAGTTATAATGTTATGTCTAGGCATATATTTTTCTTTTCAAATATAATTTGTACATCATTAAGATGTTTAAAAACGAATAATATTAACATTAAAAGAAGCACTACTGGCTTTATAAGTAATGTTTAAATTCCCAATAAAAAGTCTTAATAAAGAAGCCGCTATTTTGCAAAAATCGTAGCAACAGCTCGTAGCATTTGGGGTTAGGGAATTAACTATGTGTAAGAGAAAAATACATGTTTAGATTGGAGGCCTAGGTGGCTCAGATGGAAAAGCATTGACATAGCCCAGTCTAGGCATATATTTTTCTTTTCAAATATAAATTGTGATGCATATTTAAATTTTCAGATGAGAGTGATGATAATGAGGCTGAAAATATTATGGAAATACCGACTTTTACTGCTGTTGAAGCCAGCTTAACCTTCACAGACTCAGAAGATGAGGACAAGATAACAGAAGAATGTTATAAAATATTTAAAGAGTATGAGCCTCAACTTAATCAGGCATCCATGTCTAAGGTAAATTGATTCATATTTTAATACTTAATTTAGGAAAATATCACATCCTATTTAATGTCCATATTTAAGGCAAGTTACATCAACAGAGATTGAACTTCTGATATCAGTTACACTGCTGGTAACTAAAAATCTGCATTATATCAACTAGAGAGAGTCATCTATGTGAAGACAAATTCATCAGATCATTTGAGGTATTGTTAGAGCTGTAATTTTCAGATAAATGATATTTACTCCTTATTGAAACAATATCAGGAAACTTGTATTTATTTTGTGGTCTCGAGGTAGCATGCTGCCTTGTCACGCAGTGGACATCGGTTCCATCCCCGGTTGGGACAAGTTTCCTGGGTGAGTTTTTTCAGGGTTTTTCCTCACTTGTAAGACAAATGTCAGGAAACATTAAGGCACAAATGTTCCCCAAACATCATATAGCCATCATAATCATCATCATTCATATTTTTAAGTTTAGAATTAAAGACTCTCCTGGTGCATCACTATCATCATCATGTCATCAGGGCAGCTGTAACCCTGCCTTCCAGGTACACAACCTTAGAAGTGGGTTACAATTATGCCACTGCCAGAAGAGAACACCAAAAATGTCGAAACGACAACCTGGGGCATTGAATAGAAAAAATTCAAAACATGAATTACGACAAAAATAAATGAATTGGAAACTTTGTGTAGAAAATAAATAACAGAATTTAAAATTATGTTTACTTTATAGTAACACCTTTTTATCGTAATACTAAGAGTTAGATGTAGACACCTCACTTAATAATTTGTAGAATTCTTGACAAAATGTTTCAGAATACTTGCATTCTGTCATCAACTCATTCTGACTGTTGAATTGGTGGTTGGTGATCCTGCAAAGTTGTTTCCTCTTTAGGTTGACCAATGAACTTTCAAATCAAATCCTTTTTCCCCAGGAGTTTCGTGACGTTTTCCTTATACTTCTAGATGTAAATTTTCTGCTAAACTCTCAAGTTCTTTGTATTTATCTAAGTGATGATATAATGCAAGCATTTTGAAACATGTTCTCATGATTTCTACGCATTATGAGGTGAGGTATCTATATCTGACTCTTAATATTATTAAAGAAATCTCATAATGTTACTTCCTGTAAAAAAAATTAATTAATTTTTATCATCTCACTATATATATCCAAGTAGAGCAGTGTTATCTCAGATTATACAACAAATCTAGTGAACTCACAGCTATTATTTGACATTGTAGTGGTTTTCAACTATGTCTTCTGCTTAGTAGTCCCAGATTCAAACCCTGTAAGGTTCAAAATATCCATCCATAGTAATTCTGCCCAAAGGCAGGTCCTTCACTGCAATCATAGCATTTTCATGCTATGCCTGCAGCTTTACTAGGGAATTGTAGGTGTGGTAGCTTCCCATTGCTTTCCACACCAGTGAAGGATGATGATAATGAGAAGGATGATGATAATGAGAAGGATGATGATGTTGATGGCCATATGATTTCGGGAACCGTTTGGGCCTTAAAGTTTTCCTGACATTTGTCTTACAGGTGAGGAAAAACTCCGATAAAAACTTCACCCAGAAAACTGCCCCGACTGGGGATCGAACCCGGGCCTGCTGCGTGACAAGGCAGCATGCTACCTCGAGACCACAGCGGTGGATGTTCAAAATATATTTTTGCAAATTTGTTACCATACATTTTTGCAAAACAATTATGTTATTTGTGATATTTTTCATAAGAACAAGTAACTTCTTCTGAGTATTAGCATCACCTAATTTAATAAAGTCAATGAATCCACAGTAAACTCTCGATTATTCGTGGTAATTGAGTACATGAAAACCACAAGTAATTTGAAATATAGGAGCAGTTCTGTTTAAGTACAATAAAAGCTCCTTATTCTCGGGGGATATGTTCCGTAAATATACTGCAAATACAGAAACCGTGAATATGGAGTGGTAATTTGTACGTGTACATAGGGGATATGTTCCAAGGTTCCAAAATAAAATAATGACATATTTTGAACAATTTCTATTTATAGAATTCCTTATTTTGTCTTCAGATTTTTTGATGAATAGTACAGTTAATTCATTAACATTGAAACAGTGTGATATGGATGCAAACAACTCGCCAACGCATAAACTGTCAAGTATTTCTGTTTTTACTTTAAGTGGTAGCACTACTTTTTTCCGCTTCAGAACTAATTTTTACTTCTATTTACTCGACATTATAAATTGGGAACAAAGCAGAAGAGACATGTGTTATTCAATCAAAATTATTACAATGAATGTCAAGTTGAAACAATAAAACGCGAATCGTGGCGAGGATGGCATTTATCAAAGGACAACGCCGGGCTTTTAGCAATGAACTTCTGGTTTAGTTTTGTTTTACTTTGATATTTATTTGTCCATTTGGTTTGAATCACTCTTTGTAAAAGCTGCCTTGGCACATGCTTGCAGTAAAAAAAAGTTGCTGATGCGATAATAAAGGATACTAATCCTTCTAATATACTGAATCGAAAGAAATTTTTAGCCGCAAATATGGGAACTGTGTCACAATTTTTTAACCTGCAAATAATGAAAATGCGAATAACAGAACCATGAATAAGGAGCTTGTACTGTACTAAAATTCAAATGAGTAAAATTACTTTAATTTATATATTAAATTTGGGAATTTTTAACATTATGAGGTTCAATTAATAATAATTAAATGAATCGTGATTTCTTCTTACCTCATACTTCTATGTTTTTTTAAACACAGCACTGCAGTATCAGCGACACGTTGTCGTCATCAGATTTAAAAAAACATAGAAGTATGAGGTAAGAAGAAATCACAATTCATTTAATTATTATTACTTTAATTTATTTTATGTTATACTACACTTAACTTTAAGGGCCACATGTAAATACATTAGTCTCTACTCAATCACTGGTGAGCTGACTTTCCGTGAGCAAGTGCAAAGATTGAATTAGCTACCCATTATCTGGTCTTGCATGAAAGTCGTCGTTTTCATAATAATAAATAAATAAATAAATAAAGCCTGATATGTCCCTTTAGGGCAAAGGCCTCCCTGTACAGGGGTTAAGCTCTATTTGAGAGTGTCACCCGGTGAGCTACTCCGTGGTGAGAAGTTGACTTGGATGTAGCACTTGGTTTGTATACACTGTCTGTTCTGTGATTAGTTAATACACAGTTGGCTCTCCATCGTTCTCCATCTTTTCCTGCATCTGGCGACTCTGGACCATTGCGCCCCTGCTCGTTCTTTGAAGATGTCAGCCCATCGTCGTCTTGGTCTTCCGCGCTGTCTCTTGCCTGTGTACGGGTCCCACATGGTTGTTTTTATTGTCCACCTGTCGTCCTGTATTCTTGCGACGTGGCCTCCCCACTTCCATTTTTCCTGATGGCTTGTTGTGCGGGATCAGTTGTTGAGGATATCGCTTGAAGTGTTGTATTCGAGATTCTGTCCTTCAGAGTTATGCCTAAGATTTTCCTCTCCATTTTCCTTTGGCATACTTGGAGTGTGTTACTTCAGTTTGGCAGTAAGATTCCAAGTTTGGCAGCCATATAACAGTGTTGGAAGAACACAGGTTTGTAGTGTTTCCATTTTGAGTTTCCGGTTGAGTGACTTGTCCAGCAGTATAAATTTCAGTGACCAGAACGCCTTCCAGGCGAGAGCTATTCTTCTGCTTATTTCCTTCTCTACTTTCTGATGGAAGGAGAGTAGTTGTCCTAAGTATATGTACTCGCTTACATATTGAAGATCCATTCCATCGACTTTGATTGGGTTTTCCGGACCATTAGACATAATTTGTGTCTTGCTTTTGTTCATCGAAAGGCCTGCAATTTTGCTAGTTTCTGAGAGCTCTTGTAGCATTGATTGGAGTTGTTTAGGGGATCTGGCGAACAATACCACGTCGTCAGCAAATCTTAAGTTGGATAGCCTGCTCCCGTTTATATTTACTCCGTATTTCTTGTTCCAGTTTAGTTTTCGAAATATGTCTTCAAGCACGCATGTAAAAAGTTTAGGAGAAATTGGGTCGCCTTGTCGTACTCCTCTTTTGAGACTGAATGGTTGTCCCACAATTTCTGTCTTCACCTTGGCATAGCTTTGGCTGTAGATCTTATCCAGAACGCGGATGTACTTGTGTTCGATTCCTTGTGTGTGTAATGCCTGGAGGACACTTGGAATGTTCTACTGAGTCGAATGCCTTGTTGTAGTCGACGAATGCTAGATACAATGTATGGTGGTATTCGACTGTCTTTTCTATTATTTGGTTAATTGCTTGGAGATGGTCTGTTGTACTAAAGCCTGAGCGGAATCCGGCTTGTTCTGTTGGCTGGTTTTCGTCCAGGACTTTTGTTAGTCTTCTTGTTAGCACTTTTGAAAATAGTTTGTATAGATTGGACATCAGGCTTATGGGTCGGTAATTATTCATGTCATCTTTTGTGCCTTTCTTGTGGAGAAGAATGATTGTGCTTGATTTCCATTGCTCGGGTATCTCTTCTGTCTGCAGAATTTTGTTAAAGATGTTTGTGAGTGATGGTAGTATTTGATCTGAAGCCAGTTTTAGCAATTCGTTGTATATTCCATCCTCTCCGGGTGTGTTTTGCCATTTTTCATTTCATATATTGCAGTTCTAATTTCGCTGGCCAGTACTGGGGGAAAGGTGTCGGCGTGGTTTTCGAGTTTAGCATCGAATATGCCTATGTGATTTGTTGCCTGGGTTGTTAGGGAGCTTGTATATAGGGATTTATAGAAATCTGTGGCTGACTGGATTATATCTGTTCTTAATGTGTTGCGGCCTCCTGCTTGGTTCTTAATTCCTAGCAATCCATTGTTTGTCACCATTTCTTTCCCTCTTTGCTTTCCTTATCGATTTGGAGGTTTCTATTATTTGCCTAGGTTATGGTTGTGCGGTACTCTCGGCAGATCTTTCCGTATTTCCTTTTTCGTCAGTTTGTCCATTGCGGCATACTCGGTTCTATTCGACTCCGAAGCGTCTCTGGTTTGTAGCATCTCCGATCGACGTTCGATTAAGGCAATGGTTCCTTGACTGAGTTTGCCTTCTTTCTGAGCTTTCGTATTTTTGCTGGAGTCCTTGGTCGCCTGTAGTATAACATTGTTCCAGGGAGTTGTACAGTTCCTGAGCACCTGCTTCTCGGTTGGGGTTGGACTCTGCAATTCTGTCGCGAAGATGTAGCTGGAATTTGTTGCTGTCTATGTTTTCTATATTTTGTCTATGTTGCTTTGTTGGATGCTTCCTTCTTCTTTCTATCTTCATTTTTGCCCGCACCATCCTGTGGTCTGTACTGAATTTCAGGTTGGCTACTACTTGGATATCTCTTATGGTTCTTTGGTTATCGCTTAGGATGTAGTCAATTTCGTTCTTTGTGTTGCCGTCTGGCGAGCGCCAAGTCCACTTTGAGCTAGGCATTTTCTTAAAAAATGTGTTGGCTATCTTTAGTTTATGTTCTTGTGCGAATTGAACGAGCTTTTCCCCTCTTTCATTTCTTGCCCCATACCCATATCTTCCCACTGGGTCTTCATCCTCGTGGCTGCGTGGGCCCACTTTGCTGTTGAAATCTCCTATGATTAGGTTTAGTGTAGATTTGTGCTGATCTATGGTAGTTCCCAGGTTCCAGTAGAATTGTTCTATAGTTTCATCGCTGTAGGCTTCTGTTGGGGCATAAACCTGAATGATTGTTATTGTGGAGCCTCTAGTTGCTAATTTTAAGACTGCGATCCTTTCAGACACCCCTACTATTTCTTGCACCATATGTTTGACTTGTTTTCTGATGATGAAGCCTACTCCTCTTTGTCCGGGAGTTGTGCCTATATAATAAAATAGGTCTCCGTTTTGTTTTCTATGATGGCTTCGCCAGTTCTTCTAATTTCACTAAGACCTAATACGTCGAATTTTATTTCTTTTAAAGCATGATCTAACTCTTCCTCTCTTTCGCTTGTTCTAAGTGTTTGTACATTCAGTGTTGATATTGTAATTGCATGGTCGTTGCTTGTTCTTGTTCTGGCATGTGGTAAGATAGTATGCTTTAGGTGTCTTGCTGTTGAAGGAGAGTAGCCCAGTTTACCCACTGATTGTTTACCAACATTTTTTGGTACCCAACTTGTACGGTGTTGCCTTTCTCTCGCTCTTCTCTTGCACGTTGTCTGAGTGTTTGTTGAATCTCTCTCTCCTGTCTAGTCAGATCAGAATCTATGTAGCAGTCTTGTCCTTTTAATTTGCTTTTGTTTTTCATGACGGCGATTTTATCTTCCATTGTCTTCATTTGTACTTTCACGAGGCCCCTGTCTAGTTTGTCTCTTCCTATGAATGTTGCTCTGGTATAGTCTTCTTTGCATTCGATTTTTCTGAGTATTGCTTTCACTTTGTCATCTTTTGTGTTGTTTGTTTCCTCGTCAAAGTCCTTGCTTTTTATAATTATATTGTTTCTCTTTTCACTGCGCTGTCTCTTTTCCTCTGCGTTTTCCAGTGTTTTTAGCCTCTCTTCTATTCGTCTGACCGAATCGTTTGTGCTGTTTTCTCCGCTGATTATTTTTTCTTCTAGTGAGCAGCATTTTTCTTCTAGTTTCTTGTCGAAATTCTTGATTTCGTTCTTTAGATCTGTGATGTTTTTCTTAGTCTCTTCTCTGAAATCCTCGTTCTGTCTTCTGATTTCTTTGATTTCGTTTAGTATGTCTGTAAACATGCCTTTTATACCTCCGCTGTTTCCCGCGCCATCTTCCTCGTCGCTTGTGCTTGTGCGGTTTGAGTGATTGTTCTGTTGTGTTTTTTTTCCGGCCTGACTTATTACCCGCCATGGTGTATCTGTTTTCCGGTGTTATGGTGGTCTCTGCCTTGGGATCTGATATGGGTGCGGTCTGGTATTCGGCTGATTATTCCTTCGTATTTCTGGTTTGCTGCTCTCTTAGTTCTGTCGGTTTCCGGCTGATGGTAGTACTTGCTGCCTGATCGCGCGCTGCTCGCCTCTGCCGTTCACTTTGTTGCTAACAGATGTTGCTAGTTGTCCTGTAGTCCTTCTCTCTGCTTGCATAGATGTTTACAACTTCGCCGTTGGTAACCCTGCACTGCACTCAACGTTATAGCACTTCACTAACCCCACTTTCTTCTTTTGTCGTCTGTGGTTTTACTATTTAGACGTATGGCACTTTGCCTACACTTTCAGTTGTGTCTATTAATTTGTACTATCACCTGCGTTACAATTTAGCTCTCTATTTGTTCTCTACTCACGGCTTATCTTCATTTTCCTCCCGTTGTCCTTGTTACAGCTCCCACATTAGTTGTTGCCAACACTCAAAACCGTTTTCATAATATTGGCAAGAAAATTACCCAGAATTCTCAGTGATGAAACCACTTCCGTTATTTTCGTCTGATAGAGAAACGCATTTATGCTTGTGTCCTGCAAATAATACCGTATACGACGTCTGCATTGCGCAATATTATGCCGATTCTCCTGTTTTTCTAGTTGAATTCTTTGGTAGACTCTATCAAATTCCTCTTCTCCACATATACCGAAAACATGATCAAAGTCTTCAAGGTCCGACATCTTGGTTAAAGCAGCAAGGTTTCAAACTACATCGGTTCTCATCGGGTTGCTCACGATTCGTTTCTCTGCTAAGTCACCTTGCCAGGTAGCTTAGGAATATCAACAATTATTATCGCTTGAACAAATTTTTGAGTATGCAAAAACGTATTTGGATGCAACTTTCTCAGCAGAGTACAGGCAGAGAACGACTTTTACAGTCTAATGTATTCATAGATTCAAGCCTAAGTGACCCTGAACCATTAGCACAGTACCACCAAGTTAGCCCTTCCTTAATTAATTTATAACAAGGTGCTCTGCCTTTAAACTTAAGTCTTAGTTGGTAGACACTTCCAAAATAACCTTTTTTTTGCAATGTATTTTGACTTCAGTTCTAAATTTTCTCATGCAATGAACTCCTGAAATCATTTCAAAATCAGAAGCACCTTTATTATCCCCACATAACTTTTCTCCTTTTCTCCTTGAATGGTAATTTTCTGGACACCATGACACTATTTAAATCACATTAATCAACTGGAGGAATCATCAGTGGCCAAAGTTTTGAAGAAAAATGGGCCTTTTTGGCAATATTGTTCTAGATCAAATTTGATTAACCCTTAATTACTCACATGGGGTATTTTTTTCCGTTAGGTTGAAAGACGCTACTATTTAGGGAAATTACATTTATGAGATTCCCTAGAACTCACCTATTCTCAAACGGACTCGTCCAGCACATGTTTCAGTTGTATTTAGTTTCTTAGAATAGCTAATGATGCAATTATATTTATTTTATGTCATTGTTGCTGCCTGCGGAAATTTTTTACCCCGCACGCGCCTAGCATTTGTAGAGTGTTATTTTCTATTCTCGTGCTTACAATTTGAAGTCTAAGAGTAAATATGAGTAGAAAGAGGAACATTTTGACAGAACATGAAATTATAGAACTGTTGGAAGCATCAGTTGATGAAATTGTTGGAGGATTTCTTCTTCATCAGATGAAGACTGTGTAGAAGAAAGTGATCATGATTCTAACTCTATACAGAGCACCGAAAGTGATCAGGATGATATATCAGAATTTGAAGATGTCCAATCGCTGGCCACTGACTATATTATACTTCTTGTTGAATGTTGGCGGCATCAATGCACATGTAATTATACAAGAAAACGTGGGAAGAAAGATAGTTCACCGCGACTTCCTAAAAGACCTTGGTCGGAATCTACTGGACAGCTATCTGAAGAAAAGGGCAACCATAAACACTTTGCTGTAACTTCTTCAGGTGAAAATAAGACATCTCACAGGACCTGTGGAGGAAGCTGAACCACTGATCATCAGAAAAGGAGGGAGGTGCCACTTCTGTCCCAGGGCCAAAGCCCGGAAGACAACAAAGTGTTGTGCCAATTGCAGCAAGCCGATCTGCAAAGATCATATGGTGGAGTCCTGCTTTTCTGTTGAGTGAGGTGTGTATAGATGTTATTATTTTTTAAAACATCATTAAACTTTGTAATAATGTGATGCATTGTTTTTAATAGAGACCGGATGTTAGGGAAAATGCCTATAGTTATTTATTATAGATATTGTAAAAGTGACTTCATATAAGTTCATACCAATGACCCTAGAGTTGTTTTCCATGAAGTTCATTTTGCCTAGAAATGCCTATTTCAGCTTATAATGCCTATAAATGCCTATTTGCAATTTTTTTCTTGAAACTAACTCAGTATTTCAATGAAATCAATTGAAATGGACAAACTTCTTGTCACAAATCATTTCATAGAAGTTTTCAAGTGTTCCTTTTATAAATTTACTTAGAATATTTTAGGATAAGGGTGACAGTAACCCAATAACCTAGCAGGTAGATGGTTTCCCCCCTCAATACACTCCCATTAGGTAAATATTATATTTTGCCACCACATGTATTCCCGTTACGCGAAATAGCCCTATGCTATATCCCATTGTATTTTGCTCCAGCTCTAAGGCTTGGAGAAAAGTTTTTAGCTTCTTTTCAACACAAATATTGCTGAGTGACAAAGAGGGTAGATTGCTTAAGCTTTCTTCGTCTGTCTCACACCTGGTGCTAAAACCTTTGGATGAGTGGCAATATTATTTTTGATCTTGGTAACACTGAATTCAGTCTGCAGTCCTCATTCACAGAGAGGTGCTTTAAAGACAAAGTGGTGTGGCACATGTATGTGGCTTTTTTTTTACCTTTAGAACAGTTTTTTTAAGATACCTAAAGAGAGGACAACAGTAAAAGACAAACTGACCAATTTCGTGAAAGAATTTGGTGTGGAAATATTCTCAAGTGACAGCTCTGCTCTTTGTAAAAAAAGGTAAAATAAATTCCAATAGCAACTCTAATATCTTCGCATGCTATTGATAGCATATGTTTATATTCTTAACGTAAGACTGTAAAAAGTTATGTTGTTGTCCATTTTTGTAAGAGCCTATTTTGATTTTTAGTGCCTATATTAATGATTTTTAGTGCCTTTTTGCCTGCCTATTTTTAATTTTTTAAGTGCCTAACATCCGGACTCTAGTTATTACCTATGATAAAGACTTGAAGGCAAAAAAATACCCTGTGCGAGTCCTCATATATGTTATGTATGCGTGAGTAATTAAGGGTTAAAAGAACCTCAAATTATTACTTCCTAAAATAAAACATTGTTCTAGATACTTGTGCTCTCTCTGCTCTTTTTTGTTGAAACAATTCCAACATGATTTTGTTGAGTTCTGCATATGTAGACCAATTCATAGCCTTAAGAAACTATTAGATGACCCAGAACTGCTAGCAAAATTAATTATTTTGTCTTTATTTTTTCTGAATATCACAGATTGTAGTTTTACTCACACTGTAAATCAATGTCAGTGGCAGAAAAAATGTACAAGAGAGGCTGCAGTTAGTCTGCAAAACAAATAATCCGCCTGTGAGTAATTGAGAGTTAACTGTATGTGGTTTCTCAATTAAAAAAGGTAATACAAGCTAACAAATACATGATTTATCTCTTGTTTTGTTGGGATATGCCAAATAGTATTTAAAAATATGAATAATTATTTTCCATTGTAAGTGTAGGCTTAGAAATCAAAACAATAGGACTAGCCTACAAAAAACATTTTTTTAGAGATTTTTTTATAAGTAATTACAATGTCTTATCTCTGATTCATTATATAAAATATATTTTTCATAAGTTCAATTTTCATTCTATTCCAATATAGTTTCACTGTTAACTTTAAAGGAATGTGAATTTTTAATATTAGACGTAATTATAATAAATTGGAATGTAACTTATGCCAGTGACTCAACGAAAGCAAGCAATTAAAATCATGATGCTGATTATTATTTTGTAATGATAAATAATTACTGCTGTACGATGGAAATTTTAAAAGAAATGAACGCTACTTTTTTTGAAAATGTATTTGCAATTAAGAATTTGAGAGCCGCAGTTGTGGATCTGTGCCTAACACTAATAGGCCTGGAGGTGCATTAACTTATCATATACATCATATACAGTGAGTCTAAGTAAACGTTGATGGGGCATTAGCTACTAGCTGCTCTGTTGGTTTGGTGTGACAACTCCTTGTTAAGCATACCATGAGCACTCAGTTGAAATTGGATACAAGATATTAAATAACAGTATTCATTAGTCACCCAAATCATAGATGAAGCAGGAAGTGCTGGCCATCTTGTCTCATATATATCACACATTCTTATGAAATTATCATTCACACCAATCAGTTCTTCTTCACTGATGGACCTAACTTGAATTCCTCTGTAAAGTGGCATGGGTTTTGTTGGCTTTACTTTATATTCACAGAACATGTTGTGTTATACCTATTCACTAAGTTTATTATTGTACTTCTACAAGCAAGTGGGTTGTTAGGAAATTTACGTCTAATTTTTCCACACAAATTCTTATTTCTTTAAAAATGTTTTGTACACACATTCACGAGTGAGTATGCAACCATACTGTGATATGAACATACATAAAATCAATAATACACACATTCACTCCAAGGTATAATTTCAAACTGAGTCAGTCTGAATTGTCGCTGATAATTCAGCTAGAGTAAGCTGAAATTCATGATATCTGCTGAGTGCTGGTGATATGAGTTTGTATGAGTTGTCGCACCCGACCCTCATAGTGGTGATAACTAATGTCCTGTATACGTTTCCTCAGACTCAATATACAAGAAATTTACATAAATTACACTTATATTATGACAGTTTGATTTACACTTATGCCTTGCACCAAACATTAGAAAGAAAAAATGAAGAGTACAAAGAAAAAACCAGGTAAGTCACTTTTATTGTCAAAATAGAGTTTGAGATGCCATTAGATTCTCCATGGAAATTGCTACCTTTTAAAAGTGTGAAATAGCGAAAGAGACAGTTAAGTCATGGATTTATATACCTTCCAATTTTGGGATACAGGTAACTAATCGAGTACATAGTAAATTAAAAATTTATGTTCTAGGTTTCATGGAAATGTCACTTACGGTTTTTTTCCCAGTACTCTACAAGTGATCCCCTATACCTTTATATACTATTATATGATTTTTTAAATGGGACTTTTATGGTTATATGGGGGGTTGTTTCTGATTTTGGGTAATGAAATTTACTTGGATGTTACCTTAAGAGGAGCCATGCCTCCCCCACAGATTGTATTCTATTTGATTATCCCTAATGCATTCAAATGGCTCTGCATCTCAATTTCCATTGGAGATGACTTTTTACAAAGCACATATGTCAGTTTGCTCCGACTCCTCCATACTTGCTTTCCTTACTGTCTGTAGTGTGAGGTTGCCTATTTCCTAATGTCCTTTTCAAGAGTCCAAGACATCAGGTGACTTGACAGGAATGTGACTAAAGAGAATAGCATATATTCCTCACTTCTGCTCCATTCTGTCCACGAATCTGAAGATTAAACCAAAGTATGATTTGAAGCCTTAACATGATGACTGACACCTTATTTGCATCTGCACAATACAGACTGAGATTTCAGTGCCATTAATTGAGGTCAGATCTTCAGTGTGGTAACAAAGAGAATTGACTTTGTCCTGTTTGGTGACATGGTGAATTGTAACTTCCAATTACAAGAATATCCTGCATTGATCATGAACCCTTGGAAAATCTTTCCTTACATTCAGAATATCACGTTTGGAATTTTTTTCACCCCTTGGACAGTAATAAATTCACATGGGGTTTATTGCAGTCACTTAAGTGTACATATGCTTCATCCAATGCCACCACAAATTTCCCTATTTATCCTGTGAGATAATTTTCAGCTATTTATGTGATGTTCTGGAATATTGTCGCTGTTACTCCAAAACCTCGTAACTCCACCGGTAGCTAAATTTGAAATTTTGAATCTTGTGAATTCAAATACTCGATCCTCAACTGTGTACGAAATCTTAATGAACAGTATTCAATACAGATTTCATACATAGTTAAGTATCGAGTATTTGAATTGACAAGACTCAAAATTTCACATTTAGCTGCTGGTGGAGTTACGAGGTTTTGGAGTAACAGCAGCAAAATGAAGAGGAAATAACTTGTGAACTCTGTTCTTATGATATATTTCCAAGTTCAAATCCCGGTTGATGATGGTGTTCACAGTTTTTTAATGATTTCCAATTTTTATTTGCAATAGTTTTTTGTGTGGCTGTGTTATTACCAGTGACAAGTGCCCTAAACTTTTTCATCACCTCCAGAGTCTGGGTTATCACAGGCTTGTCTGTTTCTTGCAATTTGGAATTAATACCATATGGGATTTTGCCACTTTTTATTACTGAAATGATCCTCTCATTCATTAACACAAAAGTCTCTTCTTGCACATTTTTACTCTAGCATAATAACTATTGTTTGGATCAGAAAGAGCTGTAATGATCCTTTCCCAGTAAGGCCAAATTTGCTTTGCCACCTTAGCAACAACATGCATATGAACACTTACACAGACACAGTGACAAATGATGAATTTTCTTTCCAAGCCCTGACATGCAAACTTGGATGATGGAGTCCACTGTGCTGGCTCAAGTGGTAGCATGCCTGCTTCCTGACTAGTCCGCCTGGGTTTGTTACCCAGCCAGGTTGAAAATTGTAATTGTAAAATTAATTAAATAAAATAATCTAATTGTAAAATTTTCAATCCTAGGACCAGGAGGGATGGTGGCATGCAAGTTTTAATTGCTGGATAGTGCACCAGATTTATGCATTCATTTTAAATCCCTCCGGAGTACATATGTTGAGATGGCATATCATTCTTTTGATAGCAATTTGTCTGTTGGATTGGGATGTAAAGCCTGGTGCCCTTCTTGGTGCATTTTGAGAGGAGTAGGCTATGTGGTAGCAATGGATTTCATCTTCTCCCTTTCTTCATCATCATCATCATCCTTCATACATCACACTTTACACAAGCATACACTCATCTGGTATTCCTCTCTGTACATGATACAAGAATATATCTATATAAAGTGGACTAAGTGGTGTGTAAATTGAATATAGACCATATTAATGGCATCTATCTGCCCGGCATGGAACCCAAAGCCTAAAAAGTGCAGTGCAGTTACAACACACACATGCATGCACATAGACAGTTACATGATGGCACCACAATCACTCTACCTATTCATTACTGGAGGTTGGAAGTAAGTCTTCATAATGATATGAAGATTATCAAATGGAAAAGAAAAGAAAATAGTGGCAAGAGTTTGGTATTGTTTCTGAAATATTTGTATCCATTATTGGGTGTGAATATAGTGTGAACTGCTATACAATCGTTTAGAGGAGAATTACTGAGCTTACCTCTAGATGGATTCAACTCCACATATGACTGATGGATATTTTAGAGCTTCTTCATAATTTTAGGAAATTCATGTTTCTGATGTTGTAAATTTACTCCATGTAGAAAAAACTCAAACCTGAAGTAACAGTCCTCTAAGCAAAATTTGTTAAGCTCTTTTGCACCCAACTTTGAATTGGAACTTTAATGGCCGGAGGTGTTGAAGAGGATAGTTAAAATAAAAATATCTACTTACTTTAGAGGAGAGATAATTGTAGCTTTAGTCAGTCTCCTTCCTTCAGAAGGGAAGTAAAAATCCATGGGTTTCTTGCTTGAAACTTCGGGGCACAATTTCTCGATCCTTCCATTTCCAACATTGAAATGCAATTCTAATGACATCAACAGTTAAAAAGTGTCATTAAATAAAAATATTACTTTTCTACCTCCACCATTTTGTCATATTGTGTCCAGGGATTCTAATTTATGCATCAGTTTTCCTCACATGGTAAATTCATTGCTGATTTATATCTTAATAAAAATGACATATCTGCCATACCACTTATTTTATATTTTTTTTCTGTTTTAGGTTTATCATCAAATATCTCTTTCTTTTAATATACTAAGAAGTGTACTTTTCTTTTTAGGAATCTGATAAACCAGAAGAGTCTGTGAAGGACGTCCCCAAGATGGATGAAGTGCTTCCAGAAGGGAAGAAAAGGGTAGCTCATAGTGGGGTTGAGTTCAATCCGCCCAGATTAACAGCAATCCCAAAACGCCAACCAAATCCTGTGGAGGTAATTCTGATAATCAAAGTAGAAATAGAAATTGGTTTTTGTCAAGTTTCTGGATGTGATTATTTATTGCTTTTTTATAAGAGAAATGAGTCTGTTTTTGAAGTGTATACACATTTTAAACTAAGATTTAGGTAGTACTGGATTTAGAAAATGGGATGAATTTGAGATTTGGAATAAATGTTTTGGTGGTATTTATGGATGCACTTGAGCATACTCGGGAGTAGTCATCTAGAAAATATTGAGTTATCTCAATTCATAGACGATTTTGATGTCATGTTCATGCTCACAAAGTTGTTCATCCTTTTTAAATAATTGCTCATTCATGCGTATACCAATCTGACTGCATTCATGTATTTAAATTGTATCTTCCTTCATTCAATATGGAAGTTTTACAAGACTTTGACCATGTTTTTGGTCTGCCAGTTGAAGTTGAATTGAATTAAATTAGCGAGAGAATTCAATTGGAAGAAAAAGATACTCAACATAATTTGATACCCACATTGAGATATCCAGAATTATTTGTGGTACTAAAAACATCTATTGGAAAAATATGACAATGTTGAATTATATGTAGCCTATGTTATCGGCTCAAAATAAATGTATTCATACAATACCATTAACCTCAACCATAAATTTGTAACATAATTCTCAAAATTAGTAAAATAAATTGACAAAATTATGTTGAAAATTAATGATCTGTTATGACTTTCATGTCTTATATTTTCCCATAATTATAAGATTTATTAAGTCCAGTGTGTAGGTGAGGCTTGTACCTATTCTAAAAACACAAAATTGTAAATAAATAATTTGTTGGCATTGTGCGACTATTGAAATATGTCATAACATTCTGCTATAATTTTGAGTAATTTAGATTAGACCTAAATCATATGAAACGTGGTTTAATAAATAATATATTAACTCAATTATGCCTGTAATTGTATGTCATTGTCAAATGCTGTGAAATATTTTTGCCCACTTTTATAATACCAAAACGTGATGTACTGCATTTGTAACTCCCAAATGACAATATTATTGCCTAATGACAGAAGTT
Organism: Diploptera punctata; assembly: GCA_030220185.1. Taxonomy (NCBI): domain Eukaryota; kingdom Metazoa; phylum Arthropoda; class Insecta; order Blattodea; family Blaberidae; genus Diploptera; species Diploptera punctata. Next base: position 926,042 of record JASPKZ010008128.1, read on the forward strand.
CCCTCATACTTATATCAAGATTATCAGATACTGTCTTTTTAAATGATGATTTTTATTATTTTGTTTGAAATTTTAGTATACATGAGTTTTTGGGGGTAGCTGCAGCTTTTTTATGGCACATACCTTAACCTAAAAGTAATTGATAACAGTATTTTGAAGAAGGATTTCGGTGGGTTTAGGTTGGGATTAATTTAGGTTAATCGCGGTAGAGTTGGATTCCCTTCTCAGGGGTCAGAAGTTGGTGAACAGGTGACATTTCATGAAATAAAAAAATTGTTTCTTGTAGAAATTATTGAGGATTTATTCCAAGTCTTGAGTTCCCAGCAGATCAAGTAAATTCAGGTGGAAAAATTATTCTTCACCGTCTATTTAAAATCAATTCTTCTTATTCACTACGTTGATTATTTTCCTTTTAGAGTATAAATTTTTAGTTTTTTCTATCATACGAGGGTCATACTGAAAGTCATGAGCAACATTTTTTTAAACAATCATATTTATTTTAGACAAACCAAGTACACATGTTAATCTACTACAGACCTTTGTGCTACTTTTCAACATAGTCTCCATTTCTTTGCACACATTTTGTCCAGCGTTCTACAAGCTAGAAAATTCACTTATGATAGAAGTCCGTTCCAGCTGCTCGAAGACACTGATGCACTGCTTTACGAATATCCTCCAGCGTCTCGTAGCGTTGGCCTCTTATCTGCTCCTTCATAGAACCGAAAAGATGGTAGTCAGAGGGTGCCAAATCGGGACTATAGGGAGGATGTGGAAGAGTTTCCCACCCAAATGTCCTGATCTTCTCCACAGTGACACAAGCAGTGTGAGGGACGCACGTTATCGTGTTGCAGAATGATCTTCCTTCCAGGGTGTTTGTCGTGCAATGCACGACGGAGATTCACAAGTGTCTGGATATAGTGGGCAGCATTTATGGTTTGTCCAGGTTCAAGAAATTCAACCAGAATGCAACCTTGCGCATCCCAGAATACGCTGCCCATAACTTTCCCAACAGATTGCACTGTCTTCGCTTCTTTCTTTGATGGCAAAATTCAAGTGGTGCCATTCCATACTCTGGCATTTTATTTCAGGCTCATAGCGATGAAACCAACTTTCGTCACCTGCCACAATACTCATCAAAAATCATCACCTTCATTTCGAAATCTCTGAAGAAGGTTATGGGTGATGGTTCTTCTCTGAAGTTTGTGGTCTTCACTCAATAAACGTGGAACCCAACGGGCACTAACTTTTCGGTAACCTAAGCTGTAAATCATTTCTTGCACTGCACTGTGTCCTACTGCAAGTTTTGTAGCGATTTCATTCACTGTGATATGCCTGTCGTCTCTAATGAGCGCATCAACTCTTTCCTTGTTGCAATCCGTGGAGGCAGAGCGTGGGCGACCGCTACAAGGCTCATCTTTGATACTCGTGTTCCCAACTTTAAAATGTTTCACCCATCTCCTAACACTGCTGGCACTCATGCAGGCATCTCCGTAAGCACATTGAAGTCTTTGGTGAATATCAACAGCAGATTGTTCCTCTTTAACAAGGAATTCAATGAGAGCGCGCTGTCGAAACGAAACATTGATGTCTGCTGTTTTGGAAACACTGCATGTGGTCACATGATAGAAGCTATGCCACCACAAAACGGCAATGTTGTGGTATAAAGTCTGTAGATTACGTTTTTGTTACATTGTTGAAATTTGAATTTTAACAATGGGTTGCTCACAAATTTCAGTATGACCCTCGTAGTATGGGAGAGAATATTAAATTTTATCAGAAGAGCTGCTTTCTTCTATCCAGAACAAACTTTATTTACAGAATGAATAAATTTATCTTGTTATAAAATTTAGGTTATCTCTCTACCTGGGATGAAAAAGATATCCCTGAAAAATTACTAGTTATAATAAAAGTTTAGGAATTATTAATCAAGTTATGAAACCATCCCTTGTACAAAAAAACACCAGCTTACATTTATATAACACTTTGGCTAGACCAGTGTTGACCTATGGTAGTGAAGCATGGACACTAAAAAGACAACATGAAAGCAGAATAACGGCTTGTGAAATGAGATTCATGTGCAGAACAGCGGGATACACCAGATGGGATTGGAAAGGAACACCGATATCTTAAAAGAATTGAAGACTGCAAAAAATCGGGAATTTATCAAATTAATTGTAAAGATTGTTAATAGATATACATGGGAAAAACAAAAAGGAATCTAATTACAAGATTAAAGGAACACCTCAGAAAAGTTAAAAATGGAGAAACCGAAAAAATCTGCAATAGCTGCACATGCCTGGTTAGAAAAACATAGAATAGAAACCAAAACAAAATTACTTAAACAATTGGAAAAACCGAAGGAACTCAAAATTTGGGAAAAAATTTACATATGCAAGAATGGAAATACAACTATGAATTTTGAAATACCCGGTTATAAGGAGAGAGGACTGATTTGGAAGTTCGTCGGTCCGCCATCAGATGGCGTGGAGGTCAGTCTGCAGGATAGAAGGCAGTCGTACGTCAGTTGTGAATGTGACACAGCATTGAGACTGTCACAAATGATGTGACGAAACCCTGGGTTTGCGAGGAGTTATGAAGTATGAGGTGAGTGAAATAAAAAATAAACAATATTAAAAAACCTCATAGTGTTATTTCCTATCTACATAACTTAATAGTTTTTTAGGTAAATGAAAATCACTAAGAATTTTGATAAGGGCTCTCCTATCAGTATTGTCGTTAATCCGGCTGATAGTCTATAAACAGCAGATGGATATATATATATATATATATATATATATATATATATGGCCCGTAGGTCAGGGTGGCCTGACATTGTGTACCCATTTTGATTGCCTTTTAGTCATGGACTATTATTATTCTTTCCTGATCACCACATGTAAATTTCTTGAAACTTGAGGATTTAAATAGAGTGTTTTATTTTCAGATAATGCAGTCAAGATTTGCAAAGATGAGGGAAATCCAAGCAAAGAAAGCTGAAACAACATCCTCTCTATTTTTACAAAGTTTTCCAGGTCTATCGTCTGGAGCAGCTAATCCTCCAGGTTAGACATACATATGTATGATGGAATGATTTACATGCTTTCACAATGCATTGTGTAGAGACAAAATATTTAATGAATATTGTGTTTTCCAGCACGTCGTCGGATTTCATACGTTCCAAATGTTTCAATGTTATTAAGCGAAAAAAATAGAGTCCAAGAATTAGTTCGCATGAAGCAGAACGCAGCCAGTGAAAATAAACAGCAAGGTGATAAAAAAGGTGCCTTATCTAATGAAAAGATGGCAGCACACCAGAAAACCATAGCCCAAACTGTACCCAAAGGGTTGCAACGCATAGCACATCATTCACAATCAGTAAGTTAGATCATTTTGATTGTACTACACATATTGCATGCTTAACAACTGTTGAGTCCACCGCTGTGGTCTCGAGGTAGCGTGCTGCCCTGTCACGCAGCAGACCCGGGTTCGATCCCCGGTCGGGGCAGTTTTTCTAGGTGAGGTTTTTATCGGGGTTTTTCCTCACCTGTAAGACAAATGTCAGGTAAGGCCCAAACAGTCCCCGAAATCATATGGCCATCATCATCATCCTTATCATTATCATCAGCGTCCTTCACCGGTGTGGAAAGCAATGGGAAGCTACCATACCTACAATTCGCTAGTAAAGCTGCAAAGCATAGCATGAAAATGCTATGATTGCAGTGAAAGACGTGCCCTCGGGCAGAATTACTATGGATGGACAACTGTTGAGGCTTGTATAATTAAGGAGATGACTTTATTAAGGATCACAAAGTCAGTACCAGTTCACATCTTAAAATGTAAGAGAAGGGATAGATAGAGTTATTGAATAAATTAATGAGTCTTTTTACATATTACCTCATATTTCATGTTTTATTAAACATGGTAACTATAGTTTTCAAATGATCTTGTCATTCATTTTCAACCGCCATTATGACTACCGGATATTCGTTGGAATCTCCCTCTATATCGTTGCCATCTGGTGTTGATTTGATGAACTTCGAGATATCGTTGCCATCTGGTATTGATTTGATGAACTTCGAGATGAGGTCACATTCATCCGGAATGTCGAAATTCGTGGATTTAAATTTGTTCTTCTGAATAAATATTTTCTCCCAAACTGTCAAATCCAAAGGTTTTTCCAAATGTTTTAGAAGTTTAGCTTCTTTTCAATTTTATGACCTTCCAACAAACTATGTGCTGCAATAGCTGATTTTTCAATTTCACCATTTTAATATTTCTAAAGTGTTCCTTGTGCGAGTGTCCAAATTTCTTTTTGTTTTTCTTATGTTTACTTTATTGCAATCTCCACAATCAATTTGATAAATTCCAGATTTTTTACTATCTGGGGTGTTCATTTTCTTATTGATTATTAATAAGTTACCAAGGCTAAATTATTTATCGGTGCCAATGTAATATTGAATTTCTTGAAAATTTTTTGAAATTTGTTATGTATTCCAGGATGATAAGTGATTTTCTTAAATTGTTTTCCTTTCTTTGAATCAGATTGCAGGGTAGTGTACTCTTTTAATCTTTTTTGTTGTCTGAATTTCTTTAATTTAGTTATAATTATTTCCTTTCCAAAACCATAAAATATAACTTCCTAAAATTAAATATTAAATTTACAATTGTTCAAAACACAAATTACATTAATTTAGCAAATAGTATATTATCCCCATCTGTTTTTCATTCATGTTCTGGAATGGATACAGAGTATGGGGTCAACATTTTTGAGCTCATCTTCATTTTCGTCAATTTACTCTTTCCCCTACTTTACACCATCTTCCCCGTGGTCCCTTGAAAAGTGTAAAATGGGGGTTATACTGTATATCATAAAATTATGTACAGTATATTGCAAGGATTGAAAATTATTTGTGAATTTGTTTTGATATTCTGACTGAAGCACGTGAACATATCAACTCGTCTATAAATTTAAAATATGATCAGAGTAATATTAAAAATCTCACCTCACAAATCTTGTGTTTTTCCACTGTACCGGAGTCGGAGATTTGACTGAGGATGGGCAGGATTCAATTTGGTACTGGTATCATGGAAAAACATGAGAATTGTGAGGTGAGATTTTTAAATATCACTCTGACCATATGTAAAATGATTATTACCTCATAATGTTTACTTCCCAACATTAATTTTAAATTAGAATTCATCTGTATATCCTGATTTTCAATCCTTGCAACATAAATAACTATTGTTTCCAAGACAAGTATAAGTAATCACAAGTACAATCACATTTTGGACATAGCTAATTTAAATGGTTTTGGAAAGGAAATAATTATAACTAAATTGAAGAAATTCAGACAACAAAAAAGATTAAAAGAATACACTACCCTGCAATCTGATTCAAAGAAAGGAAAACAATTTAAGAAAATCACTTATCATCCTGGAATACATAACAAATTTCAAAAAATTTTCAAGAAATTCAATATTACATTGGCACCGATAAATAAATTTAGCCTTGGTAACTTATTAATAACCAATAAGAAAATGAACACCCCAGATAGTAAAAAATCTGGAATTTATCAAATTGATTGTCGAGATTGCAATAAAGTATACATAGGAAAAACAAAAAGAAATTTGGACACTCGCACAAAGGAACACTTTAGAAATATTAAAATGGTGAAATTGAAAAATCAGCTATTGCAGCACATAGTTGTTGGAAGGTCATAGAATTGAAAAAGAAGCTAAACTTCTAAAACATTTGGAAAAACCTTTGGATTTGACAGTTTGGGAGAAAATATTTATACAGAAGAACAAATTTAAATCTATGAATTTCGACATTCCGGATGAACGTGACCTCATCTCGAAGTTCATCGAATCAACACCAGATGGCAACGATATCTCGAAGTTCGTCAAATCAACATCAGATGGCAACGTTATAGAGGGAGATTCCAACGAATATCCGGTAGTCATAATGGCGGTTGAAAATGAATGACAAGATCATTTGAAAACTATAGTTACCGTGTTTGATAAAACATAAAATATGAGGTAAGATGTTAAAATGACTCATTAATTTATTAATTAAGAACCTCATAATGTGTTTCCCAATTTTAACTTTGAACAAGTATAAGTACTGGAAATCCACTTTGATGATTATAAACCTTGGTCATAAGTCAGATTTTGTTTATACAATTTATGGATGTTATGGAAGCAGTAAAATATATAAAATTATGGTCATATTTCAGACTTTGTTTGCAATTGATTGTGTGTATATGTGTGTGTGTGTGTGAGTGTATAATGTGTGTGTGTGTGTATATATATATATATATATATATATATATATTCCATTCCATAGTAATTCTGCCCAAGGGCAGGTCTTTCACTGCAATCATAGCATTTTCATGCTGTGCCTTGCAGCTTTACTAGGGAATTATATGTGTGGTAGCTTCCCGTTGCTTTCCACACTGGTGATGGATGATGATGATGATGACCGGATGATTTTCAGGGACCGTTGAGCTCTAAGCTTCCAGACATTTGTCTTACAGGCGAAGAAAAACCCTGAGAAAACCTCACCCAGGAGTCTGTCCTGGCCGGGAATCGAACCTGGGCCCGCTGCATGACAAGGCAGCATGGTACTTCGAGACCACAGCGGTGGACTATATATATTATATATCATCATCATCCATGCAAGTATTAGGCTGTGTGGCCTGTTACTGTCTCAAAGAGGAATTTTCCATCCAGCGCTTTTTTGGACGTCCCAGCGATCTTTTGCCTTGGGATAATCATGAAGCATGGCTTTTGAAATTATTATTATATATATATGTTATGTAGATTTTCACGGATATAAATATGATTAATAAAGTTTTCTTGGATTTTCTGCATCATGGATTCAAGATTGGCCTCTGGCCATTGACTCTGATGTTTTGGCATGTGGGGTGGGATCATGTCAAAATGTCGGAATCAGTATTCCTTGTTAATGGCATGTGGGATAATGCCAAAACGTCGGAATCAGTCGCCAGAGACCAATCTTGAATCCATGATGAGGAAAACCCAAGAAAACTGTAGTAATTATATATATATACTTTTTTTCTTTTTCTTCTTCTTCGTATACCCTTTTGTCCTTCATTGAGACATGGATGCCCCCTACCAGGAAGTATCTTAACAGTGCTAATTTGGTAATGCTTCTTTCTCTATGAAAGTCAGTAAGTGGCACATGGTCAGTGTTCCAATTGAATAAGACACCTAGTAGGTAACAAAGGTATTACTGGGATGGATGAATGTTAGTTAAATTTTGTACAGAGGTCTTTTTATTCAGGCTTGGGGTTCTTGTATGAGCCTGAAAATCCTCAGAGTTGGGACCCACGGTTTAAAGTCCCTCCCAATTTATATATGTTTATATTTATTGTCACTAGTTGCTGTGGCATTGGGACAGGTAGAATTTCTTTAATTTACCTTCATACCAGTTTACGGAAAAATTTGCAATCTTCCACTAATTTATATGAATGGTTATTCTGCTTTGAGTTCTTCATATTAACACAGTGTCTCTTATAATGTATTTATTCACATTCACAGAAGCATTATTTTGCAGCACTATCTTCCTCATCGCTCTACAGTTCACTTTCATGTGTTCACTTCCCCAGACTGGGTGGCTAACTGGGACAGAGTGACTTCAATTTCCATCTGGTCTTACGTAACCTGCAAAGATGTTTTGGATTTTTTAGACAAGACTGATCAATGTGTCATCAGCCACTACTTGAATAGCCGTGAAACTGATCTTTTGAAAAAAACATGTCTGGAGAGATCACTGAGAGTTATATACATGAATCATCATTCATGAATTTGATTACCTTATGCCTTTTAGGTAAAATTTAATCACTCACCTCATATTATTTTTCTTGTTTTAATATAAACTAGTTTTGTAAGTTTGTTTCTGTTCCATCTTCAATATCTTCATGACCATTGTTCTGTCGTCTTTCACTCCTTCCATTGACAGACTGAAAAACCTAAACCAGGTCAATCTCCACAGGAATTTCAAAGTTCGTCAATATCTCCTTTTCGCTCCTTTGAATATAGATCTTTTCCCAAACAGTGAGTTCTTTTGGTTTTTCTATTTGTTTTAATAATTTAGCCTTCTTCTCGATAAGATGTTTTTCGGACCATGCATGGGCAGCCACTACAGATTTTTCTACTTCCCCTTTTTAGACGTTCCTGAGGTGTACTTTCACTCTAGTTTCCAAATTTCTTTTAGTTTTTCCTATGTAGAATTTCTCACATTCTTCACATTTAATCTGATAAATCCTTAATTTGTTTTCTTCTTTTATTTTCTCACTTTTATGAGGTCTAATCAATCTACTGATGCTATAGTCATTTTTGGGTTTCAACCTTATGTTGAAATCTTTAAATTTTTTTGAAACTTTGTGGTGCTTCAATGGATGATATGTGAAAGAGGTAAATATAAAATTCAGGAAATTCACATATTATTCATTGAAGCACCGCAAGTTTAAAAAAAAAAAATTCAAAGATTTCAACATAAGGTGGGCACCCAAAAATTACTATAGCATCAGTAGATTGATTAGACCTCATAAAAATGAGAAAATAAAAGAAGAAAACAAATCAGGGATTTATCAGATTAAATGTGAAGAATGTGAGAAATTCCACATAGGAAAAACTAAGAGAAATTTGGAAACTAGAGTGAAAGGACACCTCAGGAATGTCAAAAAAGGGGAAGTAGAAAAATCTGCAGTAGCTGCCCATGTATGGTCTGAAAAAATCTTATCGAGAAGAAGGCTAAATTATTAAAACACATAGAAAAACCAAGAGAACTCACTGTTTGGGAACAGATCTACATTCAAAGGAACGAAAAGGAGAAATTGATGAACTTTGAAATTCCTGAGGAAATTGACCGGGTTTCAAGTTTTTCAGTCTGCCAATGGAAGGAGTGAAAGATGGCTCTTCAAGATGACTGAACAACGGTCGTGAAGATACTGAAGATGGAACAGAAACAAAGTTCCGAAACTAGTTTATATTAAAATAAGAAAAATAATATGAGGTGAGTGATTAAATTTTACCTAAATGAATGTACCTCTAGTGTGAATTCCTAAAATAAGTACCTTATGCCTTATAAAGTGAGATTTGTTTGTTGCCACTGCCTACGAAATTCAGAAGGCAGATATTTGAGGAATGAATCAAGAATGCTTCACATTGCCCCCTCTTCTAAGCTGATTGTCTCAAGCAACTCCTCTGTATGCCACAATTCGATCCAGATGAACCACCATTCTCTTAGCTCTAGGCTGATGTTGGATCCAGTAGACCACTTCATTGATCCTTTTCACCACTTATTATGGGCCATCCCAGGAATGCTGCTTCTTTGGTGATTTTCCTCTTGCCCAGATCGAATGGTACAGTCACACCAAGATGCCCTTGTAGAATCCAGTGGAGTTTGCTAATCGGTTATAGCACAATCCTGTCACTGGGTCTGGTTACACACAGTCTATCTCTAGGATTTCTTCTGGCCTCCAACATGTCTTGTTAGGGTCATCCTTCTATCTGCATCATAACTAATTTCTCACATCTAGCTGGAATCACCTCCTTCTTTAAGATGAGTCTACAGGTGGCTGGTCTTTGGCCCACATTGTTGAGTAGCACTTCATCCTGTCTGAAACATAGTAACCATCGACTGTACCATCATAATCCTTAAGGCATTGAAACCCAAGATCAAACGCTCAGAAATTCTGATGTCAAATGCTCACCATTGTAGCTTGCCTCTCCCTGGGACCAACTCCAGAAGAACCTCGTTCTCAACTAGCATGATGTTTCCTGACATGGCGCAAAGCTCAAACTTCCACAGTGACATCGTCTCAGGCAATCCTTCTGCTACTTAAGATCGTATGATGGTCAGTACCACACCTGTGTAAATGAGTACTTGGAAGGATTGCCCATGGATCTACCCATCAGCATAAGTCTATTGTCACTTCTGTTGATTATAACATTCAGCATGAAGCAGGGGGACAGTTTTGGTGATGCCAGTAGTTCCTTCTCATCTGCCATTTTTGTTTTTCTTGTTCCTTTGTGGGTGTTAGTGTTGCTGTCCCATTTCAGGTGTCCAAATTCCCCATAGTTCTAGCAGACTGGTCTCCCTGTTTGTAATGCTTAAATGATGAGCATCGATGGCCCCCTCTTCACTCAGCTCCATTTTAGTTTTTTCTGTTGTGGACCTACTACCGTCACTTGAGAATATTTCCGCACCAAATTCTTTCACGAAATTGGTCAGTTTGTCTTTTACTGTTGTCCGCTCTTTAGGCATCGTAAAAAAACTGTTCTAAAGGTAAAAAAAAAAGCCACGTATACTTGTTGCACCACTTTGTCTTTGAAGCATCTGTCTGTGAATGAGGACTACTGACTGAATTCAGTGTTACCAACATCAAAAATAATATTGTCAGTCACTTAAAGGCTTCAGCATTAGGTGTGAGACAGAGAAAGAAAGTGTGAGCCATCTACCCTCTTTGTCACTCAGCAATGTTTGTATTGAAAAGAAGCAAAGGGCTGTACTATAGAACTTTCTCCAAGCCTTAGAGCCGGAGCATAATAGAGTGGGACATAGCTTAGGGCTATTTCATTTAACAGGAAAAATTCACTTTGCTAACGGAAGTGCATTGAGGGGGAAACCATCTACCTCCTAGGTTATTGGCTAATTGCCACCTTTATCCTAAAATATTCTAAGGGAATTTATAAAAAGAACACTTGAAAATTTTTATGAAATGATGTGTCATGAATTTTGTCAATTTTCAATTGATTTAATTGAAATACTAAAGTTAATTTAAGAGAAAAAAAAAATGGCAACAAAGCAAGAGGCATTTATAGGCATTATAAGCTGAAATAGGTATTTATAGTCAAAATGAACTTCATGAAAAACAACTCTAGGGACGTTGGTATGGACTTATATGAAGTCACTTTTACAATATCTATAATAAATAACTATAGGCATTTTCCCTAACATCCGGTCTCTACTGATGATGTAGTATTATTAGGCGATAGCGAGGAGTTACTAAGGGCCAATATACAACACACTGTTGAGTAACACTAAAAATTGGGACTGGAAGTAAACATCAGCAAAATTAAGTATATATTAACACACAGAAGTACATTATACGAGGGGCATATTGAAAGTCATGAGAAACTCATTGTTAAAATTCAAATTTCAACAACATAACAAAAACGACTGCAGGATTGTAATCTACAACCTTTATACCACAACATTTTCATATTGTGGCATCATAGCTTCTATTACATGACTCACACACGGTGTTTTCAAAATGGCGGACATAAGTGTTTTGTTTCGACAGCATGCTGTCATTGAATTCCTTGTTAAACAGGAACAATCTGCTGTTGACATTCACCCAAGACTTCAATGTTCATACAGAGATGCCTGCATGGGTGCTAACAGTGTTAGGAGATGGGTGAAACATTTTAAAGTTGGGAACACGAGTATCAAAGATGAGCCTTGTAGCGGTCGCCCACGCTCTGCCTGCACGGATTGCAACAAGGAAAGAGTTGATGCGCTCATTAGAGACGACAGGCGTATTACATGAATGAAATCACTACAAAACTTGCAGTAGGACACAGTGCAGTGCAAGAAATGATTCACAGCTTAGGTTACTGAAAAGTTAGTGCCCGTTGGGTTCCACGTTTATTGACTGAAGACCACAAACTTTAGAGAAGAACCATCACCCATAAGCTTCTTCAGAGATTTCGAAATGAAGGTGATGATTTTTTGACGAGTATTGTGACAGGTGATGAAAGCTGGTTTCATCTCTATGAGCCTGAAACAAAATGTCAGAGTATGGAATGGGCACCACTTGAATTCGCCATCAAAGAAAAGAGCAAAAATAGTGAAATCTGTTGGGAAAGTTATGGGCAGCGTCTTCTGGGATGCACAAGGTTACATTCTGGTTGAATTTCTTGAACCTGGACAAACCATAAATGCTGCTTGCTATATCCAGACACTTGTGAAGCTCCGTCGTGCATTGCACGATGAACATCGTGGAAGGAAGATCATTCTGCAACATGATAACTCTGCTTATGCCACTGTGGAGAAGATCAGGACATTTGGGTGGGAAACTCTTCCACATCCTCCCTACAGTCCCGATTTGGCACCCTCCGACTACCATCTTTTTGTTTCTGTGAAAGAGCAGCTGAGAGGCCAACGCTACGAGATGCTGGAGGATATTCGGAAAGCAGTGCGTCAGTGTCTTCGGGCAGTTGGAATGGACTTCTATCATAAGGGAATGTTCAAGCTTGTAGAATGCTGGACAAAATGTGTGCAAAGAAATGGAGACTATGTTGAAAAGTGACACAAAGGTCTGTAGATTAACATGGTGTACTTGGTTTGACTAAAATAAATATTATGATTGTTAAAAAAAATGATGCTCATGACTTTCAGTATGACCCTCATATAATGACAAATGAGGGGAATTTTGAAGAAGTGGGTGAATTCAAATACCTAGGAACAATAATTACAATTAAGAGTGAGAAGCACAAAGAAATTAAACATAGGCTCAATTCTGAAAATGCATGCTATTATGCATTGCAGTGACTCTTTGTCAAAAAACATTAAACTGAAAATATATAAAACTGTTCTTCTCCTGGTTGTATTATATGTATGAAAACATGGACTATTGCTTTAAGAGAGGAGAAAATATTACAAGTCAAATTATTTTGAGTCTGTAATATCTTACCTCAATATTAATGTTGATTTGTTCTTGAACATGTTTTGATCAGTCTTCTAATCGAAACGTGTTCAAGAACAAATCAACATTAATATTGAGGTAAGATAGTCTTCTAATCGAAACATGTTCAAGAAGAAAACAACATTAATATTGAAGTAAGATATTACAGACTCAAAATAATTTGATTAAAAGTACCTCAAAATATTACCTCCTAAAATAAAACATAAAGATTACAAGTATTTGAGAATAAAGTTGTTAGGAAAATTTTTGGGCCAAAGAGAGGTGAACAGACAGGCAAATGGAGAACACTAAATAACAGTGAGCTACATGATATTTATACAAAACCAGATATAATAAGAACAGTTCAGTCTCATAGACGACAATGGACAGAACATGGGCATGAATAGGTTATAAAAGAGGGGCATGGAAGCTTTTTGTAGGAAAATCAGTGGGAAAACGCCCATTGGTAGACCAAGAATGAGGTGGGAGAATAACATTATTCATGATTTGAGGGAAGTAGATTATACAGTGTACGATTGGGAAACAGCTGAGAATGGAGATGTGTGGATAGCTTATGTCCATCATGCCATGAACTTATGGGTTCAATAGTGTGAATTAGTTTTTAGTTAGTATGCCTTATATACAATGCTATTCAATTACAATATAATAATAAAATATCCTCAACTTGTATCCAACTCAGAGTTGAGTCAAGGGATGAGATGAGATAAAGCCTCTGTATTTATAAACCTCTGTGAATGACAAGGGTGCTGTTCGACCATGCCTGATGCACCATCACAGGGGCAGATGAATGAAATGAAATGAAATGGATGAGATGAGATGAGTATGGAGAAATGGTGGGAATGAAATTTGTGGCAGGGGAGAAAGGAAATACCTGCCCAATCTCCGTTTCGGCCACCATGAAATCCTCAGGCAAGACAGAGACTCAATCTTGAACCTCTAGCAGTGAGGAGTGAGCGTCTAATGGCTTGCACCAGGGACCGCCTCAATTGAATTATATTATGTATAACTTTTGTATCAATGACTGTGGGAATAACTAATAAAATTTCTTATATGTGTAGATTGCAGCAAGAGGTCCTCTAATTACTAATGGTGGGAAGATTGGTGTTGCTGTGAGACAAAGATATCTAGATGCAATAATCAACGAATTCAAAAAGTTTTTATCTCCGGTGGATGCCAATAGTAAGGTAAGCCCATGAACATTATAGTTACTATTACCCGAGTGTTTTGATAATGCTAGTGTTTCTGAGCTGTATGAATGCATAGAGTTGATGTGAAAGCTGCATGTGCAATAGAAAAAAAAGTTGGCATCACTATATCCAATAAGAATAAGTTTTTGTCTAAACCTTGTGTAGAGAGGTACTTGACTGTATTTTTATGTTATATTTTAAATTAACCTGTTCCAGAATTGGCTATAGTTTTATTTTAGAAAGAAAACTTATGTTCGAACCTCGGACCTCTGACTCTGTACGTCAGTGCGGTAACCGTTATGCCATTCGAACTTCCGATAGAAACATGAAATTTCTTTCTACTTATACAATTAATTCTCCTTTCATCCGAAGGCCGATAGCCTTCGCTATCAACAATGAACTATGCTGACAACTCTTCTTTTTGAAGTATTTTTATTGAGAATTTAAACATTAATTTTTAAGCAGTTAAAGCTACTATTTTGATGTTATATTTTAAATTAACATGTTAACGTAACGGTTACCGCACTGACGAACAGAGTCAGAGGTCCGGGGTTCGACTCCCAGTTCGAACGTAATTTTTCTTTTTAAAATAAAATTTGACTGTATTGTTTTTTTTAGTTTTTTTTTAATATTTTGCCAGCATACAGCATAATTTAATGTAACATGGAGAAATGAAAGCTCCAGTGTAAAGTTTGGTATAAGCAAGTACCAGTATTTGTGTATAAAAGACTTCAGTACTTTATTAAGGAGGCCACAGGCAGTCCGAGAGTCGTACATGTGTTAAGCATAACAGTGATGCCAGATCTCAAACTCATACAGCTGCAGCATATAGGGTAGGACTGTGAATTGTCCAAGTAAGGTAACATTGCCAAATTACCTCTTTCTCTCTCTTGCACAAAGCATTCATACAGTTCAGTGACTCTTATGTATCTACAAAATATAAATTTTGCGAAAAATAAAATGCACATTTTCATTTAGTTGATTAAATGACACTTATAACGTTTTAGTTCATGGACTTGTGTCACCAAAATTTTGAAGTGTCCCCTTTGAGAAGAAGGACAGGCAGCAGTCACTAACCTTACAGTACCGTTATAGGGGGATACACAATTGTTTAATCTCTTGAAACAGCGACCCCTTAGGAAATCTACAAAATATCATCATGAGGAAATGGACAGCGACAGATTTCTAAAATGGCTCAAAGAACAGTAACTGTTAATACCAAACTTTAAACCTAATTCTTTTATTGTTATGGATAATGCTAGTTACCAATCGTGTGAACTAAATAAAGCTCCAACTTCCTGTGCATTAAAGCAGACATACAGGAGGGGTTCAGGAAAAAGGGCATAGTGTTTAATGATGGCATGGTAAAACCTAAATTGTACGAAATCATAAAGTTACATAGAAAAGATGGCGGACATGGTAGAAGACCGCATGGAAGACACGCTTAAAAGCATACAAAATATCGTGGATAGAGGAGGTTACATCAAGAAAGAAATGAAGGAGAGGATTCTGAAAGCGGTAAGTGAAATCAGAACCTGTTTTTCAGAAATTAAAACGGCAAAACACGCCATAAACGAAGTGATAAGTGAACCACAAAGTGAGGTTAAAACGGTCATATCGAAAAATGTGAGAGAGAGCACTGAGGGAGAAGACAGCCAAACGCCAAGACAACTAGCGACATCTGTTGACGCAGAACAAGAAACACCGAGCAACAGCGACAGTAGCCAGCAGGAGGAGACATCTGCCGATGAGAAGCGGAACCCGGACGGCAGAAAGAAGTGAGCGACTCCAACACACCAGTACTAGTATATGACACAACACGCACACCGCCGGGCGAAAACAGAAGATAATGAAGGAGACGACAGCAAAAATCGTCAAATACAAAACACCTCCTCGCTGCCAAATGAAGACATTGAGGAGAAAAAATTATAAAGAAGGTAAACAAACAGATACAGGACATGCTAGAGGACATAAAATGGATGATAAAAGATAAATCTAGAAACAAAGGCAACCAAAAGAGACACACAGAGACAAAGAGAAGAGGAGGCAGAGAAGAAGAAATCCTACTCACAAAAAACAAGGGAAGGACGCCCGCAGTCGACAAGAAAGGTGATAACGGGGACAAAACAAACTACTGGAGAGGGAAGCAAACTGCAAGCGGCCGAAAAAAGGGCATGGCTTTATATAGGAAAGCTGCACAACTCCACGACTCCAGAGATGATATACGACTATCTACAGGGAAACGACATCGACGGCGAAATAGAAGTGGAGGAATTACCCGCCATGGGAAGAAACAAGGCCTTCAAGGTTGGAATAGCCCTAAAACACTGCAAAAGCGCCGAAGACCCGACTTTCTGGCCCGAAGGAATAGTTATACGGCCCTTTCGTTTCTCGAAACGAAACACGGGAAACAAACTTTTTCTCCCCTGGAAACGAAACACGGAGAACACACTGTAAAAACCAGGACAAGGAGAAGAAAAATTAAAAACACTACTGTGGAATATAGAAGGACTACGAAATGCACTAAACATGTTACCAGAAGACTTTTTCGACGAATATGATGTAATAACACTCACAAAAACATTTCTAACAACCCAATGGAGCACGGAAAACTTCTATGCAATTAACTCATATGCCAGCCAAGGGGAAAGAGGAAGACCTAAAGGAGGGATAACAATGCTAATAAAACCAAAATTAGTGCCGTTCGAGATACTTCAAAAATCAGAAAACATGCTGCTAGTAAAGACAAACACACGCACAGTACTAAATGTCTACTTCCAGCCAGAACACAAGGCAGAAGAAATCCAGGAGGAGATAAGCCAGGCACTAAGCAAGACGAACAGGACAGACAATGTGATAATAATGGGCGATCTTAACTGCAGAATTGACACAGCCACATATAAAGCGAAAACTGTAGTCGGTCATATAGAAAAAGAAGGGCTAACTCTAGTAAACAAAGAGAAAGAATACACTTACATGGGACCAAATGGAGCCAGCACAATCGACCTTGTCTTCACAAACAGCCACAAGACCCACCAAAAGATAAGAAGAGACATACCAGTAAGGAAACATATACCAGTAAGTACCGACATATATATAAAAGACACACAACAAAGAAAAAAATCCAGAAAACCAACAAATAAACTATCGAGAAAGATTGACAGAGAGAAACTAAACACAGAAACGATACAAAAGGCATCAGAAGAAATAAAAGAAGGAAAATAAATCAGGCAGTCGATGCAATAGAAGGACAAATAAAACAAGCGACAGTAAAGAAAGAATGGAAGAGAAGAAAAGCAAAGCCATGGTTCAAACAAGAATGCTACGTAGCGAGGAGAGCCGCGATCATAGCACTCCACAAGGCAAAACTATCGAAAACACACGAAGACCTACAAGAATACCAAAATACCAGGAGAGCCTATAAACAAACAGTGGAAAGGTATAAAGAAACGTACCAGGCGGAAGAAGCGAAAAAAATAATAGAAAAAGCAGAGGAAAAATGGTATAAAGTGACCTCACCAAAACAGCCATCCTTTCCAAGAGATATATCAATACATACGTGGGAGAAACACTTTAAAGAAGTACTGCAGGCCAAAGAAACACGCCCAGAAACCATACGAAGAAAAGAAGAAGTGGAGAAATCCTGCCTCTTCACCAGAGAGGAAGTAAGACGACACATTGCAAGTTCGAAAAACAGAAAAGCCTGCGGACCTGACGAAATTGCCTTCGAACACCTCAAAGAAACAGAGCAAGCTCTCGCAGACACCTGGACAGAGCTTTTCAACGAATGCCTAAGGCAAGGCAGCATTCCGGACAAGTGGAGAATAGCAACGCTGAAGGTGCTGTACAAAGCCAAAGGAGACACGAAGGACCCAAACTCATACAGGAGGGAATAGCCCTAGAGTGCACAACACTAAAAATAATGACCAGCATACTCACAGAGAGATTAAGAGCGATGACAGCCCACGTCATACCGGAACAACAGTTCGGTTCGTAAAAGGGAAATCGACGACACAAGCAATTAAATGTCTACAAGAGAGCATCGAAATAGCCTTAGAACAACCGAGAGGAAAACTTCATGCCATCTTCATAGACTACAAGAAGGCTTTCGACCTCTTAAACAGGCAGCTGATAATAAGAAGAATAGAAGAAGCAGCAGGGAGAAATCAAGTAACTAGATTAATTGAGAACATCCTCTCCAGAAACCAAGTGCAGATAGACGATGGAGTTTCAAAAACAGAGCAAATAGATCAAACAAACGGCGTACTCCAAGGTGACCCGTTGAGTCCCCTACTCTTCATAATAGCAACAGCAAAAATACCCACAGAGATAGAAACAGAAAACGTCCAAATCTTGGCATACGCTGATGACATGGTGATTACATCCCAAGACATCGAAAAAGCTCAAACAGCGTTCGACAAACTCGTAGCATGGGCCGAAAAGAACGACCTAGAAATAAATGAGAAGAAAACAGTAAAAATGACCTTCAGGAAAGGAGGAAGACTCGCAGCGAGTGACTGCATTCGGTATAAGGGAGACCCACTGCAAAATGTAAACCAGTTCAAATATCTGGGGATCACACTGCAGAGCCGAGGTGACACCTTCGATAAGCACATCAAAGAACGCGCCTTAGCGGCCAGAATAGCAACGAACAGCATTAAAAGCCTGAGTAAACTATCCCTGGAGACAGTAATGACCATCTTCCGCTTAAAAATAGCACCAATCATGACCTATGGAATAGAAGTGATTTGGAAGAACCTAAATAAGGTAAACCTAGAGGAAATAGAGAAAGTCAAAGCACACTTTTTAAAGACAGCGCTCAGCGTATCAAAATACACGCCTAACATACATACTGACAAAGGAACCATTCTTCATTGAAGAGCTCCACCTGGACCTTCTCGTGCCGGCAACAGATGCCTACAAAGAACTGCTGTGGGAACTCAACGAGAAGAGAGAACAGATATGGCCTGAGTTCTACGCAACGGACGCGATGATCTACAGGGAATGGACAGCAGCCAGATACGACCTCAGACACACCGTGACGAGAGTCGCAGTCCATGGTTTCCACCACAGGATATGCGCAACAGTGAAGTGCCATAACCCAGAAGAAAAGTGCAAGTGCAAACTATGTGGGTCGCACTGCGACCGATATCAGCTGTTACAGTGTAAAAACATAGGAACATCGATAACAGACTTTTGTAAGACATGAAAACAGTTCTTTCTACATGGCCATTGACTGCAATTATACCTATTATTATAAAGTTACATAAGCCACAATTTGAAACAAATGAAATGGATAAAATTGCAGAAGAATTTGGACATTGTGTGACTCATTTACCTCCGTACTACAGTAAATTTAACCCCATTGAATTCATATGGACACAGTTGGATGACTATGTGAGAAAAAGAAATAAAATTTACCATTGGACATTTATTACAAGGATTTCAAGATAGTGTAAATATAATTATAGCAGAAAGATGGAGAGATGCTTCTGGAAAGGCAGAAAAAAACAAGTAGTTTTATGGGAACAAAATCAGTTAACGGATTAAGGGTCGAATGTTTGAACGCATTAGACAGTAAAAGGCGTTCTCTGCTGATAAAGTTTTATTCAAACACATTTTTCTTACTCAGAAATCTATTCACGCGGTAATAATTGTAAGCTACCTGACAAGGTACCTTAAGATCGTAGCTCAAGATATAAACTTATGTGAAAATCCCGAAGGGAACCGATGGTAACTGATGTAGTTTGAAACTTATCCAAGATGTCGGACCTTGAAGACTTCGATCATGTTTTCGGTATATGCGGAGAAGAGGAATTTGATAGTCTACCAAAGAATTCAACTGGAAGAACAGGAGAATCGGCGTAATATTGCGCGTCGCAGACGTGTTTGTATACAGTATTATTTGCGGGATGCAAGCATAAATGCATTCCTCTATAGCAGACGAAAATAACGGAAGTGCTTTTATCGCTGAGAATTCTGGGTAATTCGTTGCCAATATTACGAAAACGTCAACATCATGCATGACCGGTAAGGCGGCCGTTAATTTGATCTCAGCTCACCAGTGATTGGAAGTAATTTGAGTAGAGACTAATGTCCAGATGTTGAAGATGCATTAAAATTACTCAACCTCCAGGATGAATCTGTGAAATTTACTATGGAATTAGAAAATAATAACCAAATCCCATTTTTGGACCTCTACATAAGAAGGAATGAACAACAACAAAGAATTGAATTCAATATATACAGAAAAGATACTCATATTGACAATTACATAAAGTCTTCAGGTTTCAATCATATTGCGCATAAGCATGCAATTTTCAACAGTTTGATATATAGATTATTGAATGTTCCACTAAATGAAGAGGATTTTAAGAAAGAATACAATCACATTTTGGATATAGCTAATTTAAATGGTTTTGGAAAGGAAATAATTATAACTAAATTGAAGAAATTCAGACAACAAAAAAGATTAAAAGAATACACTACCCTGCAATCTGATTCAAAGAAAGGAAAACAATTTAAGAAAATCACTTATCATCCTGGAATACATAACAAATTTCAAAAAATTTTCAAGAAATTCAATATTACATTGGCACCGATAAATAAATTTAGCCTTGGTAACTTATTAATAACCAATAAGAAATGAACACCCCAGATAGTAAAAAATCTGGAATTTATCAAATTGATTGTCGAGATTGCAATAAAGTATACATAGGAAAAACAAAAAGAAATTTGGACACTCGCACAAAGGAACACTTTAGAAATATTAAAAATGGTGAAATTGAAAAATCAGCTATTGCAGCACATAGTTTGTTGGAAGGTCATAGAATTGAAAAAGAAGCTAAACTTCTAAAACATTTGGAAAAACCTTTGGATTTGACAGTTTGGGAGAAAATATTTATACAGAAGAACAAATTTAAATCTATGAATTTCGACATTCCGGATGAACGTGACCTCATCTCGAAGTTCATCGAATCAACACCAGATGGCAACGATATCTCAAAGTTCGTCAAATCAACACCAGATGGCAACGTTATAGAGGGAGATTCCAACGAATATCCGGTAGTCATAATGGCGGTTGAAAATGAATGACAAGATCATTTGAAAACTATAGTTACCGTGTTTGAAAAACATGAAATATGAGGTAAGATGTTAAAATGACTCATTAATTTATTAGAGACTAATGTATTTGCATACGACCCTAAATCACTGATCGGTTCCTCATTCATTTAGAAGTTGAATCTGATGAGGAGGACAAAGAAGAGGATAGGGATACAAAAGAAGCCATAGCTCTGATCTTTGATTTTGATTAAGTTATTATACAGCAGTTATATTATTATTAAACTTTCATAAAATTCATGATGTGTTCCGTTGAGGTATTATTCAAAATTAAAGTATAAAATTATGGAATATTCACCTGAAAGGTCCGTCTCCTCAACTTAATTAATTATTTAACTGTAGCACTTTTGGGACTTGTCCCATCATTGGCAGGATTCAAAACTGGTGTTTCACTGAAGATCTGGTAGAGGGGGTTACATGTATTGGGTTCGTTTTCGTTTATCAGATTGTTGTTGTGAGCTGCTTTCATGATTTCCATCTCTTGTTTTCGTTTATCAGATTGTCGTTGTTGTGAGCTGCTTTTATGATTTCCATCATACTCGAAGAAATGGAAATCATGAAAGCAGCTCACAACAACGACAATCTGATAAACGAAAACAAATCCAACACATGTAACCCCCTCTAACAGATCTACAGTGAAACACCAGTTTTGAATCCTGTTGATGATGGGACAAGTCCCGAAAGCGCTATAGTTAAACAATTAATTAAGTTGAGGAGATGGACCTTTCAGGTGAATATTCCATAATTTTATATTATTATTATCATCACTGCCACCGTCACCTCCGCTGCCGCCAGTGCCATCGCCATTGCCACTGCCACCACTGCCATTGCTATTGCAATCACCATCACCATCGAAATTGCCACCACCACAATCACCACCACCATCACAATTACCACCACCATCATCATCATCATCATATTATTAAGTTATATTATTCAGCTTATTGTAGATAAGCTGAAAAAATAATTTAAAAATTCGAAATGTTTTGTTAAAGAAATGTTACGAACTTTATTACTGCAACAAAAGGTAGTGAAATTTACTCTTTCATCATGCAGTGTTTTGTCATTCTCAACTAATTTTGAAGCACTGGGTAGATTATCCCCTTCCATTACAGTGTCACATGATTACAGTTCAAAATTTGTGACAGCTGGAGTCCATTAACTGAACAAACACACTATAGTCATTGTTAGAAACAGGGATCTTGTATCATAACATGTCATATTTTGAATCTTGCCTTTTATTTTAATTAATTCAAGGATGCCTCTCATTTTTAAATAAACCAGATTGAATGAGTTGTGCTATAAATTACATAACGTATTTCACAGTTCTCTTTTTATCATGTTCTCATAGTAAAATAATTAATTAGAAGTAAATAAATTTTGGTCACTTTCCTCACACCACATGTTGTTCACTATGATTTTTTTTTTACTCTGCTAGTGAATGGTTTATTTAGAAATGTCCATGCTGCGGTTGACAGTCTTGAGATAGTATGCTGTTTTGTCATGCAGTGGGCCCAGGATCGATCCACGGTCAGGACAAGTTTCCTGGGTGAGGTTTTTTGGGGGTTATCCTCAGGTGTAAGATAAATGTCAGGAAACTTTTAAGGCCCAAATAATCCTCGAACATCATCTGGCCATCATTCATATTCACCTTGGATTAAGTTTAGGATTAAGGACTCTCCTGGTGCACCACTATCATCACCACCCATCATATCATTGGGGTAGTATAACCTCCCTTCCAGGTGTCCCAACATCAGAAGTGGGTTACAATTACACCAGTGAAAGGAGAGAATAAAAATATCAAAATGACCACCTGGGGCATTGAATAAAAAAATATTTCAAAGATGTTAAAATTTTGAAGACTAAGATTTCAGATACAGTGGACACTGGTTAATTTGATATTCTTCTTCTTCTTCCTTCCAAGTATTAGGCCAAGGCCTGTTACGATCCTATAGAAAATTTTCCCTCCAACGTTCGAGGGAAATTCTCGTATAAGACTTGAAAGCATAATAATAGTCCCTTCGATTGGTTGCTGGCCAAAGGAAGGCAAGACCAGTGATGGGGCTGCCATCTTATAGCCTCTGGTCAGGCTTTTCTGGAGAAGAAAAGAAAATAAAGTAAAGAAGAAATGGAAGAAAGGAAAGACTCCCTAGCCCTTGGATGCCCTAATAGCGTCGGGGGTCGAAAAAAAAAAGTTAAAAGAGTGCAAAACACAAGTAAGTGGAAAAAATGTTTTGTCAATAATTCAAATATAAGTACAATCCCCTTGAAACTCCTGTTTAAAATAATGTTAAAAATCCATGTTTAATTTGATGTTTTGAAGCCAACATTTGGATAATTCGAATCCACAATTCAATTTATTGATAATGAAAAAAGTAATCTGAATCCTATAAAAGTTGAAATATGGCTGAAAAATTCAAAGAATACATCTAGTGTCTATATTCCTAGTTGTTTATTGTTAAAGTCCCGTTAGATGGCAAGCAAACTGGACTGTATTGTCCAGCGCTTTGTGTTGTCGAGTACAGTACATAGACACCCACCCCTCACTCATAGCCCAAAAACTGAGAATAATGCATGTACACTCCCTTACTTTTACAGTACAGGTAGTACATGTACACGTACAGTACAGTTAAAAACTTCAGTCAATACGAATGTGTTAAGTGACTCGATTCACAATGTTGAAACGTGGAGTGTTTAATATTAGCAAAAAAATTTGAAGTGCTCAGAGAAGTAGAAAAAGGAACAAAGAAGAAGTGTGATATTGCAAAGGAATATGGAATACTGCCAAACACTTCATCCACCTACATAAGGAATAAAAAAATAATGGAGAGTTGGAACCTACAAAGTGGTGGAAGTAGTAAATGAATAAGAGGAGGTGAATTTTCTGAAGTTGATGAGTGTGTGTTCAAATGGTTCTAACAATTGCGTGATCATAACATACCATTGAGTGGCCTATTAGTGCATGCCAAACCAGAAGAATTTGCAGAAAAGTTGGGTGTTAAAAATTTTAAAGCAAGTGGATGTTGGCTCAGTGGTTTTCAGGAAAGAAATGGCATTTCATTTAAAAACGTGTCTGGTGACAGTGCTTCAGTTAACAGGGAAACAACTAATGAGTGGATTAGTGAATTACCTGAACTCAAGAGAAATTATGAATCAAAAGACATCTTTAATGTGGATGAAACTGGACTTTTCTTCAAGTGTATGCCTAACAAAACACACTCACATTTAAGGGGGAGCAGTGCAGTGGCAGAAAAAAAACAGCAAAGAAAGAGTAAAGGTTCTAGCTGGTGCTAACATGGATGGATCTGAAAAGTTGCCATTGCTAATGATGGGGAAAGCTGTAAAACCAAGATGTTTTAAATCTGTGAAAAGTCTTCTTGTACAATGTGAGGCTAACAAAAAATTTTTTGGAAATTGGCTCAAGTCACTAGAAAAAAAATGTACAGGTCTGATACGAACATTTTATTGTTTATTGATAACTGCACGGCCCACAATAAAATTTCCAAACTAACAAATATTAAAATGTGTACTTTCCACCCAACATGACATCAGTGCTGCAGCCTATGGACCAAGGGGATATACATAACCTAAAGCACATGTACCAATGGCAAGTGCTTCTAAAGTTCATAAACGAAGACGTTTGGAAAGTGTAGAATCGAACTATTGGTTGCCAGTAGAGTGTTGCACAAAGCTTGGAAGCAGGTTACTGTGCAAACAATTGCAAACTGTTTCCGTAAGGCTGGTATCAACAATCCAAAAGTAAATAACGAAATCGTAACAGAAGCACCAGATGAACCTAACTCCAAGCGTTGGCAAGAAATAGCACCTGATGTTTGTTATGAAACATATGTAAATTTTGATGATGGGGTTGCTGTATGTGGAGAGCTGATGGAACAGGAGATTCTACAAGAAGTGGCTAAAAATCACATTTCATCCGATGAGAACGATGGTAATGATGATGAGGATCCCACAGTACAAGAACCTGTATTGTCACCTTCTGAAGCAATCAAAATGATGGCAGGTTTAAGATGATTTATTCAGGCTCAACCAAACGTGAACAATCATTAATGAAATTGAAGATTTTATCTATCGTGCTAAATTAAATAAATCTAAACAAACTAAGATCACTCATTTCTTTATGTGAGAACTTTTATGTGCATAATGATCACGTACAGTACAATACTGTCAGTGATTTTTTTTTGTGATTCTGTATTTTTTTCTACTGATAAATCTGTCTTATACTGAATTGCTTTAAACTTGTGTCAAACTACTAGGACTAAACATTTTATGACAAAATATGGAAATTAAAATGGTGAGTTACAGAGCATGTTAATTGCAGTATTTGCAAGAAATACATTTATTTCAGGGTACAGTACTATGTAAAATAAAGTGTCTATTTTTAATTTGATGCTTTGATAATTCAAATTTTAAACAATTCTCCCTTGAGTTTGAATTAAAAAGTGTCCTCTGTACTGAAACAGAATCCTTCACTCAGCCTCTCCTTAAATGAGTAATGAAATTAATGAATTGACCATTATGAGAATTATCACATGCAGGTTAAAACACTGTAAGATGAAATAATCATCGGAGATATATGAAATGTATATTCGATTGAATCGGGAGATTACAAGGAATTAGATTTTGATATAATTAAATAGAAATAAAATGATATGGAGAAGTTGATAGGATTAGGAATAATCAATCAGTCATTTATTGCAGAAAACACTTAACAAATACGTGGCACCGCTATTGTGAAATGACAAGCACTTGAAATGCAGACAATGTAGGCAAAACTTGGGGAAATGTATTGTGTTAGCAGATTATAAGCCATTTCTTTATGGACCAGCAATCTAACCATCTTAAACTCAGTTTCGCAGACAGCTAGGAACAAAGTATTAATTTATGGTCTGGAAACTGCAAACCCAGCACGCAGGTGTTTTTACAGGGGGAGAAAAACAAATTAAGTTAGGAAGACCAAGGAGAACAAGGTCAACGAACCTACTCGAGAATTGACATGAAGCCTAAAACAGACTTAGATCGGGATTTCCCAGGGTTCGAACTTATGGTAAAACTGTACGATCCGAAGGGTGTATCTAACTAAAACTTGGTGGAGTCATGTCCTATCAGAAGATGGCAATCCCTTTTTACATCCAGGAAATGGTGACGAGCCAATTTAAAATATTGTTATATTACAACAAGGTAAAGATCTCAAGAGACCATAAACACAGAGTTTGTGGAACTGAAATTTCCTAATAAAAACTCAAGTTAGTCTTGAAATGTAACCACGAGTTGAAGTTGAAGCTCAACCATTGCATAGTTGAACGGTCACATCATGGATTGATAATCAAAGTACTAAAAGTCTAATTTACGGACTTAACTAATTTACACCATTGCAATTTTATACTTAGCAAATTCACGATACATAATGCGATAATACATTCAGGAATACATCTTCGATATTTGAGATCCTTACCGTTTGTCTTCAACTATTGCAACTATTCGAAGTGTATCAGTGTGACTTGTTTAAGGAATAAATAATAAAAGAAGTTACGTCTAGCATAGTCTTATGCCGGCCAGCATCATTTGCTATCCCTGAAGAAAAAGAACCTCAGCTCTACCAATATCCAATCTGAGCAATCCAAGTTCTCACACATGGAGAAATCCTTTCATACTCCTGGTGCCCAAACAATCCTATTTACCTAAACCAAAAGAAGAAGTATCTCACACCTAAAATCTTTCTTCATATATCGCCGAACTTAATGGCTGACTAAAATCCTTCTTCAGTACATAGTTTCACTGTCTCCAGATATTGACAATGCTGATATACTTATCAGATCACATGTTTGTTTATGTATGAAATCTCTTTGTCTTAAGTCACATTCAGTACCAGGCACTGAGCAGGGCATTTAAACCCACAGGCCAGCCACTTAATTACCCCAGCTACCCTTTTTGCGGCACTTCAGAAAATGGACCATTATTCACAAACTATTAGTCCTAGAAAATTTAAATTTTGTACATACCTAAAGGAGATATCCTAGTAGGATTTGATGATGAAATAACGTGGGTGATTGACATCACATGGTCTCAGCGTATCAATTTCAGGAAGTGGAAGTTCATCTTCACTTTCACTTTGTGAATCTTCTAATTCAGGAATCAGTTCATCACCTGAATCATTATTGTACAAAATATTCACTAATTCTTCTTCAGTGAGATATTTTTCTTTTGCCATGGTTTCACTCACGCACAAACAACAGCGCGATAACGGGAAACATATACGACTGCATTGGAACCTGCAGGCAAGTTTGGGTGAACAAATTCCTTGTGTTGTTTGTTTTAAAAATAAAAGGGGATTCACCAATGTTAAACATGTCAAACGGGAATAGAAAATGTACATTAACATGCCATCTATGATCTCAAAGACATACTAAGCCAATGCAATATTTAGGCGCCGAATATAAATGCGGTTTGTTTGCGCCCGCTCTAAAGCGAGTTAACTGACCGACGGCCGCATACACGATACACCTTAACTGGTTTACGGTACTGAATGTGTTAAAATAGGTCTTAGATTTGAACTGCATCGTGGGTTCAATGGAACTTAATGGCCGACTAAAATCCTTCTTTAGTACATAGTTTCACTGTCTCCAGATATTGACAATGCTGATATATTTATCAGATCACATGTTTGTTTATGTATGAAATCTCTTTGTCTTAAAATAGGTCTTAGAATTGAGCTGCGTCTTGTTCAACAGAAATACAATCCCTGCAGTTTTGGACTCTATAATATAAAAATATTCACCTAGGTCTACCAACCTCATATCAAAATCACATTGCAAATTTAAAATATATACCAGTAGATATAATTTACCAATTTCATATATTATAATCAAGTAAATAAACCATACTAATTTTTTCAGTGAACAAACTCAAAAATTCCAAAATAGTAAGAAAATCAAAACACTTGGTTAGAGTGTAGAAGATACTAATTTATGGTTAAATTAAATGTTTCTTACCTCTCCTCATATAAATCTTCTAAGTAGATCGCAATTTCGAGACCATAACAATCTCATCTTCAGTACTTCTTTGGCGACTGATATGTCGATCGGAAGAAACTCTTCTTCTTCCCTCTGTTGGTGGACCGATGAACCTCTGGGTCAAAATTTGCGGGAATTTCACAGTTCATAAGTTTTCCTTTGTTTTTCTGAATGTGGATCTTTTCCCAAACTGTGAGTTCTTTTTGTTTGTCTACTTGTTTAATTAGACTGGCTTTTGATTCAATTAAATGTTTTTATGAACTTTGAAATTCCCACAAATTTTGACCTGATCCAGAGGTTCATCGGTCCACCAACAGAGGGAAGAAGAAGAGTTTTTTCCAATCGACATAACATCAGTCACCAAAGAAGTACTGAAGATGAGACCGTTATGGTCTCGAAATCGTGATCTACTTTGAAGATTTATATGAGGAGAGGTAAGAAACATTTAATTTCACCATAAATTAAACCTCATAGTGATTAATTCCTATAAAAGTTAAAAATTAAAGATATTAATTTATTGTATCATAACGAATCTAACCTAAGGAAATTAACTATGCCATCAATGGTAAAGAAAAATGATATCCTTGAACTGGGAATCAAACTCTGAACCTTCAGCTTTATGTGCTGATGCTCAGACCACTGAGCCATTTATGTTTCCTTCCCATTCAAGCATGCCCATTTCAAGCATGTGCTTGAATGGGAAGTAAGCGTGTAAAGCTGTAAGTTGTGCTCGAATGGGAAGGAAGTCTGAATGGCTCAAGAGTCTGAGCATCAGCATGTAAAGCTGAAGGTTTGGGGTTCGATTCCTGGTTCAGGCATAAATATTTCTTAAATTAAATTTTTGTTTTTTGACTCTCCTCATATTTCTTGATTTTTATGCAGACTCGAGTTTCACCACTGAATTTGTGACATTGTTGATGCATCACAACTGCCGTCTTGCGGTTGTCCCTCCTACAAATTGATTTCTGCACTCTCTGTTGGCTGACCGATGAACTTCCAAATCAATTCCCTTTTATTTTCACCGGGTATTTCAAAATTCATAGTGTGGGTTTCTGTTCTCAAATTTTGATCAGATCGCAACATTTTTTATTTCTAAGTGCAATTCGAAAAACCTACCCATGACTTGGTTTCGACATCGTTCATGGGATCCGCCATATTCGTTTATGTGAGCGTACCTGAATGGAGGTGTATCATTATGGTGGTTACATTTTTGTATTTATCTTCGTTTTAAACACATATCAAAAGGATAACAAGAAAATGTGCTTCGATATAAGGAAATGAACAGCGGGAAGAAGATTTGGAAAAAGTTTACTCCATTATTTTAATAAGTGGATGTGGATTCCATAGAAATCTTGGTATTATTAACCTTAGCATCGAGATGATGGATTTTTACGTATAATATTCTTGATACAAATTTCAGGTAAGTTTCTCGTCATTTTTTAAATGTTTAGAAAAGTGACCTATAATTTAGCTGGTATAGTTAAAAATAATGTAATATTTTCTGTGTTGAATAAAATATTGCATTACTTTTCTCACTTAGGCCTAAATTTATGCAACTTAATTTTGAGATCAATTTATTTAAAGTTATCACTTTTTTAATGATTATTTTAGCCTACAGTATATTCTTGTTGCTAACTTGAATTCTTTAATGTGAGATTGGATAATGTAGTTAATATTATGGTATTTTTATGTTTTAGGTTATGAGCAACGAGAGCTGTTTGGTTATGCAAGGAAAACAAAAATCTGCCTTCATAATGCAAGACCGTGTTATTAGAAAACAGTGCTTGTGATAAGTTCTATATGTAATAGTTAGTGAACTACAACATATTTTAAATTGCCATACCTTGAGAGAATAGTTTATTTTGTAAGTAATCAGCTCCAGCTCAATGAAAAAAGCTTTGTTGATAAAAAATCTTGAAGAATGACATTAAAATTAAATTCTCGTGTGTATGTGTGTGATTACTCCAGCTCAATGAAAAAAGCTTTGTTGATAAAAAATCTTGAAGAATGACATTAAAATTAAATTCTCGTGTGTATGTGTGTGATTACTTAGAACAGCAATAAATGTGCAAAGAACATTTAAATTTGTATCTGTACCCACATGTATTTCAATCTCATATTCTATATTATAAATAAAACAAAAATTACAATAAAGTGTATAGTCTATTCCATTAGCATGAGAAGGGTGGAAGCTTCAAAAGGAGTAATTTCATTTATTACTTACAGGCTGAAGTTTCCATTAAGTGCAGTGATATTTTTTTCTGAGTCCCATACAGATACCACGTGTATGTGCCAACAGAGTTTTATTTTAAAATTATTTATCACCATTTACAATAAATTTTACATTTTTTCTAACAATTATTTCAATATATTTTCCTATGATATTTAACTACATATGTAACATAAAGATGTGGCAGTCATATTGAATGTAACGAATATACACAACACATGTTCTAGTGCAGCCAACATAGAGTATGTACTTCAGAATTTTACTTCACATTCTTTCACAGGTTAGAGTGCTTAAATTGCATTAGGTTAGCTTTAAGTTTCGTTAAATTTTGTGTATATGTTGGCAGCACATGTGATTCCATAGTGTAAACAACTTTGCATTTGTTGGGGCATGTACATGGTATCTGTCTGTGACTTTGCAAAATTTATCACTGCATATAATGGAAACTTTATCCTTACTTAAGTGTTGTCAACCTAAGATTTTCACTCAGTCTGAATTGTTCAAATGAACAAACAATTCTGTTTGGTGAAAATTAGGTAATGTTACATGTAATCTCTCGGGGCCGCTTCTCAGCATTTTGTCTCCTCAATATTAAGGTGAGTCATTTTTTATCAAGAAATATTAAAACTTTATTATTATTGAATCTCCAAATATTTTGAAACTCTATTTCGCCACAAAGGCATGTTAGGGTTGTAGGTTACTATAACAATATTATACTATACTTTGTAAAACAGAAATATTACCTTATGGTTTTGAATGAGTGTTAGGAATTATATAAATCATCTCTAAGTGTCTTAGAAAAAAATACTACACATTGTTATGAATGTGTGTATGAATTTCATAAAATGTTTATAATAATTTTGGTTCTTAAAAATCTCTTCACACATTGAGGCAGAAGCCTCATCATCATTTAAAAGCAAGTTTAACTATAATAGTTGTCTTTTGAATATAGGACAATCAAATTAAACATGTTTTACAGATTGTATTGATTCTTGACATTTACAATTATGATCACTGTCTGGGTTAATATTAAATCTTCTAAAATAATTTCCAAATTTTCCATGGCCAGTCATAAATTGTGTTAAGATGAAATTTAGAATAAAATGTTTTATATTTAGCCTATGGTATACTGTAGGAAAGAAGAGCTCTTTAGTCAAAGCACCATTTGCACTCCTTAACCAATGTTCATTCCAATCAGCAATGATACTGTATAGTCCAACAGTTTCTTTTTAACATAGGATAGTGGACACATTGAAAATGAATATTGAAGCTCAGAAGATCTTGCGGATTTGGCTAGTTGATCAAAAATAATTCTGAAACTTACCTTACCTCCAAAAGTATGATCCTCTGACCTTAATGTATTTTGAAAATCATTCCCATTCTTAACCCTATGCATGCTACAGGTAAACTGTTTGTATAGAAGATTTGCCTTCAGCTGTTGTGATCGGTTTTGAGGGCAGGTTAGGTATACATATGTACTCCCTTAGTCAAAAAAATGAGTCATCTCTTGAATTCATACTTCTTCTAAGTCCTACTCGGCACAGCGCTGGGTTCACACTAGGAAACTAGTTATAATTGTGCAGTGCCTGAGCTACTGTGTTATGTGGCATGATCTGAATACACTCCTACATGTCCTGTTAGGTCAGCGGTAAAGCATGCAGTCACTGTTTCTGTTAATGAAGGTCACAGGTTCGCACTCTCAATTATGCAGTTTTTTTCGTGATATTTGTATTAAAATATTTTATGAATTAAATACATTTTATTTTGACGTTTGAATTAAATCAATGTTAATGTCGCTTTGTAACAATTATATTTACCACATTCAGGATTTATTGTAGGTAATTTCAATGTATTGCATTCAATAGACTGTGATGTGCAGACGTCAACAGCCTCTAACAAGTTTGTTTATAATAAATCGTATTGAGTTTTACCATGGCTCAGCACACACACGCACGGGCATAGACCTAAGGCAGTCTCAATGCCCAGCAGATTGTGAGTGGTAATAGATGCCGAGGGTTCATACACCTGATATTGATTTTGTTTTTTTTGAAGTTTTCATTTTAGAAGATATTATTTTCTTTCCTCATTTATTTATTAGAAGAAGTTTTTAAATTTATGTTTTTGTTTGTTTTGTGCATGCATTAAAGACATAAAACTCAAATATAAAATTAAATATGAAACTATGTTACAGGCAAAATGCTATTCTAACAATAATGTAAAAAAAAGTAGGATGGGAATTTAACCCGTGAGGTTACGAACACAGATGTCTGTTAAACCTCTTGACCATGGAAACACACTAAGCCTAGCTCTCTCTTTCATGTTGCTTGAGTGTACACTGCATTAACTTACAAACAACCCAGTACAATTACTGAAAACGTGTTGATGTGAATACGGCTTCCGTGAGCGCTCACCAAGTTCCCCGATCGGTTGATAGAATCTGCAGATGACTCATTTTTTTGTCTAAGGGTGTACCATCTGGTAAGTAATAGAAGCATCAGAGCTAATCAGTACAGGGATTCACTAAATTCCAAAATTTAGTTCAGATGGTGATAATGGTGTCCAACATATGTCCAGGTAAAAGAATCATATTTTATGAGGCAAGGTGTAAGGTTTCTGATTAATATGTTTTAATTTGATGGATAAACATTGTAGCAGGGATAATATATACTTACTACACATACAGGTTAATTGTTCACGGAACTTTATTTCTAAACCTGTAAGTAGCTATAAAGTTCTTCTCTCTGAAGTGGACTGTATATTTAGGAATTACTGTGACACAAAGAATTAAACATATGAAAATAAGACTATATTTAAATAAGTAATAATATACATTAAGGCTACCACGTGCTCCCGCCGTGTTCAGTTCTCTCACAACTCACTCACACAGAGCGCACCACAAGACACGACTGCTCCTTACGAGCCACACACACACAAGAAAGATGCGCTCACCACGCCGTTCAATCCATGAGACGACTCAGGTTAGCCAACACCGACACATCCCGCCAACCACTCAAGGCAGCCAACCTGAGGCGTCAACATACTCCCCCCTTTGAGGGATCTCACGATTTAACACATCGGTGAATCTCTCAACACAACTGGGTAAGGGGACAAGTTTCACAATGGCTCGTCGAAATAATCCAGTTTTAGTCCTAATGGTGACCACTCGTACCACACCGTCGATCCCAGGGTGAAGCTGTTGGATCACACCAGTTTTCCATACCAGAGGTGGTAAGTTGTCGTTCCGAAGGATTACAAGATCACCGACAGCTGGGCACCATCTCCCGGCAGACATCCATTTCCTCCTTTGCTGAAGCGACTGCAGGTATTGTCTGGACCACTGTTGCCAGAAAGACCTGTAGAGAGCCTGAACTACCTTCCACCTTGCATCGTAGGAAAGGGGACAGTTGGCTATATCAGGAGGAATAGTACTAGTTAATAGTCTACCTACCAGGAAGTGACTTGGAGTTAGGTACATTTCTTCATGGGATTCACTGGGCGTGCAGATAGGTCTAGAATTTAGTACAGACTCGATCTGACACAACAAAGTACACAATTCTTCAAAACTAAGAATAGTTTACCTATAGTCTTTTTCATAAGGGATTTAACCGATTTTATTCCTGCCTCCCAAAGTCCACCAAAATGGGGACTAGAAGGAGGAATAAATCTCCATTCAATGTTCATATTTGCTATGTTCTCGGTAATAGCATTAGCATGTTTCTTTACAAAATTCAATAACTCGTTATTGGCCCCAACAAAATTTGAAACCATTATCACTCAATATGAGACAAGGGCATCCTCTGCGGGCAACAAATCTATAGAGGGCAGCAATAAAGTCCTTAGTAGTAAGGCTCCTGACAACTTCTAAATGGATAGCCTTAGTTACTAAACATACAAAAGGTGCTATGTAAGCCTTGAATTTCACCTTAGATCTTGGGTTGTCTCCCTTTATTACAATTGGACCTCCGTAGTCCAAACCTACCTTAACAAAGGGAAGACTTTGCTCTACTCTATACTCAGGAAGTTGTCCCATAATCTGACTAGTTCGGGGTGGTTTAACTCTGAAACATTTGTAGCAGGACCTAATTACCCCACGAATAGTATTTCCTACCACGAGGTATCCAATAACGGCGTGCGCAGTGAACACAGAACTGCTTGAGCACCGGAGTGAAGTAACATCTCATGTTCATGCTTCACTAACAGTTTAGTCTCACAACTTTTTTAGCCGGTAATATGATTGGATGCTTCTCATCAAATGTCAACTGAGAATTCTCAAGACGGCCACCAACTCTGAGAAGTCCATTTTTATCCAGGAATGGGTTTTAAGTGATCTCAAGTCACTTGAAGAATCTACTTGTTTCTTGGAATTATAACTCGTGGATTTCCCGCTTGTATTCAACGGCTTGAATGCGATTCACCACCATTAGTTCCGTTTGTTTCAACTCTATTGAAGACAAGGAACCGGAATATAATTTGTCTCTATTACGAGTATTATGGATGAATCTCAGTACATATCCATATACTCGTTTCAGTTTGAGAAATGAAGAGTACTTCTCAAATTCAGGCACTTGTACCTTAGACATCAGTACCCGAATTTGTGTCTTCAATTCTGAGTCCACTCTAGTTGGCGATTCACTGTTGGTCGTTGTACTAGACTTTTTAATTACGCAATGATGCGGTAAGTAGAAAGTACTCTTGTTTCCTTCTAAGGGTGGTGCAAGCTCCATGTGTCCTAGATCGCTGTACTCTCTCATAAATCCGACATAGTGTTCTTTTAATTGGGAATGTTTATCAAGCTTACTCTCAATGTGCTAAATCTCTTAATAGCAGTATGTTTAGATTCAGCGACCGAAGGAACATCAAGACGTATAGGTAACTTCACAATAAAACGACCAGATTCATCTCTTTGGACGTTTTCAACGAAATGTTGTTCACACGCTTTCTCTTCTGGACTAAGAACAGGGTTTTGCAGTTCGTCTAGCTGCCAGAACCTTTCCAGTTTTTATCCAGAGAATCAAGTTTCACAAAGTTTACCGAACGAGGATCTACTCTTTTTCTTAATACAAAGTTCAGGAAAGGCACCTGAAAATATGTAACCAAACTCGGTTTGATCAATGTGGGGTATCCCTTCCTTCTCAAAGTCTCAGAACAAACAATATCATGGTACAACGTCTGCGCCGAGAAGAAGTTCAATCGTGGCAGGTTTATTAAAGTTTGGATCACTCAACACAATGTTAGACGGAATATTCCAGTTTGAATGATCAATCTCGGTGGCAGGACATTGAGATGTGATATTATCTACGACAGCACAATTCAAGTTCAACCTATAGTTAGACACTCTGGACAACAATTGCACCTTACAAGTAAGACTGACTGGAGAGACATCTGAGTCTCCAATACCTACAATAGGAAGTTTGCACGATTGGGTTGCAAGACCTAACTTGCTCAACAGATTTGTAGTCATAAAAGATAACTGGCTGGCAGAGTCCAGTAACGCTCTAACCTTAACTAACCGCCCTAATTTATCTTTCACATTAACACAGGCAGTGCTAAGAAGTACGTTTGAGCCTAGCCCGGAGGTTATCTTCATAGCAGTGGGAGACACAATAGCTGGATGCTCAACATTAGGCTTTCTTTCAAATGTATTAGAGTATTGTGTTTGCGTTGACATTTGGAACAAGGTTTCTCTTTACAAAATCTCGCTGTATGCCCTTTTGAAAAGCAATTATAACATAATCTAATCTGACCAACTAAATGTACTCTTTCATTTACTGTTAATTGGTTGAATTCCTCACAATCTGGTAAATTATGTTTATTTGATTTGCAATTATGGCAATATCTTGATTTGTTGTCATTAGCAATATGGAAAGATTTGACTTTAGGCTTTACATCTGGTTTCTCATTTACTACAATGGTTTTACATTCACTGAGCTCCAAGGTTTGAGCTTTTCTCTCCAAAAATTCCATAAAATCGACTAAGCTAGGGATATCCGTAGCACCATGTTTAGCTTCCCACTCTGACCTATGAATACTTTTCATTTTACTCGATATAATTTCCTGCAACATTAGATCTGATAACAGAACATCACTCTGAAGATTCTCTATGGCATTAATATTGCCCTTTACTTGGTTAAGTACTTTCCTATACTCTGCAGCAGTACCTGTACTACAAGAAGGTAAGCTGAGTAAGCACTTAACATGCTGCGACAATATCATGCGTCTGTTGTCGTACCTTTGCTGAATTAACTTCCAGGCCGTACCAAATTTGCCTTCAGTTATCGCTAAATTACTGAGTAATTGCCTAGGTTCGCCTTCCAGTGACGATAATAAATAATGAAGCCTTTGAACATTATCTAAGTTAGTATTGTTAATTACAAGGGACTCAAAAGTATTCTTAAACGAGAGGTATTCAGTCAATTCTCCTTGGAAATGGGGAATCTGAATAGCCGGTAACTTAAAACTACAACTCGATCTACTAGATGCACGTGAATCATCAAAACCATGACTATCTGTGGGTTTTTGAAGACTTTCTATTAAATCCTGAACCTTGCCACACAACTCATAATATTCATTTTCAAAATCCTCATGATCCCTTGCATGATCCTGACCTGGCTTTGAATCTACTTCAAGCTCTAAGAAATTCTTAACTGCCTCAAACTGTTCCCAAATATCTCCTAGTTTATTTTGTCTAGCTACTAATGTGTTTAGGGAAATGGCTTCACTATTAATATAATTTTCCAAATTAGTAAGGCTTCTTTTAAGAATGCCTCCCTTTTAGATAGCCTTTGTCTCACTTTCAAATGACATTTTGATAAATA
The DNA here is from genome assembly GCA_030220185.1 of Diploptera punctata. Classification (NCBI taxonomy): domain Eukaryota; kingdom Metazoa; phylum Arthropoda; class Insecta; order Blattodea; family Blaberidae; genus Diploptera; species Diploptera punctata. Next base: position 963,164 of record JASPKZ010008128.1, read on the forward strand.
ACCAATTACCGAACAATATAACACAGCAACTCTTTTACAAAATAATTAAAATATATATAAATCACACAAATAATATGGCAATTTGAAATATCATGTCAGCTTGACTCAATACTAATTTACTCAATTTGTTCTCAAATATCAATCTAGGTTTATGGAATGAGGTGGGACATTAACTCTAAGATAGGAGATACAAGCATGCAATAGTGACTTAGCTTTCAGGTCTCTACTGAGATTTCCAATCGACCAGACATCTGTGGTACTCTAGAATGTGCCACCACGCTACTAGAAGGTCACAGCACCGTTGATATCAAAGGATAGCTCACTCGAAGACAATTCACTATCAAAATGATATTTTCTTGCACTGGAACTAGACTTCTCGAAGCTCGAAGTTCTGCAAGGGGGTCGCGGTCCACTAGTTGATCACGGCAACACCACGTGGTAACGCTTTCACTGTTCTTTGTTTAATATAGTTCTTCACGTAAGTAATACCTTTTGTGTCACAATATTACGACTTTTCACAAGGCGACTGTTATATGATCACGGGAACACCACGTGGTAACGCTTTCACTGTTCTTTGTTTAATATAGTTCTTCACGTAAGCAATACCTTTTGTGTCACAATATTACGATTTTTCACAAGGCAACTGTTACATCCGGCCCGGAGGACCAAAAATATGTAGCAGGGATAATATATACTTACTACACATACAGGTTAATTGTTCACGGAACTTTATTTCTAAACCTGTAAGTAGCTATAAAGTTCTTCTCTCTGAAGTGGACTGTATATTTAGGAATTACTGTGACACAAAGAATTAAACATATGAAAATAAGACTATATTTAAATAAGTAATAATATACATTAAGGCTACCACGTGCTCCCGCCGTGTTCAGTTCTCTCACAACTCACTCACACAGAGCGCACCACAAGACACGACTGCTCCTTACGAGCCACACACACACAAGAAAGATGCGCTCACCACGCCGTTCAATCCATGAGACGACTCAGGTTAGCCAACACCGACACATCCCGCCAACCACTCAAGGCAGCCAACCTGAGGTGTCAACAAACATCAAACTAAAACATTAATCAGAAACCTTTTCTTTTTTTTAATAACAGAACTGGGGACTTGAAAATTTAGGTGCATGGAACATGCCATGAGATACAGGGGTCAATATTATGATAGATAAGCTATAAGTCAAAATCCACCTACGTAGTACCAGTACATCACATCCTATATCTTTCTAAAAATCAACAAATAAAAATTTATGAGGAAATGTCATGGTTTGTTGACAAGGGAAACAGATTGAAACTTTATCACTCTAATGGACACATGAGGTGTTTAAATGAAAACTTACTAAGTCATTCAATAATTAATGCACATCATTTTAGTTCTTGATTTCCTTTCATTGGAAATGAATGAAACTTTACAGAACGTATCTTCAATCCTTCCTTTATAACATCATGAAGTTTCATTGTTTTCCGACAAATGATTACAATGTACTTTAATTTTAAAATGATGGCTGCTTGCAAAACATGTACATATCAGAGAGACATGTTTGATTTTCTTTCTGCAGAGCAGGAGACCATTTCGAATATTCACTGACACTTATGAAATGCCAATGGGAATCAAGCAATAGATAGGAGTACTGTTGGTTGTTGGGTTGATGTCAGCGATAGAATTAAGACTGTCAGATCCTCCTGACCTTGTACATTGAGGTAATACTATATTATGACATTCAAAATTAGCATTTTCATAGTTGTATTTAAAGGGTAGAGCACTTGGCCCAGAAAGCCAAGGGTCCCGGGTTCGAGTCTTGGTCTGGGCGAAAATTTTTCTCTTCAAATATAATTTATCGTTCAATGAGAAATGTTAAATCGATAATAAAAACATCATTAGAAGCCTTACTAGCTTTATAAAGTAATGTTAAATTCCCAATAAATATCTTCTTAACTAAGAAGCCGCCATTTGCAAAGATAGAAGCAATGGTTTCAAAAGCATTTGGCGATAGGGAATTACAACGTATATAAGAGAAAAATTTGCCTCTAGATCGTAACTCGCCTCGGTAGCTCAGTTGGTAGAGCACTTGGCTTGGAAAGCCAAGGGTCCCGGGTTCGAGTCTCGGTCTGGGCAAAAATTTTTCTCTTCAAATATAATTTATCGTTCAATGAGAAATGTTAAATCAATAATAAAAACATATATAATACATATCTTACATTTCATTCATAATACCAACTTTTGCCTCCATATTAATTTTAATAAAAGTACGCTTACATTCGGATATGGTTAGTTCAAATTCCTGTCACTAGTCGGCTCTTCAATCGAAAAAACAAAACATAATCATTTTTACCGCATTGCCATATGTTCTTTTAATCGTACCTGTTCCCACCTGTACCTAGCATGACGTCACTAGTGGTAAAGATACTATTTGAGTTCAGAAACCACTGTGAGGCCAGCATTTGGTTTTCAGGTACGTGCAAATGTCAGTCTTTCTAAAAGAGACAGAAATCCACCCATAGTTTTTTTTATTCTTGCATATGTAAATTTTCTCCCAAATTGCGAGTTGCTTTGATTTTTCTAACTGTTTAAGTAATTTTGCCTTGGTTGGATTCAAACCAACAAAAATGAAAAGATTGAAGACGGCAACAAATCAGGAATTTATCAAATTGATTGTAAAGATTGTGAAAATGTATACATAGGGAAAACAAAATGCAATTTAAATAAGAGATTGAAAGAACACCTTAGAACTGTTAAAAATGGAAAAATAGAAAAATCGGCAATAGCCACACATGCTTGGTCAGTAAAACACAGAATTGAAACCAAGGCAAAATTACTTAAACAGTTAGAAAAATCAAAGGAACTCACAATTTGGGAGAAAATTTACATATGAAGAATAAAATAAAAACTATGAATTTTGAAATACTCGGTGAAAATGAGAGGGGATTGATTTGGAAGTTCATCGGTCAACCAACAGAGAGTACAGAAATCAATTTGCAGGAGGGACAACCGCAACACGGCAGTTGTGATGCATTGACAATGTCACAAATTCAGTGACGAAACTCGAGTCTGCATAGAAATCAAGAAATATGAGGTGAGTCAAAAAAAACTCAAATTTAATTAAAATGAATTGGAATTTGACTGAAGATGGAAGTAATACTATACTTTTGAAACCGATGCTATGAAGACTTGCAGCTTTGAGGTGAGATGTTAAGCATTTTCTCCAACTCATTCATTAATAAAATAAAACCTTATCGTGTTATTTCCTACCTACATTATTTAATAAAAATTTCCCTTTACTATTGATAACAATGCGTAGATAACTCAGAAACTTTCCAGATACTGGCAAAATTTGAGAGATAATATAAATACTTATTTTAGGAATTCTCACTATGAGGTATATTCATTAAGGTAGAATATTTTTATCACTCACCTCATATTGTTCTTCTTATTTGATTATAAACTATTTTCGGAACCGGGAAATTCCCGGTGAGAATGACCTGGTTTCGAGGTTTTTCAGACAGCCAATGGAAGGAGAGAAGGACAACTCTTCAAGACGACAGAACAACGGTCGTGATGATACTGAGGATGGAACAGAAACTGTTCCGAAACTAGTTTATAATCAAATAAGAAGAACAATATGAGGTGAGTGATAAAAATATTCTACCTTAAAGATAATATAAAACTTACCATTACATCTTCTCAAAGTACTCTCCCTGAGCATCTATACATCATTGCATCCTCCTGAACAACAACTGGAAGCGTTGGCACCAGTCACTTTCATTCAGTGCACAAAAAATGATAAAAAAGTAATCTTGAAAAAGAAGAATCACCTATGAAAAAATATAGGAAATTCACATATCACCCCTGGGTACATAATAAATTTCAAAATATATTTGAGAAGTTTAATATTAAATTAGCACCAAAAAATAACTACAGTTTAAATAAACTAATAAAAACCAACAAAAATGAAAAAACTGATAAAAATAAAAAGTCAGGAATATATCAAATTGAATGCATGGGTTGTGAAAAGATATATATAGGGAAAACAAAAAGAAAACCTAAAAATTAGAACCAAAGAACACATAAGAATATTAAAAATGGAGAAATTGAAAAATCTGCAGTTGCTGCTCATGTTTGGTCTGAAAAACATAATATTAATTCAGACACTAAATTATTAAACAGTTAGAAAATACAAAAGAGCTGACTATTTGGGAAAAAATTTATATTCAGAAGAACAGAAACAGAATTATGAACTTTGATATTCCGATGGAGGGTGACCTTGTTTGGAGGTTCTTTGGCCAACCACAGGATGGAGCTGGCATCGACATCCAGGTGGTGCAACATAATGCAACATAAATAAAACCAGTCTGGGAAAGCTGACGATAAAACAGAATTGTTTTGAAACATGTCCAAGAACAAATCAACATTAATATTGAGGTAAGATGTGCAGACCAAAAATAATATAATTATGATTGTGTCTTATACTTGGCTTATACCACTGATAAACAAAACCAACACCCATTCAAAGAAAAATTAACTTATGACCAATTTGCATTGTTCAGTGTAGGGCCATGTATGTTTAAGGGAAATGTTATTCATTTCCAATTTTCATGCTGTGATAGTGAGACTAAAAATCTAGCCAAAGAAGTACATGAAATACACGAGTAAATATGGTATAATAATGTGACAAGTACAAGCGAATACATAGAGTAGAGAATAGTATCATGTGGAAGCTTCTTGAGAGCTGGTGAATATCTGAATTTATATAAAGATTCTTTATAATTTTATTTGATAATTTTTATTATTATTCCGGCTTTTACAATGAATATACATTTTTCCGGTACCCATGTTCACAGTTAACTACACATTTGTTTCAACACATTTAATTCAACATATTTAATAATAATAATAATAATAATGATGATGATGATGATGATGATGATGATGATGGCAGTGCCATGGTACAAATGGTTAGATGCTTGCCTCTCACTGCTTGGATCTCAAGATTTAGTCTCGGTCACTACATTTGGGTTTCGTGGTGGACGAAACAGAGCTGGGTAGGTTTTTCTGGGGTTTCTTCCATTTTCTCCTGCCACAAATTTCATTCAACTATTTCTCCATATTCATCTCATCCATTTTGTTCTTCTGCCCCTGTGATGGTGCATCAGGCATGATTGACCAGCACCTCTGTCATTCACAGACTTCTTAAAAATATAAGGGCTTTACCACCCTCACTCATCCCTTGATCTGACCCTGAGTTAGACATAAGTTGAGGGTATTAATTAAAAAATAATCATATAACATTGTAGTTTCATTTCCAATCAATAAAATTATTGATACATCTGAATGTTTAATCACATTTCGAGTTACTTGTTGCCATCAATTTTCTGACGATTAGTCTGAAGAAAGTTTATTATTATAATCTGTAATTTTATAATATTTTTGTTAAGCTGCAGGTTTTAGATTTCACTAAATTAATTATATTCTTATGAAAAATTACAATAATTCAGGAGGAGAATACCATTTTTTATATCTACCTACAAAATGAATGAATGTCAATCTCTCCAGAATGTTTTATGTAAACTGAAAAAAGGAAGGGTGCATAATGTTAAAACTGGAAAATAGATGGATTGATTTACAAGTTGAAATGGGACCTAGAAAATTCCAAAATTATCATGTCCATTAAAAAAGAAAATTATATTACGTGCATTAAAATTAACTTGTGAACATTACATACCTGCTTGTGTTGGCATTGTAGGTAATGAACATGCTGATGAACTAGCCAAGAAGGGTGTCACGATTGAAAGGAAACCAAAAGCACAGTTAGGAGTACACAAACAGATTAATAAAATCAAACACCATGTTGCAACTTAACAAAGTCTAGTAAAAGAAGAACTTTGAGCAGTCAAAACCTAAAAAAAAAATATTAAAGTCAGACCAGATATCATCAGCATTCCAAGGAAAACTGCTGTCGCTAAGTTTAGAATTGAAACTGAACATGATTGCCTTGAAAAACATCTATTCATAAGTAATGCCACGAGTGATTTCCAATTTATCTAGAGAATTTGGAAATCAAGAGTGGCATTTCTTAGGACTATTTAACGAATAAAATTAAGATGTTTACTCACAAATCATTATTTAACTATAGGCCTAGTTATTTTAAAATATTTATATATTTAATGTAAACGGCGATGTTTGAAAAACAAATTAGAAACGATTAATACGCTTTATTTGCTTCTTTTGTTTATCACTGCAACCAGATCATACTATTTATTGCCAAAGGAACGCGAATCAATATGTAAGAATGCACTCTAGTGGAGAAAAAATGAAACACATCAAACTGTAGGCCTATATGAATTCATTTCTGATGTCCTATGATGTAAATATGACAATTATATTTTTCTGGACTGTTACCTGGGAAAAAATACTTTTAAGAAAGTGCAGACAGTGGTTTCTTTTTTTGGTGGTATAATCAATTGCTACAAATGTTTTTATATTATCTCCCGCATGCAGTATGTGTTGACATTCATGCACTATATGTACAATCTGGTAGCCGTATTTCTTAGTGGGTCAGTCACTGCAAAATAATGCTATGACCTATTCAGAATGTTAAAAAGGAGGTGCTTCCATTATTATGATAAACTTTACACTGGTAAATTCTAGGCGAAACACGACTGTGATTGGTTGTAAATAAAAAATAATTGTAACTTGATTGGCCATTGACTCCCATTTGGGGCATGAGTTAAATAGTCAAGATAAACTGCCTACCTATACTGAGCAGTTTATGTGATGACGATGCCACAATGAACAAAAACCTCCTAAAGGAATGGAGGAGCATAACAAGCAGCAATTAATAGCACTATATCGGGAAGCCAGGGGGAAAATAATTCAGATTAAATAATCTCCAGTGCTATTGGACGACAACAATAACAACATTACATTGACTATTTAACTCATGCCCCAAATGGGAGTCTATGACCAATCACGTTTCAATGATTTTTGATTTACAACCAATCACAGTCGTGTTTCACCTAGAATTTACCAACTGAAGTTTATCATAATAAAGAAAGCACCTTCTTTTCAACATTCAGAATAGGTCATAGCATTATTTTGCAGTGACTGACTCACCAAGAAATACGGCTACCTGATTGTATATATAGTGCATGAATGTCAACACATACCGCATGTGGGAATTAATATAAAAACATTTGTAGCAATTGATTATACCACCAAAAAAAGAAACCACTGTTTGCACTTTCTTAAATGTATTTTTTCCCAGAAAAATATAATTGTCATATTTACATCATAGGACATCAGAAATGAATTAATATACAGTTTGATGTTTCATTTTTTCTCCACTAGAGTGCATTCTTAAATTATTGCGTTCCTTTGGCAATAGATAATATGATCTGGTTGAAGTGACGAACAAAAGAAGCAAATGAAGCGTACCAATCGTTTCTCATTTGTTTTCAAACATCGCCGTTTACATTAAATATATAAATATTTAAAAATAACTATATTTAAATAATGATTTGTGAGTAAACAGCTTAATTTTATTCATTAAATAGTCCTAACAAATGCCACTCTTGATTTCGAAATTCTCTAGATAAATTGGAAATCACTCGTGGCATTACTTATGACTATTTAACTCATGCCCCAAATGGGAATCAATGACCAATCGCATTTCAATGAATTTACAACCAATCACTGTCAAGTTTCACCTGGAATTTATCAAGTTTATCATGTTAAAGAAAGCTCCTCCTTTTTAACATTCTGAATAGGCCAGAGCATTATTTTGCAGTGACTGACTCTCTAAGAAATATGACTACTAGATTGTTTATATAGTGTGCATATGTAAACAGACACTGCTTGCAGGATAAGTAGAAAAAAATCATTTGTAGTAATTGATTATACCACAATAAAAAGAAACCACTGTTTGCACTTTCTTAAACTTATTATTTCCCAGGAATTTATGTTCCAGAAAAATATAATTTACATCATAGGACATCAGAAATTAATTAATTACATATAATGTTGGTTATATACAATTTGATGTGTTTTCATTTTTTCTCCACTAGGGTGCATTCATACAATATTGCGATCCTTTGGCAATAAATAACATGATCTGATTGCAATGATGAACAAATGAAGCATAACAAAGTTTCTCATTTGTTTTCAAACATCGCTGTTTACATAAAATGTATAAATATTTTAAATTAACTATATTTAAATAATGATTTGTGAGTAAACAGCTTAATTTTATTTGTTAAATAGTCCTAACAATTGCCACTCTTGATTTCCAAATTATCTAGATAAATTCACTTGTCACTTCGTGAGTCGTGAATTTATCGATAATTTGGAAATCACTCATGGCATTACTTATGATTTGAGACCAGATGTTAGGGAAAATGCCTATAGTTATTTATTATAGATATTGTAAAAGTGACTTCATATAAGTTCATACCGACGATCCTAGAGTTGTTTTCCATTAAGTTAATTTTGCCTATAAATGCCTATTTGCCATTTTTCTCTAAATTAACTTATTATGTCAATGAAATCAATTGAAATGGGCAAACAATCGTGGCACATATCATTGCATAGAAATTTTCAAGTGTTCTTTTTTATAAATTCTCTCTTAGAATATTTTAGGATAAGAGTGGCAATAAGACAATAACCTAGCAGGTAGATGGTTTCCCCCTCAATGCACTCCCGTTAGGCAAAATGACAAGTATCGGCTATTTTATTTTTCCACCTCATGCACTCCCGTTATGCAAAATAGCCCTATGCTATGTCCCATTGTATTATTCTAAAGTATAGCTTTGCTTATTTTCAATACAAACATTGCTGAGTGACAAAGAGGGTAGGTGGTTCAAGCTTTTTTTCTCTGTCACCCAACTGGTGCTGAAACGTTTAAGTGAGTGGCAATATTATTTTTGATGTTGAATTCAGTCTGAAGTCTTCATTCATAGACAAGTACTTCAAAGATAAAGTGGTGTGACAAGTGTATGTGGCGTATTCTTTTTTCCTTTAAAACAGTTGTTTTACTATGCCTAAAGAACAGACAACAGTGAAAGACAAACTGGCCAATTTCGTAACAGAATTTGGTGCGGAAATATTCACAAGTGACGGTGCAATATTGTACTGCAAAGTATGTGAATTTTCTGTGAATTGCGCGAAGAACTGTCATGTTACGCAGTACATACATACTGCAAAACATAAGTCTGCTCTTTGTAAAAAGGCAAAACAAATTCCAAAATCATCTCTGATATCTTCATATGCTATCAATAAACGTCAGTCACAGTTTTCAGTGGATCTCTGTAAAGCATTTATCTCAGCTGGTATCCCTTTACAAAAACTAGAAAATACGACTTTAAAGAATTTCTTACATAAGTACACAAAAGAAGAAATCCCAAATGAAAACACATTACGTAAATTGTATGTTGATGTTTGTTAAAATGATGCCATTAGTAGAATTAGAGAAGGGGTCAGTGGGAAGAAAATATAGATTTCAGTTGACGAGAGTACAGATCCCTTTGGTCGATTTATTGCTAATGTTGTAATTGGCACTATGGGCTATGATCAATCTTCTCAAATATATTTATTGGCTTGTGAACAATTAGTTAAAACTAACAGTTGAACTATTGCGCAAGTTTTTACTTCAGCATTGAATATACTGTGGCCTGATGGAATAAAATATGGCGACGTTCTTCAGTCTGATGCTGCGGCCTACATGAAGAAAGCTGGCAAGATCCTCAAAGTCCTGTTCCCCAACATGCTTCACGTAACGTGTCTTAACCATGCATTGCATAGAATCTGTGAGGAAATTCGTGGCCTGTTCCCAGATGTAGATGTCTTGATTTCCAACAGTAAAACGGCATTTATCAAATCTCCATCCAGGGTTCAGTTGTTCAAAGAAGTTGCACCAGAACTAGCATTACCTCCACAACCTGTTTTAACTAGATGGGGTACATGGTTAACTGCTGCATTATACTAGGTACTTATTGTGTTCACAGTGAACAAGTGCTCTAATGAAACAACTCTACAGTGTACGTCAGTGGTATGCAATTTTTATTAAATGAAGTATAATATAAATATTTTCAATTGGTACAGTAAGTTTTTATCATATGTTTATATTCTTAACGTAAGGCTGTAAAAATTAACGTTGTAGTCCATTTTTATAAGAGCCTATTTTGAATTTTTTAGTGCCTATATTAATGATTAGTGCCTTTTTGCCTGCCTATTTTGAAATTTTAAAGTGCCTAACATCCGGACTCTACTTATGACTATTTAACTCATGCCCCAAATGGGAGTCAATGACCAATCACGTTTCGATGAATCTAGTTTTACAACCAATCACAGTCGTGTTTCACCCAGGTATTTATCAATTGAGTTTATCATATTAAAGAAAGCTCTTCCTTTTTAATATTCTGAATATGTCATAGCATTATTTTGCAGTGACTGACTCTCTAAGAAATATGTTGAATATATAAATTTATATATTAAGATGTAAGAACCATGGAATGCATGTAGCTCCCAGATTGTATATATAGTGCATGAATGTAACCAGATAATGCTTGTGAGATATAATAGAAAAAAAATTGTAGCAATTGATTATACCACAATAAAAAGAAACCACTGTTTGCACTTTCTTAAACATATTATTTCCCAGGAATTTACGTTCCAGAAAAATATAATTTACATATTTACATCATAGGTAAATATATGGTCACACACAGAAATTCATTTTATAATGGAAATGGACAGCTAATGACAAATGAGGGAAATTTTGAGGAAGTGGCTAAATTCAAATACCTAGGAACAATAATCACAAATAGGAATGAGATGCATAAAAAAAATTAAACGTAGGCTTAATTTTGCAAATGTGTGCTATTATGCATTGCAGAGACTCTTGATGTCCCAACTCCTTTCAAAAAACGGTAAACTGAAAATATATAAAACTATTATTCTACCAGTTATATTATATGGGTGCGAAACATGGACTCTTACTTTAAGGGAGGAAAGGAGATTACAAATATTTGAGAATAAAGTACTTAGGAAAATTTTTGAACCAAAGAGAGATGAACAGACAGGTGAATGGAGAAGACTACATAACAATGAACTACATGGTCTTTATAGGAAGCCAGATATAATAAGAACAGTTAAGTCTCGTAGACTGCGATGGGCAGGACATGTTGCATGCATGGGGAATGAAAGGCTTGTATGGAAGCTTCTTGTAGGAAAGCCAGAGGGAAAACGCCCAGTTGGTAGACCAAGAATGAGGTGGGAGAATAACATTAACTATGATTTGAGGGAAGTAGATTATACAGGGAATGATTGGAAAGCATTAGCTCAGGATAGTGATGTATGGAGAGCTTATGTCTATGCGGCCATGAACCTACAGGTTCGATAGTGCCAGTGAGTAAGTAAGTAAGTAAGTATTTACATCATAGGACATCAGACATTATTTAGTAACTTATAATGTTGGTTATAAATAGAGCGCGGAATTTTATGAAATTTCATGTTTTAAACTATAAGTCGGAGAGCATTGCGACAAAGTATCTTCACGTTTTATGAAGTGTAGAATTGAATGGGACCAAAAAAAAATTTCATATTTCATAATATTTTGACAAAAAGTTCATATTTTAGCAAATATTTCATATTGCTTCATATTTTCAACATTTAAAAAATATATATTTTTTTTCCAATAACACTTCTAGGAATTTGTTAAAAATATTTTTTGAAGTGACTGTACCTCCGTAAGTTTTTGACATTGTAAATCGTAGACAAGTGGAAATTCTCCAGAATTCCTTTCTGGACAAAACAAATACCGTTAACCGGCAATAACAACAAGATGAGTCAAGAGATGGATGGGGTTTATCCGTAACTTGGCCCGCTGGAACGAGAACATGATGAACTGATGATAGATTGATAAGTTTAAGGACAATAGTAGATTAGTGACCACCCACTCTTACCTAGGCAATTCTTCTTCACTTTGCTTGTGTACAGACATACTTGTTGTTGCTACTAGTGAAAAACAAGATGCCAAAACTGGAGTTCGTGATTGGATTTCAGCATTTAAATGCTACACCACGGATGGCAAAATAGTGTTTTGCACTTACTGTAGTAAAGAGGTATGTTCATTTTATATTTGAAACATATTTAAAATAACTAAATAATATTCTTTCTTAGCCTACATTTTATAAATTGCAATCTCTTGTGTCAAAATTAAATTGTTCCTATAACTCAATTTTTATAGGTATCAGCAAATACCAAAAATAAAAAACCACAACTCAATTATAATTAAATTTAATGTTATTGTTACATGTACATATATTGAAGCTCAGTATATTTATGCAATGTAGATAGCTACCATACCAAACTGTACATAGTCTCAATTTTGTCAGTCCTATATTTCATGGAAAGCTTTCTGTTTTGGTTATGTATTGTTTCTTGGATTTCATAATTAAATGTAATTGAATAAATAATTAATTCTTTTTTATATACGTATATCAATACCAACAACTAATTTAAGGTAATTGCTACATATACAATTACTGGAAGATAAATTATATTTGAAATGTTAAATTAATAATAAAAACAATTACTGGAGTTTGATATCTTTATGCAATGAGAATAGTAATCATGCCAAATTGTACCTAATCTAAATTTTGGTGCTATATTTCATGCAAGTCTGTTTGTTTTGGTTGCTATGTTTTGTTCCTTGGATTTTGAAATTCATAATTAAATATCAATGAATAAATTAATGGATTATTGGATTGTGTTTTATATATATATTCCAGTAGACCTTATCTATTTATTAACAATGTTTCAAATCGTAAGCATGATCTTTCTACGGGCATGGAATTAATGAAAAGCTAATTAAAATAAGAAATATAGTTAATATCTTGAATTTTTGAACCACAAATAAGGTCTACTTGTCTCATTTACATGCTGTTGGATCCTATATATTATACCGAATGTATGTATATGAAAATATATGTAATAACGTTAATAAATAATAGCTCCATAATATTTTCGTGTTACAATTTTCATATTTTTCATATTTTCTTATTTTGTTTTCATATTTTGGTGAAATTTTCTTCATATAAATCATTGCTCTAGTTATAAACAGTTTGATGTGTTTCATTCTTTCTCCACCAGGGTGCATTCAATACAATATTGCAATGCTATTTGGCAATAAATAATATGATCTGGTTGCAGTGTTGAACAAATGAAAGATAAAAAATGTTTCTCATTTCTTTTCAGACATCGTCGTTTACATTAAATATATAACTATTTTAAAATAACTATAGTTAAATAATGATTTGTGAGTAAACAGCTTAATTTTGTTCGTTAAATAGTCCTAACAAATGCCAGTCCTGGTTTCCAAATTCTCTAGATAAATTCATTCCTCACTTCATGACTCGTGAATTTATCAGTAATTTGAAAATCATTTGTGGCATTATTTATGATAATTTGAAAAGAATGGAATAAGGAAGAAAATTTGTTTTACAGTACGTAATTAGAATGGATTTAGAGTTTTCTTGAAGGTTGATGAATCATGTTTTTTAAAATTTTTCTTTTAACTTTTGTAGATATATATTTTACAAGGGACCTTTTATACTCTGAATATAAAATATTTTGGCCATTTCATTTTAAACAAAATCACCTTTGAAATCATTTTGTTCTAGTATCATCTCTTTTACCAATACTTCATGTATCCTCGTGTCCTGCATTAGAGGCTGTGGTTTTTGGCAGCATTCACCGTCTATGTACAATTCACTTTCCATCTCTCTCCAATTAAGTCCCCTTTATCCAATCTGTAATAATATTTGATTTATGATTAAATGATTCCCTTCTATGTTTTATCTGATGTTTCTTTATTTTTATAGGGTGTGGAAGCAGAGTCCGAAATATTCGAAAACACTTCAACGAGATCACTTTATACGAGCCGTATTTCATCATTAATTGCTAGGGTTAGGAAAGAAAAAAGTACACCACATAATTCATCAGGTAGGTTATTTGCTATTATAGTTTTAAAAAATTTCACAGGCACACAAAATTGAAAACATACAAGTTTATACCGTAAGTTGAAACCTCAGTCTGGTTGATGAATTTTTAAGGGTTAAAAACCCTTAGTATGGGCATTGTTAAGTAAAATATTAATATTTAGACAAAGAAATTAAATTTCTTAAGAGAATCAAATATTCATAGGAAGATCACAAAATATGTGCTTTTAAATCATATTTGAAGAGAAAAATTATACGCTCAGACCGGGACTTGAACCCGGGACCCTTGGTTTTCTAGTCCAAGTGCTCAGGTAGCTCAGATGGTAGAGCACTTGGACTAGAAAACCAAGGGTCCCGGGTTCAAGTCCCGGTCTGAGCGTATAATTTTTCTCTTCAAATATGATTTATCCATCATTGAGATGTATGAAATTAATAATAAAAACATGTGCTTTTAAAGTTTGCAATTGAAGATGTCTTTTAAAAATTAATCACATACAGCCACAAATGATGAGTTCTACATATGGTGAAAAATAAAGGGAAATAGATTTGTTCTGCACCATAGCCAAGTGGTCTAATTGGTCAACATGGGACTGGTGCCCACTCATCTATGTGTGAAATTTGGGTAGCTTCAATTAGTAGCAAACTCCAGATTGAGAAAGCCAGCTGTAATGGCTACCATATTCCATCCCTATATTGACCAGATGATCCTCCACCTCTCTAAATGCACATGTGACTTGTAGCTGTGAGTCCAGCAGCTGGCTGGTAGACCAATGGCCTTCTAGGCATTCATGCCATACATATATATATATATATATATATAGAGAGAGAGAGAGAGAGAGAGAGGGTTAAAGAGTTAAAGAGAAGTGGATTACACTACTTAATTCTGAAATATCAACCGCTGTGGGAAGTGTTAAATTAATAATAAAAACATCAATAGAAGCCCTACTGGCTTTATAATGTAGTGTTAAATTCCCAATTAATGTCTTCTTAACTAAGAGGCTGCCATATACGAAGATAGGAACAACGGTTTCAAAGCATTTGGCACGAGGGAATTACAACGTAAAAAGAAAAAATTTGCATATAGATCGCAACTCGCCTCAGTAGCTCAGTTGGTAGAGCATTTGGCCAGAAAGCCAAAGGTCCTGGGTTCGAGTCTCGGTCTAGGTGAAAATTTTTCTCTTCAAATATAATTTATAACTTACTTGTAGTAATAAATCAGTATCAAATGTAAGTCTAAGGTAAAATTTTGCTCATGTTATCTATGTTTATGAAAGCTCATCATTAAAATAATTAGACCTACAGGTTATAACAAAATCCGAAAAGTAATTTTTAAAATATTTTTAGAGGTCTGTGTACACTACATGATCATAACTATAGGGACACCCCTGAATAGTCCTTGTTATTTTGTGGCATACAATACATTCTTTAAAACTTCCCAAAGATAGAAGTCTGGGGGGATTAAATCCAGAGTTTTGTGTAAGTTCCTCACATTTATATGAAAGTGAGGTAGTGTCCCTTCTTGTTAAAAGTAAAATCAATTTTCATTATCAGAGAGGTCTTTAAAATATGGATTCATGGTTTCCAACATATGCAGAAAAGTATCACCTGAGAAAGTCCTTTGAAGAAGTATGACACAATTATTCCTCTTTAAGACAGACCACACCATATTGCTGCTGGTAGATTGATAGCCTTTTCTTTAAAAAAGTGTTTGATTTTGTTAGTCCAGAGTACACACATGTATTGGTTAATTGTGCCTTTAAGTTTAAATACAGGGTGGACCGCTCGAATGGACCTAATTTCAATTGCTTGTTACTGGCAAACGGTTGAAGATAGAAACTTAAAACAACGTTCATAGTACAGAAAAACTCACCAAGTTTCGAATCCTGTCGGTAGATGGCACAAAGATACGTTTCTCGTTCTTAGATTTAATTGTTTGTGAAAATGGCGACTCCGCAGATGAAAGCGCAAGCTGTTTTGTGGTATGCGGAGTTTAAATCAATCATTAGAGTTCAAAGGGAGTTCCGGCGTGTGTTTAACCGTGATGCTCCAACTGCTAGAAGCATAAAGAAGTGGCGTGATACATTATTAGCTACAGGATCTGTGTTGAAGAAGCATGGTGGTGGTCGCAGAGCATCCGATGAAATGGTAGCAAATGTTCAAGCCGCATTTGAGCGAAGCCCCCGGAAGTCATTAAGAAGAGCTTTGCAGGAACTTCAAATACCAAAATCGACATTACAACGGATTGTCCACAAACGCCCTCAAACTGCACGCATATAAGTGCAGTTAGTGCAACGTCTGGAGCCGAATGACATGCCGAAACGAGTGGAATTCGCCAATACGATGCTGGACCGTCTCGGCGCTGATCCTGACTTCATGACCAAGATTTTCTTCTCCGGACGAAGCCACTTTCCATTTGTCAGGCAAGGTAAACCGGCATAATGTGCGGATCTGGGGATCGGAGAATCCTCACGCTATTCAAGAGCATGTTCGTGATAGTCCGAAGATGAATGTTTGGTGCAGTTTGTCACATAATAAGGTCATTGGACCGTTTTTCTTCGCCGAGAAAACATGTTCGTGGTACCACATATCTTGACATGCTGGAGCAGTTCTTCTTTCCACAAATTGAACAACTGCAGCCTAACATCGTTTTCCAGCAAGATGGTGCTCCTCCCCACTGGTCCAATGAAGTTCGTACGATTTTGGACAACATTTTCCCTGGCCGTTGGATTGGTAGGGGAGGACCAATCGCGTGGCCCCCGAGATCTCCCGATTTAACACCACTGGATTTCTTTCTCTGGGGCTATGTCAAAGATAAAGTTTACACCACCCCAGTCAAAGACCTTCGTGATCTTCGTGAGCGCATCATAGAGGCTATTGAGAACATTCCAGAAGACATACTCCAACGTACTTGGCAAGAAATTGTTCATCGCTTTGATATCGTCACAGTGACTGCTGGGGCTCATATAGAGATGTGGTGATCTGGATATCAAAACTTGGTGAGTTTTTCTGTAATATGAACGTTGTTTTAAGTTTCTATCTTCAACCGTTTGCCAGTAACAAGCAATTGAAATTAGGTCCATTCGAGCGGTCCACCCTGTATAACGTCATGTGATGGAACAATTACATTTTGAATATCTTCTCTTTAGTCAGACATGTTCATGAACCACTCACATATTGCATTTGCCTATCTGGGTTGTTCTCTTTCAGTGAATGGAGAAGTCTCTGAATATAAGGCTTCCTCCATTTTTGAGCTCAGAAAATTCTATGAACATTGGATTTACCAATGCCAATCTCATGATTATATTCCCTCAATGAATATTTTTG
Source organism: Diploptera punctata (assembly GCA_030220185.1). Lineage (NCBI taxonomy): Eukaryota > Metazoa > Arthropoda > Insecta > Blattodea > Blaberidae > Diploptera > Diploptera punctata. Next base: position 980,495 of record JASPKZ010008128.1, read on the forward strand.
TGGATTTTGTAAAAACCTGTATCACTCATCAACACACTTCTTGGCATAACTTCTATCTCTTCCTCACCACCCTTTCAACACATCTTTGAGTGTTCTGTTCACTTCAAATTTGTCTCGGATTCTTATGATTGTTAACCATGTTGGTGGCAATGTACCAAATTTAGCTCTCCAACATCATTGAACGTAAACAATATTTTCCACTTTCCAATAACATTTTAGAACCCACCTACCCTTATCAAAAAATAACTGTAATACCAATTTGTTTATAAACAGATAAACACATTCATAGGTATATTAAATTAATGTTGGGAAGTAAACATTATGAGATATAATCATTAAAATTCATCGGAGAACATTTTGTTTAAACAACTCACCTCATAGGATTCATGCTTCCATGATACCACGGTTTCAAACACAGTTGTGTTCAACTTCAGCCATAGCTCTGACTGACAAAATTCTTTGGCCGTCAACTTTTCTATTGTCGCCATCTTCAGTGCTGCCATCTATGGTTGAATTTATGAACTTCGAAATCAAAGTAATTTCGTTAGGGATATCAAAATTCATTGATCTATCTTTATTTTTCTGAATGTATATTTTCTCCCCAAACTGTCAATTCCTGCCTTTGGAATTGACAGTTAGGAAGAAAATATACATCCAGAAAAATAAAGATAGATCAATGAATTTTGATATCCCTAACGAAATTACTTAGATTTCAAAGTTCATAAATTCAACCATAGATGGCAGCACTGAAGTTAGCGACAACAGAAAAGTTGACGACTGAAGAATTTCGTCAGTCGGAGTTATGGCTGAAGATGAAGATGACTGTGTTTGAAACCATGGTATCATGGAAGCATGAATCCTATGAGGTGAGTTGTTTAAACAAAATGTTCTCCGATTAATTTTAACATTCATAGGTTTTGCTTTTCTCATCTCATTGCTGAGAAATAGTGTTTAAAAAATTTTATACATCAATTTGAGACACTCTGTACATAAGCAGAAGTTTAGATTTACTTTCCAGCTGAAGCAAACTGTTTTTCTAATGAGATTCATAATAAATAGTGGCTTTGCAAAATGGATATTAATATTTAATTTTAGGAAGTTATATTTTGAGGTTATTTTAATTATATTATTTTTGGTCTGGACATCTTACCTCAATATTAATGTTGATTTGTTCTTGGACATGTTTCAAAACAATTCTGTTTTATCGTCAGCTTTCCCAGACTGGTTTTATTTATGTTGCATTATGTTGCACCACCTGGATGTCGATGTCAGCTCCATCCTGTGGTTGACTTACCCTTAAACGAAGAAGATTTCAAACATGAGAATAAACACATAATCAAGGAGAAAATGGGTTTGATGAAAAAATGGCACATAAAAGGATAGAAAAGTATAAAAAACAAAAAATGATAAACAGAAGTAATCTTGAAAAAGAAGAACCACCTATGAAAAAATATAAGAAATTCACATATCACCCCTGGGTACATAATAAATTTCAAAATATATTTGAGAAGTTTAATATTAAATTAGCACCAAAAAATAACTACAGTTTAAATAAACTAATAAAAACCAACAAAAATGAAAAAACTGATAAAAATAAAAAGTCAGGAATATATCAAATTGAATACATGGGTTGTGAAAATATATATATAGGGAAAACAAAAAGAAACCTAAAAATTAGAACCAAAGAACACATAAGAAATATTAAAAATGGAGAAATTGAAAAATCTGCAGTTGCTGCTCATGTTTGGTCTGAAAAATATAATATAAATTCAGACACTAAATTATTAAAACAGTTAGAAAATACAAAAGAGCTGACTATTTGGGAAAAAATTTATATTCAGAAGAACAGAAACAGAGTTATGAATTTTGATATTCCAATGGAGGGTGACCTTGTTTGGAGGTTCTTTGGCCGACCACAGGATGGAGCTGACATCGACATCCAGGTGGTGCAACATAATGCAACATAAATAAAACCAGTCTGGGAAAGCTGACGATGAAACAGAATTGTTTTGAAACATGTCCAAGAACAAATCAACATTAATATTGAGGTAAGATGTCCAGACCAAAAATAATATAATGGATATTAATGTATCATCTATAATTTGTGCTATTTGTATACTCTACAGGAACAGGGGCAAATGTATCAAGTACAAAAGTCGTTTCACATTCTGCTATCCTTGGAGGACCAAGTGGAACCAAAGGTTCATGGAGCATTATTCGTAGTAAACCTGTTGGTAAGTTGTAAAATCACAAGTACTTATTAAAATACAAATTTTGTGTTCCTTGATGGGAATCAATTATATATCTCAATTTGTGTTTTATCACTGAGGGAGGAGATATATCACTTTTTATCTAATTTACGTAATTGTATTTAAATTGAGTCTACTGGTAGAAGAAAGCATTACACTGCAAAACATTTAATAAAATTGAATAGGTATTGCTGTTTAATTTCCTAAATTTGTTGAGAAGAAAAGAACTCCTTTCAGATCTGGTTTATCTATCCTTGCTGCTTAGATTTTGAATTAAAGACTATATTTAGCTTAAAATAATTATATGAGGAAGGAAGAGGATCCTTCATTGTTGAGTTTCCATAAAAAAACTGAAGTTCTCATTTGTTGTAATGATTTCAACAACAGTCAAAAGGTATCTTTCCTCTAGATGACCGACTAACCAACATGTGATTTATTTTAAACTTAAATTTAGATTTAGATGATGTATTTTAAATAAACATTCCAGAATTTGACATAATTTTAATTTAGGAAGGAAACTTATTGTTTGGACCGGAACTCGAACCCCGGATCTTTGCAGATCTAAATTAAAACTGTGTTAAATTTAGATTATTATTTGAAAAGAAAAATTAATGCCTCAGCTGGGATATTTAATTATTATAAGTCAGTTATTTTGACTCACCTCAAATTTTTTTTGATATTCTGCAGACTATAGTTTTGTTGCATCTATGCAACATTGTCAATGTATTTGTGGTTGTTATCTTGTAGGTTGATTTCTGCTCCCTCTGTTGGCTGACTGATGAACTTCCAAATCTAATTATTTTCCTTTTCTCTGGGAATTTCAAAATTCATAGTTTTCTCCTTATTCTTGTGGATGTAAATTTTCTCCCAAATTGAAAGTTCCTTAGATTTATCTAACTGTTTCAGTAATTTAGCCCCTGTTTTGATTCTGTGTTTTTCTGAGAATGCATGTGCAGCTATTGCAGACTTTTCTATTTCTCCATTTTTAACATTTCTAAGGTGTTCTTTCAATCTTGTATTCAAGTTCCTTTTTATTTTTCGTATGTGTATTTTTTTACAATCTTTACAATCAATTTGATGAATCTCTAATTTGTTGCTATAATCACTCTGTTCATTTTTATTGGTTTTAATTAAATTATTTAAATTGTAATCATTTTTTGGTGCAAATTTTATGTTAAATTAGCTGAAATTTTTTTGAAACTTATTAAATTCTAAAGGATGATATGTAAATTTCCTGATTATTTATTTTTATACTTATTATGGGATATTTAAATTTAAATGTAGGTACGTATTATTAATCATTAAATAAAATAAAGTAGATTTCACACTTTACTCAAATATATTGTACATAATATGTATGAGATGAGATGTAAAATTTGATTCATTTAATGATTACTAATTAAAACCTTATAGTCTTACTTCCTAAATATATCAGTTGTTATATAAATATTTATATGATATATTTATTTTGCAAGGAAGCACTTGTTATATCTCCACATATACAGTATTGAACAGCATAGTTGTCCATATGAGGTCCACTGATTGGTTAGTTAATAAATATATATATATATGTATATATATTGAACCATACAACTAAACAGTCTTCATAATTTAAAATTGTGAAGAGATCTAAAATAACCTATATTTCGAAGATGGTATTAAAATTGAATAATTTAATTGTTGCATTGTGTGCTAATGAATGAATTACTTCTGCCTGCTGTGCTAAATTTGTGAGCGATTTTTGAAAGTATCGTTTTAATTGCTCACCAATATCATTGAACTTTTCTCTGTTAAAATGTGATGCCTTTGGTTTGATTTCTTGTCCAGATACATAGTTCAGAATTTGTCTGTTATTTTATGAACTCTTCACCAATTAGGAAGTCATTCTTAACAACTTATTACGTTGGGCTGGCATTTAATTTTTTATGTAGCAACTACATACTGTTATTACTCTTTTGTTCAGCAGTAATTTTTAAAATCATGCCTCTATCTGTATATACAATGAATTGTTATTGACAGAAGATAGCTGCAGGCAGTATCCCATGTTACACTCAGAACAACTAACTCATGAAAAATTCCATGTGACAAAAACTTTGTGACACCCTATTTGTCAGTCCTAGATCTGATTCCGAGGTTTGTGGGTTCAAAACTGGCTGATATCAATGGATTTTTCAAGGTGTAAAAATTCTGAGTATGACTTCCTTCAGATGGGAACTAAAACCGTGGATCTTGTGTCGTAGATTTACTACACATAAATGATCCACTAGCCTAGGAAAGAAAATCTTTGATCAAAATTTGTTGGTTATTTAACTAAAGGATTTGAACTGTTGCATTGCTAGTGACCTTAGCAGTTAAAGAGTGTCAGTAAATAAAGAAAATATACTAGTTCCCTATTTACATACTTAAATCCCCATGCCATTGAGTTGTAGTTCTTCTTCTTCTTCTTCATCATCATCATCATCATCATCAGGTCTCGTGTCCTTATTCTGGGGGTTGAGTTTTGGACAAAAGCTTCCATCTATCTCAGTCATTCCATATTATCTCTTCCATCATTTCCATCCATTCATCTCTTCATTTCTCAACATTCTTCTCAACTTGTTCTTCCCATCTATATCTCAGTTGACCTCTTGGTCTCTTCCTTCCTAATCTAAATTCAAGTGCTTGTCCTTCCACACTATTTAATTATTTGTTTATTCTAATGACAGGGTTTTAACTGATATTATTATATAGTTGTTTCTGTTTTCCCAGTATCTAGCAATTTTTGAGTCTTTCTTTATTCCAGGGCAACTTCTCAAGTGACTCCTGTCTAGCACTTCTCTTAACTTTTCCCAGTATCTAGCATTTTTTGGGTCTTTCTTTAAAGAGGGCAACTCATCAAGTGGCTCCTGTATAGCATATTTCCTAACTCTCACAAGATACACAAAGGGCTTGCCATTACTCCAATGTGAAGAAGGTGTTGTGGAAGTCAGTCACTGATTTTTGATTGGTAGAATTTTACAACTGCTACACTTCCTGGTTGTTGTGGAATGATTTTTATAGCATTTCTCCATTCTTTGTTTGCTGTTCTTGTTGAAATTTCACGTTCATGGGAGTGTGGGATGGATTTTTGAATGAATTTCTTTGCTGCATATGGTAGTGGTTTGTTGTAGAGTTGCAGGATTCTGGAACCATTCTAGAATATCAGGAACATTGTTCTCTTCAATTCTGCAGTGTACTGGAATCCACTTAAGGACATTGTTTTCATTTTTTAACTACAGGTTTTGTTACATTTTTTTGACACAGTTGATTTTGGGTGACATTGGATGGGACTTTTGAATTCATAATGTTCTGGATTCCTGATTTAAAAGTCAATGGTTATAACTGTTTTTATATGCTTTATTAAACTGACTCTGGAATTATGAGGGTTACTAGATAAGTTTTGAGACTCGACTGTATGACGACAGGAATGCAATAAACGAATCTACCATTTGAAAGCCCAACCCTCTAATGTCAAAACCATAGCAGCTAGAAACAATTTCTTTCTGTTGTCTCTGAGCAGCACCCTTGTGAAGTAGTCTATGCGTGGTGAAATCAAACGTGTCCTATGGAGCTTGGGGAGGGAGTATTTTGTTGCTATAATTTTATATTATTTTAAGTACTGTTTAAATGAGTCACAAACACTTGAGCAACTCACACAAGCATTTGGGGACCTTGCTCCTTCACATGCAACAGTTTTCCGCTGATTTCATGAATTTAAGAGGGGCAGAACATCCCTTAAAGATGATGGGCAGCAACAGTGGTGAAAGAAGAAAACGTCTCTGTAGTGGAAACTCTGATTAAGGAAGATCCACGACTGACCTATAAGGACATCGAGGGAGCCCTAGGGATTAGTTTGCCAAGTGTTTCCACGATTCTGCACCAATACTTAAGAGTGAGGAAAATTTCTTCTCGATGGGTGTCATACCACTTGTCAGAAGGGCATGAACACACTAGGATGGAATTATGCAGAGAAATGCTGGAGAGATTCAACATTGGTGACTCCTGCCGGGTGTCAGACATAGTGACAGGTGATGAAACTTGAATCTACCAGTATGATCATGAATAAGTACCAATCATTGGTATGGGTCTTCCCGGATGAGCAGCCTCTGACCAAAGTCAAAAGGCCTAGGAGTGTGGGGAAGAAAATGGTGGCCACTTTCTTCTCTACAAGTGGTTGTCTGGCTACATTTGTGCTAGAGGATCAGAGAACAGTTACTGCTAAATGGTATAGAGAAGTCTGTCTCCCCAGTCTTCTCAAAGATCCAGGAGAAGTGGCCAAAGACTGGACTATGGTGAATTCTGCTCCACCATGACGCCTCTTTGCACACAGCCAATGCAACAATTAGGTTTCTGGAAAAGACGCCAGTGAAATTAATGTCTCATTCAGCCTACAGTCCATACCTAGCCCCATGAGACTATTTCCTGTTCTGGAACGTGAAGAACTGCATGTGCGGACACCAATTTCCTAGCCCAGAAGATGCTGTTGGAGGAGCTTAGTTCAATGTCTGATATCGAATGGCATGGCTGTTCCCAGAAGTGGTTGCAGAGGATGCAACGGTGTATATAATGTGCTGGAGAGTATTTTGAAAAGATGTGATAGGCATGGAATATCTATCATGGCCCATTGTTGCACATCTCAAAACTTATCTAGTGACCCTCGTAAGATAGTTGTTCTAGGGCAATTCTGATTGCTTTGATTTTTCCTTCAAATGCTGATCTGCACTGGCTCGCTGTGAATTAGAAGCAAATGAGGTCATAGAAGATGCCTGCTCCCATATTTTTTATCACTCATGTAGGACCCATCAGTGAATACATGGAGCTAATGTTGTCCTTTGTGTACAATTTACACATTTTCTCTAGAAATGACTGCTTAATTTCAGTTGGGTTTTGTATCTTTCTTTTGAATGTCATTGATGCGGCACAGACAGCAGGTAGTAAGGGTTATCCAATCTACTAGTTGAGGTTTTGTATCAATTCTTCTTCTTCCTTCCAAGTATCAGGCCAAGGCCTTTTACGATCCCATAGAAAAATTTTCCCTCCAGCGTTTCATAGGATGGCCCAGTTATCTTCGTCCTCTTGGTATATAATTATAAACAGCTTTGGGGATCCGATTTGAACTCATTCTTTCTAGATGGTGGTTCCAATTTAGTTGGTACTGTTTAATATATTCCAAAATTGGCGTAGTCTTCAATTCTTTTAAGAAATTGGTGTTAATTTTCCGACCCCATCTGGTGTAACCCGCTGTTCTGTGCATGAATCTCATTTCACAAGCCGTATTCTGCTTTCATCTTGTCTTTTTAGTGTCCATGCTTCACTAGCTCAACACTGGTCTAACCAAAGTGTTATATAAACGTAATCTGGTGTTTTTTTTGTACAAGGGATGGTTTCATAACTTGATTAATAATTCCCAAACTTTTATTATAACTAGTAATTTTTTCAGGGATATCCTTTTCAGCCCAGAGATAATATCCAACATATTTAAATTGATTAGATCTCTCTAAAATTTTATTCTGGAGACAGATTTTATTTTGTATAGGGTCCTTCCCATGAAATGCCATAATTTTAGTTTTGTTAATTGATATTTCTATATTAAATTTGGCACCTATTTTCTGTAAATTATAAATTGATTGTTGCAAATCATTTTCGGAAAGTGCCAGAAGAGCTAAATCGTCTGCAAAAAAGAATAGCATCGAGTTTGAGGTTCCTATTGATGGGTATATATCCTCATCATGTTTTCCTCAATTCTCTATAGCTTAAATGAGAGATTTGACACTGGATTTTTGTGCCTTGCAGTTAAAAGTAGATTTTTTTTTTATTTGGCCTTTGTACATTACAGTGCTTCTCTGGAAGAAATTTCAAGGTAGGTTTCACCATTCAATGGTTGACAGTTTCCTTGTAAGTCAGGAGTCCACCTGTGAATGTTTAAACAGAGAACAAGTGTCTGCTAGCATCAAGTTAGCCAAGATGATAATACTACTGTAATTTCTGCTGTCAATTGCAGTTTTTTATATATTTATTCACTCATTCCTAAGTCTTTATACCACATAATATTCTAGACTCATTTTATTTCGTTAGGTAGAGATTATGGTCAAGTTAGGGTGTAAAAATGAGTAAGTTAGTTTACAGTAATATAATGTACGGTTAAAAACTATAATATAGTTGTTTACACCAGATTATTCGATAATCTGACATCCCATAAGAATAAATTGGCTATTCTGTTTGAACAATGACTAATATATATTTTCCATTGTAAATATAGTGATTTTAGGTTAATGTTACCTCAACTTCTCATTCAATTTCAAGGCATATCTCACATTTTTAGGAAAAAATCAACATGTATATTTTCCTCAGGTAGTTATCCACATACTGCAACAATAATTTGTGTAAATTATATTAGAAGAGAAAAATTATACGCTCAGACTGGGGTTTGAACCAAGCACCTTTGGCTTTCTAGGCTAATGCTCTTCCCCTGAGCTACCTAAGCAATCCAATCTAAATGCAAATTCTTCTCTTATATACACTGTTAATTCCCGAGGGGAAGAGCATTGGCCTAGAAAGCCAAAGGTCCTGGGTTCAAACCCCAGTCTGAGCGTATAATTTTTCTCTTCAAATACAATTTATCCATCATTGATATGTATGAAATGAATAATAAAAACATTGAAAGAGGCTGTGCTGGCTTCGTAATGTAATGTAAAATTTCCAATAAAAGGTCTTCTTAATAAAGAAGCCGCTATTTGCAAGATCAAAGCAATGGTTTCGTAGCTTTTGGCACTCGGGAATTAACAGTGTATATAAGAGAAAAATTTGCATTTAGATTGGAGTGCTCAGGCAGCTCAGGGGAAGAGCATTGGCCTAAAAAGCCAAAGGTCCTGAGTTCAAACCACAGTCTGAGCTTATAATTTTTCTCTTCAATATAAGTTATCCATCATTGAGATATATGAAATGAATAATAAAAACATAGAATAATTTCTGTGTTTTTAGCTTTTCACTTCAATTATTGTGGGTGGACTCTTGACATAGAATCCCCTAATGTTCAAATTTCTTAGGTAATAAATTCAAAACAGTCTAGTGCAATCATTATTCTTTGTAAAAAAATTTACGTTTATTTTATAAAAGCATAAATGCCTAAAAATATGCAAATAAAACTGCATTGGAATTTTATGATCTTAATAACAAACATGTTTATTTTTTTCAGAAAAAAAATTCTTAATATCCTTTTTGACCAATACAAGTTCACTTACACTTCAATCTGTCAACCCATAAATACATGTCATAAGTAAGACGTGAATACCAGTAACTGATCTAACTTCTTTTTATCTAAAATTTATCTCAGTGCAAAACTGGAGATGTTATAATATATTTCCAAATTTGTATTCATATTCTTTTAATTAAAAAATGTATCATTATCTATGCTATGTATTTTGTAAAAAGTGTATATTATTGAAATTACGTATAAACTTCTCATGACTAGAAGAAGCCTCACATTTATTTTATTCTGTGTTATTAATTTATTGTTAAATAAAAAGTTTAACAATATTTTGAATAAAACTTATCTGTGGTCAAACTTATAATTCAGTTTAATAAAGTTTTTGTGTATTGTTATCAATTATTAATTAATTTTTTTTTTATATTTTAGTTAAAAATGAGAACTTATATTCTCAGCTTTGTAAATTTTTATTAACGGAAGAACAACTAGTTGAAAATGGATTTCCACGACCACATCCACAAGACAAGAGTGGAGCTGTTGTCAAGTTAAATGTGTATAATAAAAGAGCTCAAGTCCCAAAAGATCTAAGGAATATTATGCGAATTTGTAGCCGCTGTGGTAAAAACTATAAAATTGACAAAAATGGATTTCAAATAGGAGATGATGCCTGCAACTATCACTATGGAAGAATATACACTATTAGACGTGAGTTTATTTTCATTTATAACATTCTAATTAAATCAGTGATTTGGAAAAAGGGTCATTTGATAATTTCAACCATTTTAGTGTTTTCAATCTTATCATTTCTTTAAATAGATGAATCGAGAGGTATGAGAAGAGTATTTCAAGAATGAGTTTTTATATGCTTCCTCTGTTTAATCTAGTTAAAAAAATACCAGTTTCTGTATTTGACTCCTTTAAGACTGTCAGAAACATGTTTTTCACATTTCAAGCTATAACCATTTTTTCATTTCTGAAAATGGGACAGGAAATGCAGTCAATCGTCGATTAATTGTTTCCATCAGGAGATCTGAAAATAAACAATAATGGGAAAATGATCAATGTAAATGCAAATAAAAATAAATATACATTGTCAAATTTGTGTGTATATATTATAATTGTCTTATGACCATCTTCATATACAGTCTGTTAAACTATTTCATGAAATAATCATTCATTTTCCTCATCTTCCTCTTTTTGACTGATTGGACTATACTTATCAACATGGCTCTCTGATTTCTCCTTTCTTTGCAATTATTAAATTATGGGTTGATGGTGGTAAGCCTAGGCGCTTAGCTGTGTCAACCCTTTCCTCCGATGGATTTTATTTAATGATTCAATTGATGCAAAGTCTTTCTTCTAAAGTACAAACTTTTTTAGCAGCTATATCTTTCAAAATCCAATAAAGAGTTACGAGGAGTAAAGAAACAAACCTTATAACAACTTAAGGATTAATAATTAAGCTTGGTCTGTATATATTCTTATGCTATGGTTTATCTACGATGCAAAGCACCAGCGCAAAAATTGCTCCCCATATATTTAAATGGATGTGGATTATCTACAATGCAAATTGCTGGCGCGAAAAATGTTGCGCTGGCATGTCACATCGTATATTTGAATCACTTGAATCCGGGATGCACTTTGCCAGTGCAAACAAAGAATATAGAAGATATTACCTGTACTCATTGGTGCAATTGCTAAAAACAAACTAAGATTTTATGACAAAATGTCGGAAATACAGTACTTGTTTTATAATTTTCCAATTTTCACGACGAAAGTTAGATAGTTATGTAGCAAATCATCGAGTTCTATACATGTTCTATACAATTTGAGCATGAAGGATACAGAGATGTACAGAAAAAAAAGAGTTATTGTGGCTTGAACTTAGTCAAGAGATAAATAAAAGCTGTAAATATTGTATCTTGGGGATATTATGGATGTACATAAATTTCGTCTTCTATTAAATTCAAAACCTGACAAAACTGCTCAGGCAAAAATCTGAAATATTCTAAAATTTGGTATTTTCACAACCATATGTTTATTTTAAGAACTAAAGAATAATTTCTTCTATAATTTTCCATACAACATTCATATGATGCTGTTGCTCTAGGTACTTTTTCTGTCTTTACTAATATTTCGTACTATTTAAACATTTTGCAATGATACTTAAAACTTTTTTTATAAAGAATTTTAATATGTTTATCTATGTACACAAATTATGACTTTTCCTCTCAATTTATTTTCAAAGATCTTTATTAGAATTGAAGTTGGCATATGTGAACGCTTATAAAATTAAATCCACCAGATGGCAGGACATATGTGTGAATGACCAACATTTGCATTTAATTCCAAACCATATTTTAAGAAATAAATGTTCAATCACTTCATTTTGTTAGGTTCCGATGGATCAGTTTAGTGTACATCAGATTAGTTTATAGTTTACTATATAGTATGTTTGTAATTTATTTCATTAGGTTATGCAGGGACAGGTTTGTATACATTCATTTTTGTAAACACATTTGGGAATTTATTATGAACATTGGTCATTTTGATTTCCCATATTTGTGGTCCCATCTGGCGACAATTCCATAAACATAAGTGCTGTACGGTATGCGCTCCATGCGAAACCAGTATCATACCAAGTGTAACATGAGAATGCGTCATGTCGGGTGTGACACGCTGTATAATAAACTGTAGAATTACCTCGTATGGTTGTTTCTGTTGGACATATGTTTCAAGGCCTGTTGGCCCCATCTTCAGCTATTACAGACTGATATTTCTCAAGTTGTCAGCCCTGATTCTTGACTCGTGCTCCCTCTTCCTGTGGTCCAATGAACTTGCTAATTAGGTTACTTTTCCCGGGAATTTAAAAATTCATGATTCTCTCCTTTTTTCTTCGGTATGTAGATTTTTTCCCATATGGTGAGTTCATTTGTGTTTTCTAACTGTTTTAATAATTTTGGGTTGTCCACCACTGTGGTCTCGAGGTAGCGTGCGGCCTTGTCATGCAACAGGCATGGATTCGATTCCTGGTCGGGACAGGCTCCTGGGTGAGATTTTCTTTTTGGGGTTTTTCCTCAACTGTAAGACAAATGTCAGGAAGCTTAGGGCCCATTGGTCCCTGAAAATCATCCGGCCATCATCATCGTCATCATCATCATCATCATCCTTCACAGGTGTGGAAAGCAATGGGAAGCTACCATACCTATAATTCCCTAATAAAACTTGCAGTGAAGGACCTGCCCTCAGGCAGAATTACTATGGTTGGATGGACATCTATTTTGTGTTTTTCTGACCAAACATGAACAGTTACTGCAGAACAGAAAATATAATTTAGCATTCACAGAAAAGAAACACACACATATAACTATATTAAACCATATTTGAAGAGAAAAATTTTTCTCTTCAAATATAATTTATCCTTCTATGAGAAGTGTTAAATTAATAATAAAATCGTCAATAGAGGCCCTACTGGCTATAAAGTAGTGTTAAATTCCCAATAAATGTCTTCTTAACTAAGAAGCCGCCATTTGCAAAGATAGAAGCTATGGTTTCAAGCATTTGGCGCGTGGGAATTACAACGTACATAAGAGAAAAATTTGCGTCTAGATCGTAACTCGCCTCGGTAGCTCAGTTGGTAGAGCACTTGGCCCGGAAAGCCAAGGGTCCCGGGTTCGAGTCCCGGTCTAGGCGAAAATTTTTCTCTTCAAATATAATTTATCCTTCTATGAGAAGTGTTAAATTAATAATAAAATCGTTTATATTAAACCAATTGATTTTAACCATATTTCACACAAAGTGTCTGTCTTCAACAGCCTAGTACATAGATTGGTAAATATACCCATGAAAATAAAAAAATTACGAGTTAGAGAAAAAGGCACATAATTGAGGTATTCCAAAAGAAAATGGTTTCAAGGAAAAAAGTGATACACAAAAAATTTGGTAAGTACAAAAAACATACATTGAGGTATGATAGCACTCTTCAGATAGAAAAACCAAAAGAAAAGAAATACAGGAAATTCACATATCACCCTTGGGTGCACAATAAATTTCAAAATATTTTTGAAAAATTTAATATCTGTTTAGCACCAAATAATGATTATATCCTAAATAGACTAATAAAACCAACAAAAATGTAAAGACTATAGTAAAAAATCAGGAATATATCAAATAAAATGTGCAGATCGTGATAAGATGTTCATAGGGAAAACCAAGAGAAATTTGACCATTAGTACTAAAGAACACATAAGAAACGTAAAAGAAAAAAAAAAGGGGGGAAGTAGAAAAATCTGCAGTAGCTAGCTACTCATGTTTGGTCAGAGAACACAAAATAGATGCAAACAAAGATTATTAAAACAGTTAGAAACCAAAATGAATTCACCATATGGAAAAAATCTACATACAGAAGAACAAGGAGAGAATCATGAATTTTGAAATTCCTGGAGAAAGTAACCTAATTAGCAAGTTATTAGACTGCAGGAAGAGGGAGCAGGAGTCAAGAATCATGGCTGACAACTTGAAAAAATCAGTCCGTGATAGCTGAAGAGGGGCCAACAGGTCTTGTAACATATGTCCAATGGAAACAACCATAAGAGGTAAGAATATATAGACCAAGCTTAATTATTAAGTATAACCTCTTAATGTTACTTCCTATTGTATTTTTACAACTTAAAGATTAATTAAATTGAGGAATGGACAATCCAGTGAAAGTGTGGACTGGTAGGATTACAACACTAGTTCTTAAAAATAAAATTGGTCAAATAATCCCCAGATCCCATTGTCTAGTCAGGTATATTCTGTAAGGGAGATTGTAGAAAAATTCACAAACATCTATAAAAATTTCATACTGCAAACCTGCTACAGTGCGTTTTGGAAACATAATTCATAGTACATCTATGAGTAACTTATAAGATTGTTCAACTTTCCACTTCAAAACATTCCGGGAACTGTTCTGGACTGAAAATTCTGACCAATAAATGTGGGAAAACAATCTATCAAAGAACTATAAATGCAGGTATCTTTTTCCCCTCATAGTTTAAATGTGATTAGTATAGGGACTAGAAATTCAGTGATGGATCTGGAAAAACCATAAAACTGGGAATAATAAATTGAGTTTTCATTATACCTGATTTTTCGAAGATCCTAGAATGTACTGGACAGTTACCATCAATGTTAAGATGATAAGAAAGTTGTTGAGTCGTGTTTACAAACTTTTAAAATACTTTTTGGGACTTTAAGAAAGTTGTTCAGTTAAGTTTATGAACTTTTATAATATTTCTTGTTCATGGAAGACCACTGTTGAAAATAGTGGATGACTAAAAACTAAATCAGTACTGCAAAAATATAAGTCATTAATATAATTTAGTACATAAAAATTGAGTTATTAAACCTTAGGATGATTTGTTGAATCAAAATATGGACGAGTACAAACTCAATTTGAATAATATATAATTTATTTAGAATTTTATAGTGTAAACTTAACATAATTTTAATCCTTATTTTTACAGATACCTATGGTTGATACTAGTGAAATTCATATAAAATTCCGTTGAGGCGAAGTCATATGATGAAAGTTAAAAATTAAATTTTTACCTGTTGGTAGGTGCCATCGTCCTCAACTTTGTTAAAATATTGTATATAAAATTAACTGGAGCAATTTCAGAAGTTTTCTTCCATCTTCTGCAGGTTGAGTTTCTGTTATTTGTTGTTGTTGTTGTGTACGGTGATGTCTACTCCAACTGTTTGTAGCAGCAACTGACTTTTTTTGATGATCTCGTATAATGGGTTTGACTGGGGTGCTTTCTCGAGTCACCCAGTCAAACGCATTATATGAGATCATCAAAAACAAGTCAGTTGCTGCTACAAACAGTTGGGGTAAACATCACTGTACCCAACAACAACAAATAATGGAAACTCAACCTGCAGAAGATGGAAGTTAACTTCCGAAAGTGCTCCAGTTAATTTTATATACAATATTTTAACAAAGTTGAGAACGACGGCACCTACCAACAGGTAAAATTTCATTTTTAACTTTCATCATACCTATGGTTGATCGTACGATGAGTAAACTTATTTTTGTTTTCATGGTATTCCTTCCTATTTGGCACTACAACCCGTGTGAGTTTTGGCCTCCTTCACAATTCTCCTCCATTCATCTCAATCCTATACTTTACCTTTCCATCCTCTTATTCCCATCTTTCTCAAATCTTGTTCCACATCATGTAGTCACCTCTTTCTCGGTTTTCCTCTCTTTCCTACTGCTATTATGTTGTCATGTATTAATCGTTTTGGTATTCTTCCATCTTTTATTCTTTCAACGTGTCCTACCCATCTCAATCTCAATGACTTGATGTATCTTACAAGATCCTCTTCTCTGAGTATATGATGAATTTCAGAATTTGATTGGATTCTCCACATATTGTTTTCCAATACCGATCCATATATTCTTCTTATTATCTTTCTTTTGAATATACGTAAAGTATTTTCATTTTATTTATTTAACACCCATGTTTCAGCAGAGTATGTTACCATGGGTCTAATCAAGGTTTTATATATTTTTAATTTAGTTGTTCTAGTTAACAGTTTTATACACTCAGACCGGGACTTGAACCCGGGACCCTTGGTTCTCTAGACCAAGTGCTCTACTATCTGAGCTACCTGAGCAAGTATCGATCTAAACGCAAATTTTTCTCTATATACGTTGTAATTCCCGCCCACCAAATGCTATGAAGCCTTTGCTTCTATCTTTGCAAATGGCGGCTCCTTTGTTATGAAGACATATTTGGGAATTATACATTACATTATAAATGCCAGTATGGCCTTTTTTGATTTTATCCATCATTGAGATGTATGGAATTAATAATAAAAACATTGAGTTTTGATTTTATTAAACTGAGATTCGCAAAATATGTTTTGTTTCCTGTTGATATTCTGTGGTTTATTTCTTCCGTTATTAACCTTTTACTACTTATCTTTGTTCATAAATATGTAAAAGTAGTAACTTTTTCGAAATTATAATTTCCTATGTTAATTCTTTGTATTGTATTATTGACTGAATTTACTTCCATCTTCATATATTTAGTTTTATCTTCATTTATCTCCAGTCCAGCTTACTCTCCAGCTGTTTCAATTGTACATAGCATTTCTTGTAAGGCAGGTAAATTCCCAGCAATCAAGGCAATATCATCGGCGTATGCACATATTTATCTAGTTTTATATACACTGGTCAAAAAAATTAGGGGATATTGTAGAATAACCTATTAAGACTATGTTTTTTGGAATAGTATTAGATGTAATCACTTTCTATTACTCCAAGATAATGTAAATAAGAGTTTGAAGTTGTTACGTAACCTCGGTACCACACCAGAGGGCAGTGTCTGTACTGTTGATGTGAAAGGGCGGTGTGGGGGTGAATGTTTTGTTGCTGTTTTTAAATCAGTCCAGTTTTCAGTTAGTGAATGACTTGCCTTAGGGACAGTGATGCCTCGACAACGTGATTTACCTGAACCAATGGCTTGGAGGGCCATAGGAAGGATGGAAGCTGGACAGACACAACAAGAGGTGGCACAAGCCATTGGGGTGTCTCAAAGCGTGATTTCCAGACTTTGGAATCATTTTCAAAGAACATACTGTTCACAGAAGAGCCGGACAAGGTCGACCAAGGGCAACAACAGCAAGGGATGATCGTTACTCTTGTTAACAGCCTGTCGGAATAGACAGCAGAATGCAACTCAACTGCGAAATACACTTCAAACAGCAACAGGACGCAGGGTGTCAACTCAAACTGTCCCTAATCGACTGCATGGAAGTGGTCTCTATGCCTGTAGGCCCATGGTGTGTACCAGGTTAACTCCACAACACCGTAGAGATCGCAGAAACTGGGCGGAGGAACATTGTAGTTCTTTTTTCTGATGAGTTACGATTCAACGTGGAACGTGATAGTCGGTGTGTATTCATCTGGAGAGAAAAAGGGACGCGAAACAATCCAGCTTTTGTACGTGAAAGATCCCCATATGGTGGCGGTGGATTGATGGTGTGGGCAGGAGTCAGTAGTGGTGGACATACGGACCTCTACGTCATCCAAGGTGGTACTTTGACTGCGGTAAGGTATAGAGATGAGATTCTCCGACCTTTTGTCGTACCTTATGCTGGTGCCATAGGTGATTCTTTTCTTTTTATGGACGATAATTCACGATGCCACAGAGATGGCTTGGTGGACGACATGCTGGAAGTGGAGGGTATCGAGCGTATGCAATGGCCAGCTTCCTCCCCGGACTTAAATCCGATTGAGCATGTGTGGGATGCATTAGGCAGGCGCATTGCAGGCAGACCATCACCTCCCACAACTGTTCCAGAGCTGCACATTGCTCTTATGGAAGAGTGGTCACGTATCCCCCAAGAACTCATTGCTAACCTCATTGCATCAATGCAACACAGGTGTGAGGCAGTGCTGGCCGTTCGAGGAGACCATACACCATACTAAAGAAACATTTTCACCCATGTTAATGTTGCTTTGTTTGTTTGCCATATTCCTAATCAGGATCTCTTTGACATCTGGTGTGGTACAGAGGTTATGTAAATACTTCAAACTCTTGTTTACATTCTTTTGGAATAATAGAAAGTGATTGCATCTAATACTGTTCCTAAAAACATAGTCTTAATAGGTTATTCTACAATATCCCCTAATTTTTTTGAGCAGTGCAGTATATGTCCTGTTAAATTAAGTTCTTTCAATACTCCATCCACAGTCAAATTAAATAGTACTGCAGACAAGCCATCGCCTTGTCTTACCCCTGTATATATATTTATAGTATTACTTATAGCGTTTCCTATAGTTACTTTTGCTTCACTATGTTTTAATATCATATTTACAAGTCTTACAAGTTTTGATGGTATACTATATTCACACATAACATTTAATAAGTGTGTCCTATGTTGAGTTGTTTTTGACTCACCTCATACTTCTTAACTTCCTCGCAGACTTGAGTTCCGTCACTGCGTTTATGACATTCTCAATGCTACATCACGATCACAACTGACATCCAACGGTTTTCTCTCCTGTGGACGTCATGTGTGATCATGATGTAGCATTGAGAATGTCACAAATGCAGTGACCAAACTCGAGTCTGCCAGGGAGTTAAGAAGTATGAGGTGAGTCAAAAATATCTCAACATAAATTAAAATAAACCTCATAGTGTAATTTCCTACCTACATAACTTAAGTATATCCTATTTATACTATCAAAAGCCTACCCAAAATCAGTAAATAGTACATGAAGAGATGTATTATGTTCATAACATTTTTCCATTATTTGACACATTACAAATATTTGCTCTGTAGTACTTCTTTCTTTTCTAAATCCGCATTGACATTCTTCAAGTACATTCTCTGCAAAAACTTTTATTTTGTTTACGATAATAGTGGAGAGAATCTTGTATACCACATCTAACAACATTGTACCTCTATAATTCCTACATTCAGATCTATCAACTATTTTAAAGATTGGGTATATGAGGCTCGAGTTCCAGTCTTTTGGCATTTCTCCATTCTCCCAAATTGACACAATTATTTCATATATTGCTTTAATTAGTGTATGTCCACAATATTTAAGAAGTTCTGCTGTTATAATACACTGCTCAAAACAATTAGAGGAAAACTTGTAATAAATTGAATAAGTAATTGTTTTTTAAAGCTGTGATGCTGAAAGTTGGTCAATATGTAAATTGAATTATTAATTTTATCATTGGATACAAATTTTAAAGATCCATGGCCTAAATACAGAGAAATTACCTCAAATAACAAATATAGAGACATTTTTTATTTTGGAAGGCACTGGCCACTTCTAATTGGTAAGCTTCCTGATGTTGCTATAGTGACGAATGTTGATTATTGCCTTGTTTATTGAAGTCTCTGACAAAATGAGGCATTTAAATGAGTTTGAAGTGTATCAGGCTCTACATCTTTTACGACAAGGTCAATCTCTGCGGCAAGTGGCTAGAGAGCTTGGGGTTTCTCCTTCCGTGGTGTCCTGGTTACGCAACAGGCACAGAGAGACAGGTCAGTATTGTAGAAGACGTGGCCAGGGCCGTAAATTTAAAACAAGCCCCCAGGATGACAGATACGTTGTTCTTTCTGCTCTTCGACAGCGCACAAAAACTGCAAAAGACCTGCAGAATGACCTTCATATGGCTTCCGGAATCCGGGTTTCAGACCAAACCATAAGGAACAGATTAAGGAAAGAGAATATTCGTCCAAAAAGGCCCGTTAAAAAACAACGTTTAACAAATGGGCATAAGGCAGCAAGACATACGTATGCTGAAAACCATGGTGATTGGAACCTGAACCAGTGGGAGTCTGTGCTCTTCTCGGACGAATCCAGGTATCGTCTTACACGTTGTGATGGTCGATTGAGGGTGTGGGGACGGCCAGGAGAAAGATTTTCTGCAGAGGCTGTACAGGAAATTGATAGATTCGGAGGAGGTTCCATAATGGTGTGGGCCGGAGTTATGTACAACAATCGTATGGACCTTGTACTTGTTCTCCAGCGACTGAATGCTGTCCGATATATCGAGCACATTCTGGAAGAGCATGTAGTACCTGCTGCCATTGGAGTAGGCCCTGGATTTCTGTTTATGCAGGATAATGCCAGGGCACATTCTGCGGCTGTCACCAGGGATTTCCTGAAGAGGAATGAAATTGAGATAATGGAGTGGCAAGCGGTCAGCCCAGACCTCAACCCTATTGAACACTTGTGGGATCTTCTAGACAGGAAGGTCAGGAACCGACATCAAGCTCCACAAACTCTGTAGCAACTTGGAGATGCTCTGAAGGAGGAATGGGAGAATATCCCGCAAGAGGAAATCCAGAATCTTATTGGGAGCATGCCACGAAGGTGCCAAAGTGTCATCGAATTTCGTGGAGGCCATACACGATAATAACTCTATATAACGAGTGTTTAACTTTGAAAAGTAAGCACAAGATTCAATTGCTTACATAGCAGAATTATTTGAAAAGTTAATTGTCAGCATTATTCATTTGTTTTTACTGACATGAGCAATAAATAAATAAATAAATAACCACAAATAATGTACTTTATTAATTTCATGTTTGTACCTTTATCCAATGAAAAAATATTTGCATATGTCATAGTGTTCCTCTAATTGTTTTGAGCAGTGTATCTTGTCCAGGTGCTCTACTATTCTTTTGTATTTCAACTGCCATCTGCACATCAAGTTCATCTGGCACTTCAGCTTCTTGATCAACTAAAATATATTCTTCTCTCCTTAAAATATTTTCCTTTTCTTTTCTATTAAGAGTTTCTTCAAAGTGTTCAGCCCATCTATCTATAATTTCTTCTTTAGTTTCAATAATCTCACCATTTCTATTTCTACATATTTCTAGCCTAGGTTGATATCTTTTTTCATCCTTTTAATGGCGTGATAGAACTTTCGTGTCTCATTTTGAGTATTTAATACCTCAATCATTTCAATTTCTTTTTTTTTTATATACATTTTCTTTTTCCTATTTATTATTTTATTTGCTACCTTCCTGCTTTCCTTATATTTCTCATATGCTAAGCATGTTCTTTTTTGTAACATTTAATCTATCAGTATTTTTTTTGTTTTATAGCTTCTTTACACTCTTGATCAAACCATTCTACATTTCTTGTCTTACTTTTTCACCTATAGTTTCCTTGGCAGCTTCTAAAATAGTTTAATATTTTTCCACTGTTCATCTATTGTCTTATTTTCATTTTGTTCTTCATTATTTATTTCATTCAACTTAGATTCTATTATTTGTTGGTATAATTTACATTGTGATTTATCTCCTTTAAGTTTATCTGTATCCCATTTTGTACGTCTATATATCTTTACATTTTTCTTTATAGATAGGTATTCTCTTATTTTAGCTTTCACCATGAAGTGATCTGAGTCACAATTCGGTCCCTTACAGTTCTAACATCCAGCATAGAGGTACTATGTGTTTTGGAGATTAAAATATGGTTGATTTGGTTGACGTTATCGCTTCCTGGTATTTTCCAAGTGCCTTTGTGAATTCTTTTGTGTTCAAAATGTGTGCTTTGAATAACGAAATTGTGTGCAGCTGCCAATTGACTTAACAGTTTCCCATTTTCATTTGTTTCAAATCGAATATATAATTTCCTGCAATATCCTTCAAAAAATCTTCAGTACCAATTTTAGTGTTAAAATCGCCTAAGATTATTAACACGTCATGTTTAGGTATTCTTTCACATTTCTTGTATAGTTTGGTTATAGAATTTTGCTTTCTCATCTTCGTCACTATCTTCTGTTGGGGAATAGGCTGTAATTATTGTAATATTTCTAAAATGTCCTTTTAGTCTAAGTTTACACATTCTTTCATTAATGGGTTCAAAACAAATCAAAATTTTACATATAGTTGCATCTGTAATAAAACCAGTCCCATTTTTTCCTGTTGTAGTTTTTGGTCTGCTAAATAAACAGTGTAAAATTCTTGTTATCAATCTTCCCTTGTCCTGTCCATCTGATTTCTTGTAACGCTAAAATATTTATACCATATTTTTTTGTCTCATTTGCAATTTCTATAATTTTACCAGGTTTTAACATAGTATTTACATTCCAGGTAGCTATATTTAATACTCGTTTATTCCTTTTTCGATTGCCAAGTCGTTTACCATTTGATCCATCCGGCTTTTCCAATTGTGTAGGTTTCGTGACAAGAGAGACTTTTTACAATATAAGGTCGTCGGCGTTATGATAAACCCATTACCAGAGGGACTGGGAGCCTTTATTTCAGGGAGCTCGACCCTAGGTAGTTGCCTTCACCTCGGAGTACAGAGAACCACCATCTCTTTCACTGTAGGTCACTAACTAGACCATAGATGCTGCCGTTGTTCCATAAGGATTCTTCCGCCACCTGTCTCGGACCAGTGCAGAGGGGAGCAACTGTGCTGGTTCCTGCCTAAGCCTACGGGCTCGTGGACAAACTGTGGGGTCACCAGGAGATGAGCACCTGAATGTACTAAAGTCTCACGCTGCGGGGCCTGAGGATTCAAGCCCTAGCCGGTCTCACAACGCTGCAGGATGCATCCCTGGAGGTAGAACAGGGGAACGGTCAGTTCATCTGTGACAGCAGTCTTCCTGGCTAGGCTCGAGAAGCCCGTGGACCAACTGTGGGGTCGTCAGGAATGAGTGACCTGACGTACTATGTAGCTCAGCAATTTCCCTGAAGTTGCGACTCCAACACCTTCTCCCTGAGGTGTTGGTTTTATGCCGAGAACTCTTGAACGTGGATGCGAATAGATTGAGAGGACAAGATACTGGGACTTGGGAGTATGGTCTTTGACCGAGGTATCCCAAGGGGTGGAGGCATGGGCCCCAGATGTGTAAATGTGGACCCTGCTGGCAATCCACATTATCCTAGAAGTCCTAATCTCAGGTTATCCCCAAGCAACTCCTCTAGGACCTGTCTCTCGTTAGTTCACTGACTCAGCACACCGAAGGGATTGGTTACCACAACCTTGTACTGGGTTACTCGGTTTAATGGGGTCCACCATGTAAAGGTGAGAGTAGAGTTGGATAGGAGTGGCTAAGTGATTTCACTTGATAAAATCATGTATTGCACATCACTATCCCTTGGACCCTGTTTTCATGGTATTATGGTCATTATTATAGAAAAGCAGTTATATGCATCACAATTTTTTGACATTTTATTAAAATAAAAAAAGTATCAGTTCAATTATTGTGGAAAGAGATGTATATTTGTAGCAGAAATTGTTAATATTTGTTATGAGAGAGTATTTGAAAAATCTAGTGTTATATAATATTTATTTATCATTCCTGTAAAATTTAAAGTTTTTTATACATGACCCATTTTCCAAATCACCAATTCATTGTCATTTTAGAAATAATACAACTCCATAAATACAAATGTCTCAGGAGGTACTTTTCCATACTTTCTACCATATGAGGAAGTTGCATTTAGTGGTAACAGGCAGCTCCCAGAGTTGTAGAATGTTTTTTTTTTAATTTTTTGTTAACTGGGAATACTGTAGTTAGAAATAATTATTT
Organism: Diploptera punctata; assembly: GCA_030220185.1. NCBI lineage: Eukaryota > Metazoa > Arthropoda > Insecta > Blattodea > Blaberidae > Diploptera > Diploptera punctata. Next base: position 1,004,038 of record JASPKZ010008128.1, read on the forward strand.
TCATTCATATTAATAATTCATAACAGTTATTCACTTCAGAGTGATTTTAACATGTGGCAGTCAAGGACACATTCACTCCTGCTCGATCTCTCTCCCCTGCTTCTATGGAGGCACTTGGCGTATTCAGGGGAGTGGGAGGTGAATGTTAAACACATGTGCAGGAGTAGAATACAAGTGAGCATGACTGGGAGTCCCGTTGGATCAGATGTACTGTGAGCAGTGAACAGTCTTCATAAGCAAAATAATATATAGGCTACAATGACTGCAAAAGCTAAAGAGAATGTATTGAATAAATTATCTGATGGAACCTATATTCTATAAGCCTTATGCTTTGAATATAGGCATGTACATTACATGTGAAAAAAATTAATTAAATCTATGTTCTTATTACTGTAAATAAAATGTACTCCGACAGCACTAAACATTGTTCAGAATTTACATCAATTTATTTTCATGGGAAATGGTTAAGAAAATTATAAATTATGTATGAGGTTTCCTTTCATCTACCAATAAATAAAAATATCACACAATGGTTGGTCAGTATGGAATAACAAGTTAATATTTTATATAAAATGATTAAAATGGTCAATTGTACATTAGTTGAATATATGACGTGTAGACAAATGTGAATATCATAGTACTAATTTTCAAGTTATAGTGCATAAAATTATATTGCTCATCCCTGGGAAAAACCAGATAAGCCCAAACTGGCACAAACAAGATAGGTCTATCATAGCCAATAGAATGAAGAATTGACTTATCTTGTTATTACCATGAAGAAGCATAAAAAACTATCCATTTAGACAATTTTTTTTTAAATAGGAAAAATGTAACTTATCTGGTTTTTTCCAGGAATGAGTGATGTATAATGCGACTGTCTTTTCAAGGTCAGGGAGTAGTTACATTTTGAGAAATTTATTTGAAACAAAAGGCTTCCTAATTATTAAGAGCTGACTAATGCCACCAGCTTGTTTTTTATGACATTTCTGGCTTTCTCCCCTGGCATTGGCAGAATTGTAATTCATTTCTTAGGTTGGGGTACCTGGAAGATGGAGTTACGTTACCCCGATGATGTGAAGGGTGATAAATGATAATGAAGCACCAGGAGAGTTCTTAACCTAAATTCCAAACCATGGGCAACCACTGGAATAATTCCCTTTTAAGGAAAAATACCCATGGTTTGACCGGGAATCGAACCCAGGACCTCATGAACTGTAGTCAGAAACGCTGACCACTAGCCCATGAGACTGGGTAATGAATTGGTTATTTTGACTCACCTCGTATTTCTTGATTTTTATGCAGACCTGGTTTCTTCGCTTTTGCGCGACATTGTTGATGCATTCCAGCTGTTGTTTTGCAGTTGTCCATCCTGTAAGTTGATATCTGCTCCCTCTGTTGTCTGACCGATGAACTTCCAAATCAAATTTTTTTGTCTTTTTCTCAAGGAATTTCAAAATTCATGGTTTTCTTTTTATTCTTGCAGATGTAAATTTTCTCCCAAATTGTGAGTTCCTTAGATTTATCTAACTGTTTTAGAAAAATTCTGACCATGCATGTGCAGCTACTGCAGATTTTTCTATTTCTCTATTTTTAACATTTCTAAGGTATTCTTTCAATCTTGTATTTAAGTTCTTTGTTTTTCCTATGTATAATTTTTCACAATCTTTACAATCAATTTGATAAATCCCTGATTTGTTACCTTCTTCAATCATTTAATTTTTGTTAGTTTTCATTAATGTATTCAAACTGTGATCAATTTTTGGTGCTAATGTAATATTAAATTTGCTGAAAATGTTTTGAAACTTATTAAATACTAAAGGATGGTATGTAAATTTCTTGAATTTTTTTACCAGTTTCTTTAACTGTCTAAAGAGTACTTTCATTCATCATTTTTGTTTCTTGAATTTATTAATTTTCTTATGAATCATCTTTTCCTGAAAACCATTCTCTTTTGCTATTTTTATAAATGTGTTCTTTCTCTTTCTTAAAATTTTCTCTGCTCATGGGAACGCCCACAAGTCTGTATGTTAAACTATTAAATGCTGCCTGTTTATGTGCAATTTGGTTAAAATCTGTTGCATTAATATAATTATCAATATGTGTTTCTTTCCTCTAAATTCCTAATTCTATTTTCCTTTTTTCTTCATCCCTGATCAATTTAACATCTAAAAATGACATTTCTTGGTTATTTTCCACTTCCATAGTAAATTTATATGTTTTATTATGGATGTTCAAAAGTCTAATTGCATCTTCTATTTGTTTTGGTTTGACTATTACTATGATATCCACATATCTACTCCAAAATTTGAAAATCAAAGGGTATGCTTTGGTTATCTGACATTCAATGTTTTCCATAAACATATTCACCAAAAATGGTGATAATGGATTTCCCATTGCAAGTCAAAATAACCAACTCATTAATAATTAAAAGAAACCTCGTAGTGTTATTCCCTACATATATTAAGTAAAAAAAGGCTTCTTTTTAAAGGTACAATAAATTGACATATCTCTTGTTCTGTTATTACAATATATCAAACTGAGACTTGAAATTTAGTTTAGATGTTTAGTGCACCATAATGTTTCACTATAAACAAATTGTAATTTTTACGCCGTAGCGTAGTGGTTAAGGCACTGAGCTACAAGCCGGAGGGTCGAGGGTTCAAGTCCCGTTGGGGTCAGGATTTTTAAAACTGACCCAAACCCTCTGGCGGCACTATGGCCCTGGGGTCGACTCAGCCTCTAACGGAAATGAGTACCAGACGCTTGTTCTGGGGGTAAAGGCGGCCGTCACGCAGGGCTGACAACCCGGCTGACATAAAGTGCCGATTGTCTAGAAAAAGTGGGAGCCTTAACCTCCTACTACCCCAAAGGCCTCCGGGCCTGTTATGGGATCACTTTTACTTTTAAGATGTGAGTTCAGTTTTTATTTCATTCTTATTTATGCCAATTTCATATGGAATGGCCCTTAAATGTTTTATAGATTAATATTTCAGTAGTAATAATAATAATAATAATAATAATAATAGTGATGATGATGATGATGATGACGACGAGGACGACAATAATAATAATGCTATTAATAATAATAATAATAATAATAATAATAATAATAGTAGTAATAATAGTAGTAATAATAATAATAGTAGTATAGTAGTAGTAATAATATTAGTAGTAGTAATAATAATAGTAATAGTAGTAGTAATAATAGTAGCAATAGTAGTAGTAATAGTAGTAGTAATAGTAATAATAGTAGCAATAGTAGTGTAATAGTAGTAGTAATAGTAGTAATAATAATAGCTGTAATAGTAGTAATAATAGTAGTAGTTATAGCAGTAGTAATAGTAATAGTAATAGTAGTAGTAGTAATAATAATAATAATAATAATAATAATAATAATAATAATAATAATAATAATAGTAATAGTAATAATAATAATAGTAATAATAATAATAAAAATATTAATAATAATAATAAAAATAGTTTATTCTTAAAAGAAGGAATTCTTTTTGCTATCGACAAATAGCTTCATACGCGAGGTAATCATTTATTATGTGTCATGAGCACTGCATGACTTCATCCTTCATACTCACTGCTAGAATTTGGGGAATTCTCATTCTCAAGCCTTTGTTACTGTTATATGAGACTCTTGTGACTACAATCCCTTTCAGCTGCTCTCACTTAAGAGGGCAAGCAGGAATATGACAGAGCTTGACCACCTTTAATATGTATACATCTGGTAAAATTCCCAACAATAATGATTGATTACTTTTTCATAAGTAATCTCATGAGTGAATTTATCAAGAGGATTTGGAAATCAAGAGTGGCATTTGTTGGGGCTATTTAATGAATAAAATTAAGCTGTTTACTCAAAAATCATTATTTAAATATAGTTACCGGCATTTTAAAATATTTATATATTTAATGTAAATGGCAATGTTTGAAAACAATTCAGAAATATGTGGTTATGTTTCATTCATTTATTCGCTGCAACTTGTTCATATTATCTATTGCCAAATAGATCAAATCTGTAACAATGCACCCTAGTGGAGAAAAAAATAAAATGCATCAAACAGTATACATAATAGGTTTTTAATTAATTTCTTTAGTAAACAACTCAGTTAAATCATTATTTAAAACCAGAATTATTGAACACTACAATTATCAAATGTGTAGTTCGAAGGAATCTGTTCATTATTTGCTATATTCCGTGTATTTGTTGGAGTACAAAATAATACTCTGATCTGTTGAGAATATTAAAAAGGAGGAGCTTTCTTTATCACAAAAGCAGGAGCTGGTAAAGATAAATTTGATAAAGAGTGAGATGGAATACGACTGTCATTGGTTGTAAAACAAATTTCATTGAAACATGATTGGTCATTGACTCCCATTTGGGGCATGAGTTAAATTAGTCATTGTAAAAGAATTTTTAGCTTCCTATTTGCATTTGAAGTTAACTTTAAGTTTAAAAACTGAAAGAGTGGTGCATTTTATTTGTAGTATTGTGCTAAAATATTGTAAGCAGAATGAGGCAACATAACAAAAAGAGGTAATTAAAAGTATGAAACATTCAATAAATAATTCAGACACTAACTAAAATTTTAACCATATGCTCAATTAGTTATATAGCAACCATTTCATCTATATAGTAGGAGAAGTAAATGTTTGACTCCACACTGTCCATACATTTTATTATTCCCATTTTAGCAGTATAGGATTACAAACTCTTAGTCTCTTCCTACTTTAAATTCCCTTTTATGGATATTTTATCAGTGAACATTTGGACTTTTTCCCATTTTTTTAATTAGAAAGCAAATATACACTTATCCGGTTAAACCCATCCTTCTCGTTACACCTCTTATTCAAATTTGTGGAATGTTATCTATCAACATTCTAGTGAGTAACTTAGAATAAGAAACAGTAGAGAAATATCTGCTTTTAATTAAATGAAAATTGAATTGTCAATTACAACAAGAATTTAGTTATTTTGATTATACAGGGTGTTACAGTACCTCACTTACAAACTTTAGGTATGATATGGAACATATTATATTCAAAACATGTTGTTTATGAGTTCTGCACATGGTCAAGGTGCACTCTATGCCACATATCCAAGTTCTAATTAGTTAATCTGTAGTGTATCTTACCCTGCCTTACCGGAACTTCAGTTTTTTGTTATGAGATCATCAATAAACCTGAACTACTAATTCTGCGAACCAACTGACATGATGATATGTTATGGTGAGTCTATGAGAAATGGAAGAGATGCACATCACATCTTAATGCAATTGTATCTTAATATGAGACATCCACACCACAGTATCTTTGCTACAATTCATCAACATCTTTGAAAAATGGAGAACTTTCATTCTCAGCATGTTGTTAGTTGAAACCATGATGTGTGGATACTGGAGTTTGAGGTATATGGATCAAGCGATTTAGTCAGGCAACTTCAACCAGCATATGAGCTGTGACTCATGCTATGGGCATAAGTCACCTTCTACTTGGAGGATACTGAAAGAGTATAATCTACATATGTTCAAAATTCAGAAGGTTCAGGACTAGGACCATAAGATTTTCACCTTGTAGGCAATTTGTGTGGCGGTTCTTTACGGTATGAGCAATGAGAGTCTCTAGGGTCATGTTAGATTTTGTGATTTATCTGATGATAGATAAAGAACAATTGCATAGGGAATTAGTGATAAATCAATTTTTTTCTTCTTCTTCTTCCTTCCAAAGTATTAGGCCAAGACCTGTTACGATCCTATAGAAAATTTTCCCTCCAGCGTTTCATAGGATGGCCCAGTGATCTTCGTCCTCTTGGTATATAATTATAAACAGCTTTGGGGATCCGATTTGAACTCATAAATAAATTTTCAGGTGACATAATGGAAGGATTTTTTTTATCACAATAATTATGTGTACACTTGCACTGAATAATTTGACTTAGAAAACTGACAAATCACAACTTGTCATATAAACTATTAATGATGCTTCAATATCACGAGTCTTTACTATTCATTTTTTATATTTAAATCAGTACAATATTACTTTTTGCCCAACTTAATTAATTTAAGGAGAAAAAAACTCCAAATTCCTTTCCCTTATTCATGATAGCTCCACTTCTGTGTAATTTGAATAGGAGCACTAACCCCACTTCACTTGCCTATAACTTAAATGGATTTTTATATTCAATTTTACAAGAAAGTCATGGATTTGACTTCAGTCTTCCCACTGCCATTACAATTTTAACACAAAATTTCCATTGGTCAAATATAAATATTTTGACACACCTCTATACATGTGTGAGACGATATACTACATTAAGGGCATGACCGTTACATATCTCAGGACCTCCTTGTTTTATAACCATGCTTCTGTTATTTGAGGTTAAGAACCTTGACTTAGCGACTTGCTATGTTTTGGGGGATACATTTTTCTCTATTGTCAGAATTTCTTACAAATAATACACCTTCTTGCATCTTTTCTTGACAATATCTATTTGTTTCACTTCACTGAGTACTAGCCTTGAAGGTTTTGCATCATCCCTTGTCCGTAATATAACTGTCTCTCTAATTCCTGCCATCTTCAAAAACACATAACTCAAGACCAGATAATAAAACTAACAGTTATTCATACAAATTTTTCAAAATAACCCTCTAATAACTTAAGATGTCCTTTTGTCGACAGAAATTCTTCCTTGGGACATAACTGTAAAGTTTTTCTATTTGTGGATATTGCTCTAGTTAAATATTGACTTTTGTTGTTTACTCAGAAAAGTGTATTTTTATATTTTTACAAACAAAAAGATAAATTTTGGGATATGACGGTAGTCTATGTTGTAATATTGTCCTCATCGAACCTTGAATTTATGATTGCTGAACTCAAAATGGTTTATAAAATAAATAACTAAACATTTGAACAAGTCTAATACTGGCACAGGTGATTTCTTCATCTCAGTGCTAATAATGCTGGCTTCCCTCACAAGTGTTATTCACAGATGAAACTTACTTTATGCACTGACAATCATTTTAACAGCATGAATAATCACATCTGTGACTGTGAGAACACACGTGTTTGCTATTCGAAATAACCAATCAACTTTTTTCTTGAACATGAGGGCTGGAATTGTAGGTTTTCATACACTGGGACCTGTAATTCTGCCAGCAAAGTTAATTGGAGCAGATTACCCACAGCTCCTGCTGAACAATGTACTGCTTGCACCTTGACCAATGCACAGAACTCATATTTTGGAATGTATGTTCATTAACCAAAAAAAGTTCATATATGTGGTAGTGAGGCCCTATAATACCCTTTTACATATTTATTATTTAATATTGGCCGCGGTGGACTAGTGGTTATGCTCCTTGCCTCTGGTCCCGAGGGTCGCGGGTTCAAACCCAGCTGGGGTCGATGGATTTTTAGGATGGAAAAATCCAAGGAGCAAATCCTCCGGGAGGGACTTTAAGCCGTGGGTCCCGAGTCTGAAGATTTTCAGGCTCGTAAAAAATCCTTAAGCCTGAATGAAAAGGCCTTTAAAAAAAATTTACTGAATTTTCCCGTCCGAGTACTACCTTGGTTTCCTAGATGTCAGTATGAGGCGGAATGCTGACCACGGACCACTCAAAATGACATCTATACGAAAACAAGTGTAACTAAATTAGTATGGTTTAAATTCTTCCCTGAAGGGGGAGAGCACTTAAATCTCTGTAAAGGGAAAACATGGGCTTACAATACAATACAATTATTTAATATAGATGTTTATAGTTTGCATGTCATTCTCTGTAAAAGTTTTAACATTACTGATGAGTTTGAATAATTGCAGAAAGAAATTCGTCCGATCGCCGTTATTTTTGTTGTGGTGGGGACAGTGAAAGCCAAGGCTGTTCTGAAAATGCCTTTCATGTTAGTGAGGACTTTGATGCTGACAATTTGAAAGGCTTCGTGAGAACTCTACCGGCTATTAAAGAACCTGAGGATGGTGATTATGGTGTTTATGCTCTTGACTGTGAAATGTGTTATACGACTAAAGGTCTAGAACTTACAAGGATTACAGTTATTGATCGAGATTTGAATGTTGCATATGAAAAATTGGTTGTTCCTGGACATCCAATAATTGACTACAATACAAGGTAAGATTAATTCCAACTTGTCACACAATGTCATGTTTAGTTGGTCAGTTGGTTTTTATTGCTGAATGTGTCATATTATTAAAATCAAATTGGATTTAATACACCTCAGCTCCCAAAATGAATCTCCTCACCTGCACATAATTCTCCGTTGGTCCTGGCAGACTAGTGGCTATCATTAAGAGAATTTACTATATTTAAATTAATATTGAGAAGCTAAAGCTATTACTATTATAGAAATAAGTAAATTAATGAACAGAATTAATTTATTGTAAATCAATGGTAAAGAGAAAAATTTTTGACTGAACTGGGAATCAAACCCCGAACCTTTAGCTTTCCATGCTAATGCTCTGTCCACTGAGCTAATCCAGGCTTCATATCCATCCAAGCAGAAATCCTTCCTTTACCTTACTCTACTGGTCCCACATTCAATTACAATGAATCATCAAAAATTTTTCTCTTTACCATTGATTTACAATAATTTAATTGTGTTCATTAATGTACTTATTTCTATTATAGTAATAGCTTTAGCTTCTCAATATTAATTTAATAATGCTATAGCTGTGAGGAGTCCCTTCATGTCTTCTTCAGGTAGAAGCCATTCATTGTGTATTTGTGAATGATGATTCATTGCAATTGAATGTGGGACCAGTAGAGTAAGGTAAAGGAAGGATTTCTTCTTGGATGGGAATGAAGCCTGGATTAGCTCAGTGGACAGAGCATTAGCATAGAAAGCTAAAGGTTCGATTCCCAGTTCAGGCAAAAAATTTTCTCTTTACCATTGATTTACAATAATTTAATTGTGTTCATTAATTTACTTATTTCTATCATAGTAATAGCTTTAGCTTCTCAATATTAATTTAATAATGCTATAGCTGTTTGGAGTCCCTTCATATCTTCTTCAGGTAGAAGCCATTCATTGTGTATTTGTGAATGATGATTCATTGCAATTGAATATGGTAAAGGAAGGATTTCTTCTTGGATGGAATGAAGCCTGGATTAGCTCAGTGGACAGAGCATTAGCACGGAAAGCTAAAGGTTTGAGGGTCGATTCCCAGTTCAGGTAAAAATTTTTCTCTTTACCATTGATTTACAAGAATTTACTATATTGAGAATAGCATGTATGGGAAGCCTCTCACACTCTCCTTTTATTCATCAATCCCACCTGATAATTAAGTTGAATGATAAGCAGAGGAGTGTTTAACATTCAGTACCAGGCACTGAGCAGGGCATTTAAACCCACAGGCCAGCCATTTATATACCCCAGCTACCCTTTTCGTGGTACTTCAGAAAATGGACCATTATTCACAAACTATTAGTCCTAGAAAATTCAAATTTTGTACATACCTAAAGGAGATATCCTAGTAGGATTTGATGGTGAAGTAACTTGGGTGATTGACATCACATGGTATCAGCGTATCAATTTCAGGAAGTGGAAGTTCATCTTTACTTTCACTTTATGAATCTTCTAATTCAGGAATCAGTTCATCACCTGAATCATCATTATACAAAATATTCACTAATTCTTCTTCAGTGAGATATTTTTCTTTTGCCATGGTTTCACTAATGCACAAACAACAGCGCGATAACGAGAAACATATACGACTGCATTGGAGCCTGTAGGCAATTTTGGGTGAACGAATTCCATGTGTTGTTTGTTTTAAAAATAAAAGGGGATTCACCAAGGTTAAACATGTCAAACAGGAATAGAAAGTGTACATTTACATGCCATCTATGATATCCAAGACATACTAAGCCAACACAGTATATAGGCGCCGAATATAAACGCGGTTTGTTCGCACCCGCTCTAAAACGAGTTAACTGACCGACGGTCGCATACACGATAGTCTCTTTAAACACCTTAACTGGTGTATGGTACTGAATGTGTTAATGATTGATTGAATCATGAATGACCATCTCTCCATAACCAGTTGTCCATCCATGTGCATTATGTTACAAGCAAGGAATTCCAGTGAAATATGAAGTATATCCCTTTTAGTGAGACAGTATGGATAAAAATCTAAATTGGAATAAACAAATAAACCACATTTGCAAAATAATCCTCTCATTAAATTGTATAAGAAATTGTTTACCATTTTTCTAACGAAAATATTAGTAGAAACACTTGCAATGCCCCATTTTGGTTATTGTGATGCTCTTTTTACAGACCTAAATACTGTTCTTACCCAAAAACTTCAATGTGTTTATAATTTTTGCATACATTTTATTTGTAGTATTCACATATTTGATCATGTTACACCATCCCTGGAACTATTGTCATGGCTTCGTCTATGAGATCGTAGAACCATCCATTCCCTATCTATTCTTTATAAAATATTACACACATCATTACCTAACTATTTATCATGATTTATCAATATTTTTACCTAATGTCTGTATATATAAGCAATAGATTAATTCATTACTTTTTTTTACTTTTTTGCACTTTTTTTTTTTCCTTTTCATGTGTAGTAGATTCGAGGTGTTATTCCTTTGTGTGTATATTATTCTTTTATTAGTTTTAATTTTAATTGTCTTTGTTTTTATTGTATTCTTTGACTTCTTATTTATTGTTCAGTTTGATTAGATAATTAATTGTTTAGTATGTAATATTATTGCATTTTTTTGTATTTAAATATAACATATGTTTGTCCTGTGAAGAAGGATTTTATTTCCTTTATACCCCAATGTTAAGAGCTATATTGAGAAGGACTTGTGGTTAGGCCCTTGGGTTGGGAAATTAGGTCATGTCTTAATGTGCCGGTCTAGCTTGGGTTCGTTAGTCGGTAAGGAGAGGTCTATCTTGGTTACAATGGGAGGTTAGGTGGCTTGGAATGACCTAGAAGCTTTGTACAGGCGAGGACTGAATTTCAATTTATTATTGACTAATCCTTTACACTTTGTCGCTTTCGACAATCACACAAGTCCGAAGGCGATCAGTGGAAGAGAATTGTGCGCTACCTTTTATTACAAACATGCACTTAGATAAATATCCTACTTCCAATATGCTACTCGTGCTGCTTTTATAAAGACAGTCTGTGCTAAACATGTCACTATCGCTTATGTACAACCAGTAATGTATTCAACCTTATGTTCCTAAGTACTTGAGATATTTCAATCAAACTCAGCTGCAAGTAAGCCCACCATTGGCAGTTCGAGCGCTTGCATTAAAGGCACCCTCGGTGACAGTCTGACAACGCGAATACTTCTGTCAAATGCACCTTTGGTGACGGCATGAGTACTTGTGTCTAATTCTCATGCTAGGAATATACTTTTATCTGTTCTTGATGTGACCTGGTACCCATCCATTCCATCTGGTCGCCTTTGACATTTTACAAGATAAAATGTTACAACTTTTGTTGTTGGTTTGATACATTTTGGGGTTTGCCTGTTGAGTGTGTTACACTTATAACCTTTTATTGTTCTCTCACCACCTTCAATTTTTTATCCCTCCTCCTACCTTTCAGGGTTGTCAAATTGAGAGTTACCTCCAGTTTTGCAGATTCCTCTGTCGGTATGTTAAATTAGCATGGGATCGCATCTTGGCCATGGTCATTGGAGAAACTCCAGTCACTTGTTGGCTGTCTGATCTTTTATGTGAAGTTAAGGATTACCTTATATTGAGAAACGGTTCGCAATGGCCCCAGCCTGTAAACCTTTTTCACAAAAGATAATGGAAGAATTTTTCCCTATTGTCTATATATTGTTTACTGGGTACTAGTATGCAATGGTAGAAGGTCGAGTCATTAACTTTACTTCCATCTTATGATAGTGGCATTTATCGGTTATATTTACATTTTCTATATGATTGGTCATATCACTATGATAACATTACCAATGGATTCCTCGTTTCCTCCAGTTTTCAACAAACATAAACAAGGCCTATTTCGGATAAAAATTATTGATTGCTTAATTAGAATGTTTGTCCCCCTTTAATTATTGCTCATACTTTCCATATCTCACTACACCTGGTGAGTGGAAGAGGTCATATGGCCTTAACCCCACCAGGCTATATAAAATAAATTCTAAATAAATATATAAATAAAATTTTAAGTATTCTATCTCTGTATAGTACAGTATGATCAGTTATACTTTACTCAGTGACACTATTGACCTTTACCTGGATGCAGCTAACAAGAGCTAACCCATAGGATAAAAATATGTTGAGTAATGACTTTCTAATTGTATTGTCAGGGATGGCAGTAGTGATGGAAACAGATGGAATTTATTTAATTTAACTTAACCAATGTTAACACAAAATTTCCAAATTTTCTTTATTTAATTCAAAACACTGTCCTGTATATACTTATAATTTTCTGCTAGTATAGTCTCTTCTTTACAATTTATTTTATTATTTAATTCTTCACACTCGCTGACATTTTCATTCAAATCATTTATTTGTCTTCTACAGCTTCAACATGACTTGCTCTCATAATTGACAGGCTGACTTGTCAGAAACTCGCACCTCCTTATATATGCGAGGATAGGAATAAGCTGGATCCCAGTATAGACTACTCTTGAATAGAAGTCTTGAGAGGCTTATTCTTCTAGAATTGATACCTGAAAAATGATTCTTCCAGAAGCACGCCTGGATATATAGTTTGCAGGTTGCACATGAACTGAATCTAACTCCTATTGACTTGTAAGAAGTCTTGCTGCTACTTGCAAAATTCAAAGACGGTAATTTGACTAATTGATCAACAATGGATCACAATATCATATTTTGTACAAAACTGTATTCTTCAATTTCAGGTTTAGTGGAATAACAGAAGAAACCTTGGAAGGTGTAACAACTACAATATATGAAGTTCAGGCAGCACTACTCTCTATGATCCATGATAAGACAATATTAATTGGACACAGCTTGGAAAGTGATTTCAAAGTTTTAAGGGTAAGATAAAGAAAGTTTGTAGATATTGAATTTTTTTTAAATGTTAGGTAACAGTAGAATGTACAAATAATGATCTTGTAGAAAATTTCCAGGCTGTTGGCCATGGTCTTGAGGCTTGTAGTTCCCCAATGTTTCGCCAGAGACTGCATCCGGCATCCTCAAGGGTTGTCTTGAGATTGGCAATTTTGTCCGCTACCTGCCCTATTTATACATTTATCTGCGATGTGTTCTCTGCGTGGTCCGTTACTTCGTAAATTATATCTGCCTTCTGGTTGGTTATCATTAGGGTCCTCCATTACATGGATCAGGTTGCTGTCTGATGTTCTAGTAGATTGTTCTTGTAGGGGTTTTCATCTGGCTTTTTTTTCTGGCTTTTTTTTAGTCTGGTATCCATGCTTTGTTGACTTTTAACGATTCTTCCTTTTTTGGTTTGCATTAGGGTCCTCGGCTTTTTTTTAGTCTGGTATCCATGCTTTGTTGACTTTTAACGATTCTTCCTTTTTTGGTTAGCATTAGGGTCCTCCATTGCACCGATGAGGTTGCTGTCTGATGTTCTAGTGATTGTTCTTGTAGGGGTTTACATCTGGCTTTTTTTTAAGACGGGTATCCATGCTTTGTTGACTTTTAACGATTCTTCTTTTTTGGTTAGCATTAGGGTCCTCCATTACACCGATGAGGTTGCTGTCTTACGTTCTAGTAGATTGTTCTTGTAGGGGTTTATATCTGGCTTTTTTTAGTCTGGTATCCATGCTTTGTTGACTTTTAACGATTCTTCCTTTTTTGGTTAGCATTAGGGTCCTCCTTTGTACCGATGAGGTTGCTGTCTGATGTTCTAGTAGATTGTTCTTGTAGGGGTTTACATCTGGCTTTTTTTTTAAGATGGGTATCCATGCTTTGTTGACTTTTAACGATTCTTCTTTTTTGGTTAGCATTAGGGTCCTCCATTGCACCGATGAGGTTGCTGTCTTATGTTCTAGTAGATTGTTCTTGTAGGGGTTTATATCTGGCTTTTTATTTTTAAGACTGGTATCCATGCTTTGTTGACTTTTAACGATTCTCCCTTTTTTGGTTAGCATTAGGGTCCTCCTTTGTACCGATGAGGTTGCTGTCTGATGTTCTAGTAGATTGTTCTTATAGGGGTTTACATCTGGCTTTTTTTTTAAGATGGGTATCCATGCTTTGTTGACTTTTAACGATTCTTCTTTTTTGGTTAGCATTAGGGTCCTCCATTGCACCGATGTGGTTGCTGTCTTATGTTCTAGTAGATTGTTCTTGTAGGGGTTTATATCTGGCTTTTTTTAGTCTTGTATCCATGCTTTGTTGACTTTTAACGATTCTTCCTTTTTTGGTTAGCATTAGGGTCCTCCATTGTACCGATGAGGTTGCTCTCTGACGTTCTAGTAGATTGTTTTTGAGGGGTTTACATCTGGCTTTTTTTTTTAAGACTGGTATCCATGCTTTGTTGACTTTTAACGATTCTTCCTTTTTTGGTTAGCATTAGGGTCCTCCATTGCACCGATGAGGTTGCTGTCTGATGTTCTAGTAGATTGTTCTTGTAGGGGTTTACATCTGGCTTTTTTTTTAAAGATGGGTATCCATGCTTTGTTGACTTTTAACGATTCTTCTTTTTTGGTTAGCATTAGGGTCCTCCATTGCACCGATGAGGTTGCTCTCTGATGTTCTAGTAGATTGTTCTTGTAGGGGTTTACATCTGGCTTTTTTTTTTAAGACTGGTATCCATGCTTTGTTGACTTTTAATGATTCTTCCTTTTTTGGTTAGCATTAGGGTCCTCCTTTGTACCGATGAGGTTGCTGTCTGATGTTCTAGTAGATTGTTCTTGTAGGGGTTTATATCTGGCTTTTTTTAGTCTGGTATCCATGCTTTGTTGACTTTTAACGATTCTTCCTTTTTTGGTTAGCATTAGGGTCCTCCATTGTACCGATGAGGTTGCTCTCTGACGTTCTAGTAGATTGTTCTTGAGGGGTTTACATCTGGCTTTTTTTTTTAATACTGGTATCCATGCTTTGTTGACTTTTAATGATTCTTCCTTTTTTGGTTAGCATTAGGGTCCTCCTTTGTACCGATGAGGTTGCTGTCTGATGTTCTAGTAGATTGTTCTTGTAGGGGTTTATATCTGGCTTTTTTTAGTCTGGTATCCATGCTTTGTTGACTTTTAACGATTCTTCCTTTTTTGGTTAGCATTAGGGTCCTCCATTGTACCGATGAGGTTGCTCTCTGACGTTCTAGTAGATTGTTCTTGAGGGGTTTACATCTGGCTTTTTTTTTTAATACTGGTATCCATGCTTTGTTGACTTTTAACGATTATTCCTTTTTTGGTTAGCATTAGGGTCCTCCATTGTACCGATGAGGTTGCTCTCTGATGTTCTAGTAGATTGTTCTTGAGGGGTTTACATCTGGCTTTTTTTTTTAAGACTGGTATCCATGCTTTGTTGACTTTTAACGATTCTTCCTTTTTTGGTTAGCATTAGGGTCCTCCATTGTACCGATGAGGTTGCTCTCTGATGTTCTAGTAGATTGTTCTTGTAGGGGTTTACATCTGGCTTTTTTTTTAAGACTGGTATCCATGCTTTGTTGACTTTTAACGATTCTTCCTTTTTCGTTAGCATTAGGGTCCTCCATTGTACCGATGAGGTTGCTCTCTGATGTTCTAGTAGATTGTTCTTGTAGGGGTTTACATCTGGCTTTTTATTTTTAAGACTGGTATCCATGCTTTGTTGACTTTTAACGATTCTTCCTTTTTTGGTTAGCATTAGGGTCCTCCATTGTACTGATGAGGTTGCTCTCTGATGTTCTAGTAGATTGTTCTTGTAGGGGTTTACATCTGGCTTTTTTTTTTTAAGACTGGTATCCATGCTTTGTTGACTTTTAACGATTCTTCCTTTTTTGGTTAGCTTTAGGGTCCTCCATTGTACCGATGAGGTTGCTCTCTGATGTTCTAGTAGATTGTTCTTGTAGGGGTTTACATCTGGCTTTTTTTTTTAAGACTGGTATCCATGCTTTGTTGACTTTTAACGATTCTTCCTTTTTTGGTTAGCATTAGGGTCCTCCATTGTACCGATGAGGTTGCTCTCTGATGTTCTAGTAGATTGTTCTTGTAGGGGTTTACATCTGGCTTTTTTTTTTAAGACTGGTATCCATGCTTTGTTGACTTTTAACGATTCTTCCTTTTTTGGTTAGCATTAGGGTCCTCCATTCCACCAATGAGGTTGCTGTCTTATATTCTAGTAGATTGTTCTTGTAGGGGTTTATATCTGTCGTTTTTTAAGATTGGTATCCATGCTTTGTTGACTTTTAATGAGTCAACAATGCATGGATAGCAGTCTTAAAAAAAGCCAGATGTAAACTCCTACAAGAACAATCTACTAGAACATCAGAGAGTAACCTCATCGGTGCAATGGAGGACCCTAATGCTAACCAGCCAGAAGGCAGATACAATTTACGAAGTTACGGACCACGCAGAGAACATGTCATGGATAAATGTATAAATAGGGCAGGTAGTCGACAAAGTGCCAGTCTCAAGACAACCCTTGAGAATGCCGGATGCAGTCTCTGGCGAAACATTGGGGAACTACAAGCCTCAAGACCATGGCCAACAGCCTGGAAATCTTCTACAAGATCATCATAATAACTCCGACCGTGAAAGCCTAAGTCAGTATAAATAATGTCTTTAATAATTTCACATGATCTGCCATCTGTAAGCCTAACAATGGGAGCATATACAGAGAAAATTTGCAACACTTAGGAGCCAGACATTGAGTTAGGCAGGTCGCTGTTATATTTTTAAGTAATTTTCATATTCACCAGCAATTTTATATTTATAGTTATAGTTGCATTTGGATATTTATAGTTATTCAGATTACTATCTTATTTTGAATTTACAAATTTCACCAATCCAATGAAAATTGCATAATAAAAACATTACGTTGACAAGCAAGATACATTTATGAAATGTGAAGCTGCTGCTGGAAATATACAAAGGTAAAGGTATAGTCAGCGCTTTTTTCTGGAAAAAAAAAGGTGCCGGTACTCACAGAGACGATGTTATTCTAGCAACTTCAACAATTTTAACATGTCCTCCAAAATACACTCGTCGTTCCTAGATCACTTCTTGCTTTTGGTATCAACTGCAGAATGATGTCCTTGGAGCAGCCATGTGTCTACATATTTGCTAGGATTGAATTGAGTGAGAGAAGGCCCCACTATCCTGATGAACAGCTGTGCAGAAGTTGTCCTTGCAAGCATAGATGACCTAGTTGAAGTATCTATAAGATTCATTTGAGAGAAACCCCTTTCACATTTACTGGAGGATATTGCAATTGTGCCCAGTGTGTAATTCAGAGGAAGTAGTATATCTGGAAATGTATTTTCTTGAAGATATTCACAAAAACCATTAACTGTTTCTCTTTTATTTAAGCAAAATTTTCGTGCTAACTTTCTAATTTCAGCTTCACCAAATGAAAGATGTTTCCCAGGATTTTCTGGCCAATACTTGGAATCAAAAACCTTGGCACATTCAGGTAAATCAGCATCATCTTCTTCAAGCAGACGCTTTCCAACAGCTTCTTTCAGACATTTATAAAAATCAGTTGAACTGATTGCAGGACTATGTCTTTTATTTTTGTGGAGTTCAATCCCTTTGAACTTCATAGTCTCCTTACTTTGAAGAGATATACTGTAGTATGGACCAGGATTTTCAATTCTTTCCTCAAATATTTGTTCAGTATTCAGAATGTTCCTCTGTGCTTTGTACAAGTCAATATTTCTCTATTGTAGTTGTAGACTTAGTTCGCTAAGTTAGTTGTAGACTTAGTTCGCTAAGTTCTTGGAGAGCATCACACATAAGGCCCAAATCAAGAACAAACTCGCATGACGTTATTTTCCTCACAAGACTCTCATAAAGACAGCGATCTGATTTGCTTCTTTTACTGTCTTTTGCTTTTTGAAAGTCATGTACGAGAGCTTCAAAGTCTTGCCACACTGCAGAAACGGTGCAAAAGCTAGATGCAACCCATCGAGTGCTTAATATTCTGCCAATTTTAAGAAGTTGAAGCTCTAGAGTCGCTGCAGAAACCTGTAGTTCTCTAGCATTCTTAGGTGGAGCATGATAAGTTACGTAAAGTTTGTCCATGAAAATCTTGAAGCAATTCACTCTTACCACACTGTTCACTGCATCATTAATAGACAATTCAAGGTGATGGTTAGTACAATGCCAGAAAATAATATTAGGAAACTTCTCTTGTTTTAGCCTCCTTACACCATTACGCACACCAAATAACACAGCTGCACCATCACACATCACAGACAATAAATACACCTTTAAGTAATCTTCAGAGAGTCCTAAATCATTAAGGCGACTAATTAAATAGTTAAAAATTCCTTTAGCTGTTACATCTGACAATTCTATCACATCTAGGAAAAAACTCACTGGAGCTGAAAGTTCAGGTAGAACTGCATGAATAATAACAATCAGTGTGGATCTGTTACTAACAGTTGTACATTCATCAATTAGTAATGACACTTTGTTCTTGTACTGCACTATATTGTGTATTAATATTTTTCTCACTTCATTTGTGATGTGGCTCACAATGTTAATGCACACATTTGTGGAATGAAGAATATATCCCATGTCTTTGCCTTTAAGTTCCTGCAAATTTATTTAATCTTCAAAGTTGTCAAATGATTGGCTCTTCTTTGCAACTTTGTAAGCGGTTCGAGAAATGTTTTTTGTAATTCCCTTATTATGAGACAAAGTATTTAAGAAAACTTTCTCTAATGCTTTATTCTTTGCTTCAGATGTTATTTTTTGGCATCCTTTGTGCCCCGCACTCTCCTTATGATTGTGTATTTTTTTTCCTCAGTGACATTAACTGTTGTTTCCGAGATTCTCCAAAATAGCTGATTTTACCATTCGCCCACTCCACTAAAATTTTCATTCCCATTTGTTTGTTGAGAGCTAGATTTCCAACATCACGACACAATTTACAGCCCAACATTTTATTCTTGACATACAGCCAATTGTTTCTCTGGCAAAAGTCATTTTTCTGTAACAGTGTCCAATATTCAGGCCAGTCATAGTTAGAATCTTTCTCGTCTTGACCATGTGGAAGTTTGACAATTTCTGCTTCTTCAGAATCTTTCTCATCCTGACTATGTGCAGATTCAACGATTTTTGCTTCTTCAGAATCTTTTTCGTTTTTACTATGTGCAGATTCAACAGTTTCTGCTTCTTCGGCCTTCCTTTTTTTACTAATCGGCATAATGAAACTACTTATTTTATTCATTTTGAAGAATGATTACACTGATTCAAGCTAGATTGATAGTGAACAACTACCAAGCACTTTCCACTTCTGTTACACTGAAAAACTAATATAGGAAGCGAACTGAGTGCAACATCCTGTTTCCAATACCAACATATGAAACAAAAAAGTGTGATACCAACTTACGAGTTATAAAACAGGAGATTTCATACGTGAAGACAGTTCCATCTACCAGGAAAAATAAATTTTACTCTGAATAAGTATATATTTCTTTTAAAGATGAGGAGAAAGGTCCCAGTACTGCATACCATTGCATACTGCCAGAAAAAAAGCACTGGGTATAGTGATCATACCATTAAAGGTCTAAGAAGGTCCTTGGGGTATTAGGAAGTTAACACTGGAAGGAGTAAGAAAACAATCCACATATTAGGACGGGTGGGTCATTTTGACTCGTTGCTTTATCTTTTTTTTATTGTGTGTTGCACTTTTCTTTAACCAGATTAAGATGTCAGTTAGCTATTAATAAAGAATTATATACTATTGATGTTTTTATTATAAAAACATCAATAGAAGCCTTACTAGCTTTATAAAGTAATGTTAAAATACCCAATAAATGTCTTCTTAACTAAGAAGCCGCCATTTGCAAAGATAGAAGCAATGGTTTCAAAAGCATTTGCTGATAGGGAATTACAACGTATATAAGAGAAAAATTTGCGTCTAGATCGTAACTCGCCTCGGTGGCTCAGTTAGTAGAGCACTTGGCTCGGAAAGCCAAGGGTCCCGGGTTTGAGTCCCGGTCTAGGCGCAAATTTTTCTCTTCAAATATAATTATATACTAAATAAGTCCACTGCTGTGGTCTCGAGGTAGCGTGCTGCCTTGTCACACAGTGGGCCCAGGTTTGATTCCCGGTCAGGACAGGCTA
The DNA here is from genome assembly GCA_030220185.1 of Diploptera punctata. NCBI lineage: Eukaryota > Metazoa > Arthropoda > Insecta > Blattodea > Blaberidae > Diploptera > Diploptera punctata. The sequence continues at coordinate 1,024,257 of JASPKZ010008128.1, forward strand.
CTGGGTGAGTTTTTTCGGGGTTTTTTCTCATCTGTAAGACAAATGTCAGGAAGCTTAGGGCCCAACAGTCCCTGAAAATCATCCGGCCATCATTATCATCATCATCATCCTTCACCGGTGTGGAAAGCAATGTAAAACTACCACAACTATAATTCCCTAGTAAAGCTGCAAAGCATAACATGAAAATGCTATGATTGCAGTGAAAGACCTGCCCTTGGGAAGAATTACTATGGAATGGAATACTAAATAAATCACTAATTTTGTTACATTTAGAATATTTAAAGAAACATTTGTACTGGCAATGTACGAGGGTCATACTGAAAGTCATGAGCAACATTTTTTTAAACAATCATAATATTTATTTTAGACAAACCAAGTACACCATGTTAATCTACAGACTTTTGTGCTACTTTTCAACATAGTCTCCATTTCTTTGCACACATTTTGTCCAGCTTGAAAATTCCCTTATGGTAGAAGTCCGTTCCAGCTGCTCGAAGACACAGACGCACTGCTTTCCGAATATCCTCCAGCGTCTCGTAGCGTTGGCCTCTCATCTGCTCCTTCACAGAACCGAAAAGATGGTAGTCGGAGGGTGCCAAATCGGGACTATAGGGAGGATGTGGAAGAGTTTCCCACCCAAATGTCCTGATCTTCTCCACAGTGGCACGAGCAGTGTGAGGACGCGTGTTATTGTGTTTGCAGAAAGATGTTCCTTCCAGGGCGTTTGTCATGCAATGCACAACGGGGCTTCACAAGTGTCTGGATATAGCGGGCAGAATTTATGGTTTGTCCAGGTTCAAGAAATTCAACCAGAATGCAACCTTGCACATCCCAGAAGACGCTGCCCATAACTTTCCCAACAGATTGCACTGTCTTCGCTTTTTTCTTTGATGGCGAATTCAAGTGGTGCCATTCCATACTCTGGCATTTTATTTCAGGCTCATAGTGATGAAACCAGCTTTCGTCACCTGTCACAATACTCGTCAAAAAATCATCACCTTCATTTTGAAATCTCCGAAGAATGTTATGGGTGATGGTTCTTCTCTGAAGTTTGTGGTCTTCACTCAATAAACATGGAACCCAACAGGCACTAACTTTTCGGTAAACTAAGCTGTGAATCATTTCTTGCACTGCACTGTGTCCTACTGCAAGTTTTGTAGCAATTTCATTCACTATGATATGCCTGTCGTCTCTAATGAGCGCATCAACTCTTTCCTTGTTGCAATCCATGGAGGCAGAGCGTGGGCGACCGCTACGAGGCTCATCTTTGATACTCGTGTTCCCATCTTTAAAATGTTTCACACCCCATCTCCTAATACTGCTGGCACCCATGCAGGCATCTCCGTAAGCACATTGAAGTCTTTGGTGAATATCAACAGCAGATTGTTCCTCTTTAACAAGGAATTCAATGACAGCGCGCTGTCGAAACGAAAAATTGATGTCTGCCATTTTGGAAAACACTGCGTGTGGTTACATGATAGAAGCTATGATGCCACAAAACGGCAATGTTGTGGGTATAAAGTCTGTAGATTATGATCCTGCAGTTGTTTTTGTTACATTGTTGAAATTTGAATTTTAACAATGGGTTGCTCACGACTTTCAGTATGACCCTCATACTATACAAATGGGAGCAGCTGTTTATCAACAGAAAGATTTGGGCCTGGTTGGAAACAATTAATGCAATTTTGTATAAAATTATTCCATATTTCAGAAGCAAGGGCAAATTTATCTGTAGTCAAGCGCTGCCTGTGTGTTGCTCTGATGTCAAATCAGAGGTACTTCATGATTTCTGAAAATCTGTACCTCGCCATAGTTTCTGCAAAAATGAATGGACCACAAGTCTTACTCCAGAGACTCTTTCTCGGCATTGATCATGTACCATATACTCCACGTGTATACAATATAGCAAAGAAGATATCTAGTTCTTCCAGTATGGTAGACCATGTTGGATTTACTGTTAAGTGAACTTCCTCTTCTGTAAATCGTTTTATATGCCTCAGAATATTCTTGCTTATCATTAGATGCCAGATGCTAAGAATATGTTCCTGAGAGATATTCCACTTTGCATAAGGAGTTGGACCACAGCTCTGCCAAAGAATATTTTGATTCCACTACAACCGGTTTCATCACTAACAATATCACAATGCTAGTAACTCATCTTCAGTCCTCAAATACTATCTTTTAGCCAAAATAAAACAATGAATTATTCTGTGGACTTCATAATAATGTAAACTGTATAAGTTCAACTTGACACTGAGATTATCGACTCTCAACTGAAATATAAAAACATGTCTTTGAAACTTGACAACACAAAAAATATCAAAATTTACATAGTATATTGTGTTGTTGAAGCAAAATTGAATTATTCAGTTCATGTTTCAATGTGTTATGCATTGTAAACTGTTGTTATAACATTTATATACTATTGAAAAATAATTTAGGGAAGTAATAAATATAGTAGGGCTTCTTTCAAAGTTAATATTATTCGTTTTTAAACGTCTTAATGATGGACAAATTATATTTGAAAAGAAAAATATACGCCTAGACTGGGGTTTGAACCCAGGACCTTTGACTTTCTATGTTAATGCTCTTCCATCTGAGCCACCTAGGCCTCCAATCTAAACGTGTATTTTTCTCTTACACATAGTTAATTCCCTAACCCCAAATGCTACGAGCCATTGCTACGATTTTTGCAAATGGCGGCTTCCTTATTAAGAAGACTTTTTATTGGGAATTTAAACATTACTTATAAAGCCAGTAGTGCTTCTTTCAATGTCAATATTATTCGTTTTTAAACATCTTAATTATGGACAAATTATATTTGAAAAGAAAAACATACACCTAGACTGGGGTATGAACACAGGACCTTTGACTTTCTATGTCAATGCTCTTCCATCTGAGCCACCTAGGCCTCCAATCTAAATGCATATTTTTCTCTTACACACAGTTAATTCCCTAACCCCAAATGCTACGAGCCGTTGATATGATTTTTGCAAATGGCGGCTTCTTTATTAAGAAGACTTTTTATTGGGAATTTAAACATTACTTATAAAGCCAGTAGTGCTTTGTCTAGGCGTATATTTTTCTTTTCAAATATAATTTGTCCATCATTAAGATGTTTAAAAACGAATAATATTGACATTGAAAGAAGCACTACTGGCTTTATAAGTAATGTTTAAATTCCCAATAAAAAGTCTTCTTAATAAAGAAGCCACCATTTTCAAAAATTGTAGCAACGGCCCGTAGCATTTGGGGTTAGGGAATTAACTATGTGTAAGAGAAAAATACGCATTTAGATTGGAGGGTGGCTGAGATGGAAGAACATTGACATAGAAAGTCAAAGGTCCTGGGTTCAAATCCCAGTCTAGGCATATATTTTTCTTTTCAAATATAAGTAATAAATAATTATAACTGAAATAAAAAAGAAAATAATAATGTTATAATGACTTGGGTGAAAATGACCCAGCTGTCCTTAAAGATAGAAAGACAAAAATCTTGTATTCTCCTATTAGTACATTAGTAAAAATATATACCTAAATAGATGACTGGGAGCTATGAAAAGTCATAAATTAGCTTTTATAACTAAACATTATTACGGCCAACAGCACGAAAAATAAAAATGATTTGGGTCAAAATGACCCGTCCATCCTAGTGTTAAGGCTCTCACCTTTCTAGACAATTGGCATGAGATGTACAGTCCTGTGTGATGACTGTCTTTGCCTCCAGAACAAACACCTGATACTTAGTTCCACTAGAGGCTGAGTCTACTCCAGGGACATGGTGCTGCCAGTTTAAAAATCCTGACCCGACTGGGACTCAAATCCCTGACTTTACTGCTTTTAGCATATTGTCTTAACCAATTATACTATGGTGATCGTGAAAACAGCTGAAGATGGGAATGATGTATTTCCTGATGCTGCAGTTCTGTGTTAAAAAAAATAGATATATGAGGTAAAAAGAATTCATGATTCATTTGAGGTTAATCAGTGTAACATTACTAAATGTATAGGCCTATTTCTGAGACCTGCTGCTTCAGGTGAAAATTTTTATCACATCAAGTTTTGGAAGAAGTCCCTATAGTTCAGAAAACACTATTCTTAAGTAAAAATCTAGAGCACATTTGCCTGTGTCACATAACCTGACCAAAGTATTTCTTTGAACATCCCTGTCACCTTCCTTCTAAACCAGGCAACAGCAGTTAATATTGAGGTATGCTTAAGATGTCCAGACCAAAAATAATATAATTAAAATAACCTCAAAATATAACTTCCTAAAATTAAATATTAATAAAAACATTAATTTAATTCTTAGTGTTTTTATATATTTAAATGCTTCCACTGACTACATTTTACTTCAAATCGACACAGAAGAAGGGCTAGTTATTATTTTATGGAACAGCTGAGCCAAACAGTCTATTAGATTTCCCAAACCATGTTTATGTTAAACCTCAGTGGAGTGCAGCAAGCAACTGACTGCGCCATGCGTATTAACAATATAAATGAGAGGACAAAAAGTCAGTCAGTCACAGGACTCAAATTAACTAACTCACTGGCACTATCGAACCCATAGGTTCATGGCCGTGCAGACATAAGCTCTCCATATATCCCTATCCTGAGCTAATGTTTTCCAATCAACCCCTGTGTAACCTACTTCCCTCAAATCATAGTTAATATTATTCTCCCACCTCACTCTTGGTCTTCGAACTAGGCGTTTTCCCTCTGGTTTTCCTACAAGAAGCTTCCATGCACGCCTCTCATTCTCCATTCGTGCGACATTTCCTGCCCATCGCAGTCTACGAGACTTAACTGTTCTCATTATATCTAGCTTCCTATAAAGACCTTGTAATTCATTGTTATGCAGTCTTCTCCATTCGCCTGTCTGATCATCTCTCTTTGGTCCAAAAACTTTCCTAAGAACTTTATTTTCAAATACTCGTAATCTCCTTTCCTCCCTTAAAGTAAGAGTCCATGTTTCGCATCCATATAATATAACTGGTAGAATAATAGTTTTATGTATTTTCAGTTTAACGTTTTTTGAAAGTAGTTGGGAAGTCAAGAGTCTCTGCAATGCATAATAGCACGCATTTCCAGAATTGAACCTATGTTTAATTTCCTTGAGTTTCACATTCCTGTTTGTGATTATTGTTCCTAGGTATTTGAATTCAGCCACTTCCTCAAAATTTCCCTCATTTGTCGTTAGCTGTCCATTTCCATTATATAATGCACTTCTATGCGTTACCATATATTTAGTTTTTTAGTTTTATTGATATTTATTTCCAGTCCCAATTTCTTAATGTTACTCAGTAGAGTGTGCGTGTTAGCCTATAGTATCTCCTCGCTATCGGCCAATAGTACTACATCATCAGCATAAACTAACATTTAGTTATAGGCCTTCTTCATCCTATAAAGATTTAATGGCATGCTCTAGTACAAAATTAAATAGTAGAGGAGATAGTGCATCTCCTTGCTTCAACCCATTGTGGATTTTAAAAGTATCCGAAAACTGTTTGCCTACACGCACCCTACCCTTTGTGCCATTTAGACACATTAGTAAAGTCTAACTAACTTTTTAGGAATTCCGTACTCCAGCAGGAAACTATATAACTTCTCCCTCTTAATTGAATCGTATGCCTTTTTGAAGTCTACTTATAGTTGATGTACAGTACCATTATGTTCCCATTTCTTATCTAAAATCTGTCTTAAGCTAAAATCTGATCTGTTATAGACCTGTTTCTTCTAAATCCTCATTGATGATCTCCTAGAATGTCGTCAATATAAGGAGTAAGTCTGCTGACTAATATATTTGTTAGAATTTTGTACGAATTTGAAAGTAATGAGATGTCCCCATAGTTGTTGCAATCAGTTTTATCTCCTTTCTTATAAATTGGTATGATAATCGATGCTTTCCATTCATCTGGAAGAGCCTCTTTATCCCAAATCATATTAATCCGTCAGTGACGCACCCTTTTACTCGCTTTCCTACTGCATGGACGGAGGCCATTTTAACATTTTATTATTCCTAGAACACTGTTTTATATAAACGATCATAACTTTTTTAAATATCGATGGACTTGAACAAATTTTTACTTGTTAGCTCAGAAATGAATGCGAAATTTAATACATACCGTATGGAGTTCAGTAGCCTTTATAAACTATTTAAAAAAATTTTGAAAAATCTGATTTTCTCTCTCATGTACACATTTTTACTAAATAATTTGATTTGCTCACATTGGACATCCCTGTTTCTTTCTGTGAGACACAAAATATATTTGTGTGGCATAGTGCTGATTCATTTGTAACTTGTGTATACAAAACAGCTGACATAACCAAAATCAGAATGGATATTTAGAAGAGTGAACTCAAGCTCAATCTTGTGTCAAAGCACTAGCAATGTTTATACTTAGAATCTGAATTATTGCTTGGATTCATATAAAAATTCTACAGCAGTTATTTACAACTACATAGACCATAAAAACAATTTTCTCTTATTTTAGTACTACTAATTTTAGAAATAAAAAATCGCATTACCTCGTAGTTGAGCTTGGTGTGATACAGCTCGAAACACTCTTCAATACACAGACCTACGTCACATTCCTGACAACAATAAACATATGTCTTTCTTCTCCCATGTTTGGTACAAACAACACACCTCCTTTGAGGTTTCAATTTATCACTTTTAGGGGTAATTTTTCTGATGAAGTGTCTTTTAGGTTACAATTGGCCATAATTACATTTATAAGTCACGACACCGCACCTCAGACTGAATCCGTGAACCATGATTCCTTGTAAGTAACGTCTATTTTGAAAGAGGCAAAATAAATCAGGTATTCCCCTAAACAGGTTGATTTATATATCAATTGATAGCCTGTATATCATTTTATCGACCTGAAAAATTAGATTGTGTATAAGTTTATTAGAAGCCCTACAGAAAGCAGCACAAAGCTAGGTCTGTGTGCCATCGAGTGTTGAAGAAAGAAACTACTTCAACCTCAATACCACATGAAAAAAATGTGATCACAGCTGATTCATACACTTAGAAAGCTAAGATCTTAGGCTTCAAAAATATGTTGTTCACATGCAAATATAAGAATATACAGCAGTAAAAAACTAATGAAAAGTTCGCGCGCATTTAGAGATTTAAAAAAAAATAATATCAAATGAAATTTTAAACAAATATTATTTTTATTCGTATGTCCTAAAAGCTCATAATTTCTACGTTAAACACAAATAAATTACATATTTGTAGCTTCAAAAATGTACGATCCAGAACAAAAAGAAAACACGCCTGCATAGGTCTATACCACATAGAGATGTCGGCAATATGTGAAGAAGAGAGGGTCTATACCACATATGGATGTCGGTGCTGACGGGTTAAGCAACTGGCATATCTTGTCCATCAATTTTTCTCCCCCTGATTTTATCAGTTCTGCTGGGATCCCATCTGAACCTGATGCTTTGTACAGCTTCAATTTTTCTATCACCATTTCAACCTCTAATGTACTTGGTTATATGATTAGCACATCTGCTGTCTGTAAATTATCCTCTTCAATATCTTGTTCTGCATGTACATTTAATAATTGATTAAAGTAACTTTTCCACCTATGTAATATACTCCTGGAATCTGCAATCATATCCCCATTTTCATTCCTAATTATGTTTGTTCTAGACTGAAACCCTTTCTTCTCTCTCCTAATTCCCTGATATAATTCTCTAATGTTCCTATTTTTGGCATTCGTTTCAAGATCATTAATATTCTCTCTCAGATATTTCCTCTTTTTACTCTTTAGTGAGCTCGTTGTTTCCCGTCTAACACTACCCAATTGCTCCAAATTTACGTCATTTGGCTCGTGTAACCATTTCATTTTTGCTTGCTTTCTTATCTTTAAAATGTTGGCACATTCCTCATCAAACCATTTATTGTTTTGCCTCTTTTTTAAGTAACGAATGCTTTCTGATGCTGACAATTTAATAGTATCTCTTTATTTATATCAGTTTCTTCTTCATTTGCCACATTGTCATCTGAAGATTTCAGTACTTCAAACTTATAAGCAGTTTTAATTTTGTATACTTGCCGCATTTCATCATTTTTCAAGTTTTCTAAATCAAATTTTTCAGAATCTTTAGCATTTGTTCCTCTCATAAGCGATAGCCATTGTCTGATTTTCATCCTGACCAGATGATGATCCAAAATGCAGTCTGTCCCTCTAACTTGATGATGCTACTGTGGCAGCGTTTGTCCACTAATACGTTATCTATCTGGTTCGAGTTTTGCCATCTGGAGACGTCCAGGTGTATTTATGAATATCCTTATGCTGAAATGTTGTGCTCTTTAAATTGAGATTTCTTGATGTGGCAAAGGTGACTAATCTAACCCCATTTCGTTACTATCTTCATGAAGACTGAATTTGCCTATTGTTGGTTTGAATATATCTTCCCACCCCACTTTTGCATTGAATTCTCCTAAGACAATTTTGATATGATATCGTGAAATTGTATCAAATATGCATTCTAATTCTTCATAGAACTCATCCTTGATCTTGTCATCTTTATCTTCTGTGGGAGCATGTACATTTATGATTACAAAATCATGCTATTTACCCTTTAGAATTATGTATGATATCCTATCACTGACAAACTTAATATCTCGGATAGCGGATAGGATCCTCCTTCGGATTAAAAAACCCGTTCCAAATTCAGGTCTTTCTGCACCCCCGTAGTATAATGCAAATCTTTCGGATTCCTGACTACCTTCTCCTGGCCATCTAACTTCCTGTAAAGCGACTATATCCAAGGGTGGTTTATCTAATTCATGGCTTAGTACTTCTAGCGCCCCGCTATTGTATAAAGTCCTAACATTCCATGTTCCTAGGAACATGTCCCTATATTTGAGCCTTTGGCATGGGTTCCCTTAAGTAGTCCCCACCTGGAGAACCGAATACGGGACTATTTGACCTCCGGAAAATTTTGAACCCATGTCTGCATTTCTTGATGGTTGTATTTTTATGGTGAAAGATCGTCACTGTTTCGACCTAGGTACTTTTTCGTCTCGCTTATCACCTTCGAGCAGTCCAGCATGGGTAATCCTATCGGCAGCAATGCTACTGCTGGCATAGGTCTCGGGATCATTTAAACATACAAGCCACTCCACCACGACAAGGTGAAGATACCATGGAGGGTCACGGGACTCTAGCAGGTGAAAATAATGACTTTGCAAGTAAATGTCATCAATAATTTTTTGTTAATTATGTATCGATAACGTAGAATCCAAGAGGAAATTTTAATCCATCAATTATTATGTTGTGTACAATAATTTTTATTTGTTTTCATGATCATAGCTTACAGTTAACAATTATAGGACAAATTTAAGATATATAGAACATTAAAATTCAATTAATATGATTATATTTACGACTAAGGAGAACCAAAGTATTATTTTAACAAAAGAGTTTGTGAAATAAAAGTAATTAATTTGACATAATTATTAAACAACAAATTGGTAAAATTCTAATTATTTTATTTTAGGAAGTATTATTTTGAGGTTCTTTTTATCAAGTTTTTTTTGAGTATATATATCATCTTACCTCAATTTAAAAAAAACTTGGTAAAATTCTATGTGTTTTACAGATTTGGGATATGACAAGTTCTATCACTAATATTAGATTAAAATAATGCACATTTGAAACATTATTTTATAGAATCGGGAAATTTAATCTTTAAAGATAAATATTACGTCATCAAAATTATTCCTGTGTCAATTTCAAAATTTTCACCTCGGTACGACATTTTCACAGAATCACTCTATGTTAGAACAATGCTCATAAATAAAATGTGTCAATTTGCTTTTTGTTGAAATGATCCAATTTAGCAAGAAAATAGTGAATATAGAATAATTTTGGAACCTAACAAACTTGTTTCATTTTACTTAATTTATCATTCTGCTAACATTATCAATAGCTTTATGATATGTAATGGAATTTTTGTGATATTACAGTATGTTTGTTCTGAAAATTAAATTCTATCTATTTTCATAATCTTGTTTTGTCAGGAAATAAAATATATTACTTATCATGGAATGTATTGTTTGTTTTCAGCTAATTCACAACTCCGTTGTTGATACAAGTGTGGTCTTTCCACATAAATATGGCCCTCCACAAAAAAGAGGCTTAAAAACAATTTGTCGTGAATTTCTCAATAAAATAATACAAGAAAGTGGTAAGTTGTATTCTATTCAATCTTAACTTTATATTCATTGCTTTATATTTACAGGATAAATTTATCATAATTTTATTACATGAAAATGTCAATATATACCCCTAACTAAAATTCTGCTGATTTAATTATTTTGAGAACTGTCCTAGCTGATTTTTTGTTACTTCTGTATTCCAAAAAGAGACAGTGAAAGTTACATTAACACTGATATAAAAGAGCTGATTAGAATTTACTTAGAATTTTTCTTAAAAAGAAAAAAAAAATCTTTTGCAGTAAGAAATTATAGCCCATTTATTAAAAGCATTAGTTTAAAAAATGTTTTTCAGAGATTAGACCATTCTTAAATATTTTCTACTTTCTTTATAATGTTAACATAACTTACAATTGGATTTTAAGGGACCTGGAAAACCGTAATTGTTTCTTGTACTGTTAGTTTTTCCGTGAAGAACCTTCTTGGGCAATCAATCATTTTACATGTCTGAGCCATCTCATGCTCTATGATTTCATAAACATTGCAATATCTTCTCCATCACTGAGCTTCTAAATCTCCCAATTCATTCTTTTTCTTCACGCTTCTCTCTCCTATACTAGTCCATATATATATCGTAAAACTTTTTGTACAAAATTCTTGTTGGGGTTTCATAAGCTTTTCGCATTGTCCATGTGTTTGCTCCATATACATCTATAGGTCATAGTACTCTTTTATAAATTTTGAACTTTCTATGCCTCAAAAAAAGTGATTATCTCAAAAGATTCGTATTACATTAGCATGTTTTGTTGTCTGCCATTATTATTTTTTAGAAATGTTATCAGATAATGAAACATTATCAGACAATCAGAAATGTTATCAGGACAATTCTAAAGTCTTCCTGGTATTTTGGGGGGTATAGAGAACAGTGACCATGAGACATGGCAGAAACATTTGTATCAGATTTTAGAGTATCTATTAAAGTTTTGCACATACGTTAAAGAGAGGGCATAATGTAGTTGGTTAAGATAGTATGCTACAAGTCAGAAGGTCGAGGGTTCAAGTCCCAATATGATCAATAATTTTAAACTGACCTAAACCATTTGGCAGCATCATGGCCCTGATGTTGACTCAACCTCTAATATAAATGAGCACCAGATTTTTGTTCTAGGGGTTAAGGCACTCATTATGCATAGCTGACAATCCATCTGATGTCAAGTGCCAATTTTCTAGAAAAGTTGGAGTTTTAACCTCCTTCTGACCCAAGTGCCTCCTAAGGCCTGTAATGGGATCACTTAACCTTTTGCAAACCTTACAGATGTGACAGATATCAGTCGTCAGTCAATCTCCTCCCATACCACAATCATTTTATTTAAATTACATCACCTTCTAAATGCATTTGATGTCAGTAGTAAAATTTACAAGTTACTCTATGGCACTAATTATTGTAAGATTCTCTGACCTCAGATATAAATTTTCTTACCATGTCTCTCATGGCTATTATTCTATAGAATTCTGAAACCCCAGGAAGATTTTAGATTTGCCCTATATTTCTTTGTATGTATCTGAGCCAAGATGACAAAACTATCTTACTCATTCAAGAATATAGTTGCCAATTCTTATTGTACATTCAGGGTCGCATGTTTGGGCGCATTAGACAGTAAAATGCCTTCTCTGCTGAGCAAGTTGTATGCTAATACGATTTTGCTTACTCAGAAATCTGTTCATGCGATAATAATTGGTTAAATTTGTAAGCTACCTGCGGAGGTACCTTACATGAGCAACTCAAATTAAAATCCCGAAGGGAACCGAACGGGAACCGATGGTAATCGATGTACTTTGCTGCTTTATCCAACATTTATCCAAGATGTCGGACCTTGAAGACTTCGATCATGTTTTCGGTATACACGGAGAAGAGGAATTTGATAGAGTCTACCAAAGAATTCAACTGGAAGAACAGGAGAATTGGCGTAATATTGCGTGTCGCAGACGTGTTTGTATACGGTATTATTTGCGGGATGCAAGCATAAATGCATTCCTCTATAGCAGACGAAAATAACGGAAGTGGTTTTATCGCTGAGAATTCTGGGTAATTCGTTGCCAATATTACGAAAACGTCGACTCTCGTGCGTGACCGATAAGTCGGCCGTTAATTCGTTCTCAGCAATTGCTCACGGTGAATCAGCTCACTAGTGATTGGAAGTAATTTGAGTAGAGAGTAATGTTCTAACATACGACCCTCAATTTCTTTAGATGGAGCATCACATACCGTATTTAGTTTAATTGATTTACATATAATGGAATTTAGATATTATGACATTCAAGAGACTTGAAAATTATGTTGTAAACAATTGTTGTGATTGATGTGTATTTTTTCTAATACAAAGTAGGTGATAGTATAATGCAAATTTTAATGCTATTTAGTCACGAATTCTGAAAAGATTGAGTGCAGGACATTATGTAATATTTTAGTTGCTGTAAAATTATAGGCTTTCCCGACCGGTGTCTTGATTATTGTTATGTGGTCTTGTGGGCTAAATGGCCATGGACAGTTTCGTTGAAAATTGACTTTACATCTACTACTGCAGTAGACATCCTCAGGAGATTCTGTGTTCACAGAGAGCATAGAGAATCTCTAGAGGATGTCTACTGCAATTAGACATCAATGTTTCATTGAATTTCAACAAAACTGGAAAACGATCATTTAGCCCAAAATACCAACCAAAGAAGAATTTTAGTTTACTCTTCTAAACATACAATATTAATGCAAGATTTAATTTTAAATTAAAATATTTATGTCATAATTTCTATAATGTACTCACTAGTAGTCAGGGTGAATTCAATCAGTAATTTTTTGTCTATACCCCAACCTTATCCAACACATACTTTCCAAATCATGTTCTACTTCCATAACTTCTTCCACAGTCTGCTATTAGTACGTCATGTGTTCTAAAATTTGTGTGTTGTATCTCGAAACAATCTCCATAGTGGTACAATGTAAAAATTGGTATGGAAATAGCACAACTTACCCTTTTCTAGCAAAATTCTTTCACTCATTGTTTACACAAAAAAGGATTTTGCCAACTGTGCTGTAAAAGTTAATTATATTTTTACTTATGTCCATCCAATGTCCAGGATTATAAACTATCTTACGTAAAACCATTTTATTTCCTCCTCCCAATGTGACATACTTCCTGAATGGTATTGTTTTCTCTTGCTTCTTTCCAACCAAAATTCTGTTTTCATTTTTGGATCATTCTTATTATGCTTCATGTCTGTTACAGTTCTAGATTTTGTATTTGCATATTAGGTAAAGTCACAACTCTTGTTACTCAACATTGCGCTCCTTCTGTTTTTTCAAAGTAACATTGTTTCTGTTGAAATTTTATAGGAAAAATCACTATGAGAATTAATTTAAAATAAAATGCTTTATACCTCACCTCATATCCAGTCTTCTAATTATACTGGCTTCAAACTTTGGGCAGCTTCATCTTCAGTAATCTTTTGTCGACAAGAAATATAAGCATTTGAATTTAAACCTTAATTGTTTCTATTACTCTTAAAATACTGTTCTCAAAAATTACCAGTGCCTTCTCAATATGTATATAAAATGTTAGGCTGTTGTGTTTATTTGTTTGTTTATGTATATGTACAGTGAGATCAGTATAGTATTTAACAGCAAACACAGAGTTTGTGCTGTGCGATGACGAAGGCTTACACATGCAGACATGGGACTTGGAATTTGTGCTGACTAAGCAGTATGACTTGAAATGTGTGCTGACTCAGCAGTATACGAGTACATCCCACGCATTCACGGTCACAGTCAGATAGTGTAACTCTAGTAGATAAGGTGCTCGGTTAATTTGCTTGTAAACTGAATGGCATGTGTATAATGTAAATTGGATGATGTGTGCGTAAGTGTAAACTGTATAATGGCTAATAATTTTTCTACTGAACAACGTGTATTTATTTATCATCAATATTTGTTAACTCAGTCTGCCAGCCAAGTACGAAGACTTTTTGATACATGATTCCCAGGTGTAAAAATTCCGTCACGTTCAACAGTCCATAATCTGTAGAACAAATTTTATAAAGAGGTGTCCAAAATGTATGGACAACGAAGGTGAACAGTTCCAGCACCTGCTTCAATAAAGTTGATAAGTATGACAATTTGTAAAATAGTTACAAAAATGTGTGTGGTTGTATCACTGCGATCCTACGCTGTCCATTCCCCGCCACGAGTGCATCAGCAGTGTATAGTGAAATCCCTGCGTCTGCTGTCCAGTGCTATACTGATCACATTGTATATGTATGATAAAGGTTTTTTCAGTTTTCCACGTCAAAGATTCAAGATTGGCCTCTGGTTCCAACATTTCAACTTGATCCCACATGTCATTGCGTTACGTATATCCACAAAAATCTTCAGTAAAATATATATAGTAGTGGTTGCGTGGGACTGGTAGAATTTCTTCAATCTAACTGTTTACACAGAAATTCCAAATATTCTTTATCTCCTTTCTAATTCTTCACTGTTTAAGCACATATGATTTTTCAGCTTTGAATCTCTCACAAACAATATCTATCTCATTAATTTACGAATCAAGTACCTCATAATGTGATTTCCCATATTTAACTATGAAAACTTTAAATGATTTTTAACTCAAATGGAAACCAGGCAATACTTGCAGGACTAGAAATCAATATTAAAAAAAACTAAATATTTGACAAACTTAAACTCCGATGTTGGAGGAACTAACAGAATATTATATGGAGCGACATTTGAAGAAGTACACAATAGTAAGTACTTAGGATCCATGGTATCCAGGAATAATGATATATTAATTGAAATAAAAGAAAAACTAGCAGCAGGTAACCAATGTTTAAGATCTTTGAAAATTAAAATAAGAACACATAGTGTATGGCAGTAAATCCTGGACCATATCAGAAAGAACTGCTACAAGACTTGCCACCTGGGAGAGGAAGATCTTAAGGAAAATATATGGTCCAATTAAGGATAAGGGTACCTGGAGAATAAGAACTAACCAGGAAATATGTTACCTATATAAAGATAATGATATAGTTATAGATATTGAAGTTAGACATATCGAATGGTTGGGCCATATTTGCAGAATGAACAAGACATGTTTGCCCAGGATGATATCAAATGCTAAGCTGGATGGAAGGACAAAATTTGGGAGCCTAGGTTATGATGGATGGATGATGTACAGGCGGATCTACAGAAGATTGGAATAACAAATTGGAGAAATAAGGCCACTGACCGAAGAGAATGGATGGTTGTTATAAGGGAGGCTAAGGTTAAACTAAAAGGACTGTCATGCAAATGATGATGATGATGATGATGATGTCCAGACTCTTGTGAAGCTCCGTCATGCATTGCATGACAAACGACCTGGAAAGAAGTTCATTCTCCCAACACAATAACGCACATCCTCACACTGCTCATGCCACTGTGGAGAAGATCAGGAAATTTGGGTGAGAAACTCTTTCACATTCTCCCTACAGTCCCAACTTGGCACCTCTGACTACCATCTTTTCGGTTCTGTGAAGGATCAGCTGAAATTCCAAAGCTACGAGACACTGGAGGATATTCGGAAAGCAGTGCATAGTGTCTTGAAGCAGCTGGAACAGAGTTCTACCGTAAGGGTATTTTCAAGCTTGTAGAACGATATGTGCAAAGAAATGGAGACTATGTTGAAAAGTGAAAACACAAAAGTTTGTAGATTACAATGATATACTTGCTTTATTTAAAATAAATAATATGATTTTTTTAAAAAAATGTTGTCATGACTTTCAGTATACCTCTCATGTATATATATAAAAAATAATGGAAAATGGTAAAAAGGGGCTTAATTTTTCAGGTGAAATTACGTCTAGGAGTCTACTCCCTAAATCCATCCCCAAATGATGTATTCATTGTTGTTGTTGTTATTATTATTATTATTATTATTATTATTATTATTATTATTAATATTATTATTATTATTATTATTATTATTTTTGCTAACCTTTCATCAGGAGTAAGCTAACTTACTCCCTATATAGAAGATCATCAATGTGGATTTAGAAGAAACAGGTCTACAACAAATCAGATTTTTAGTATAAGACAGATTTTAGAAAAGAAATGGGAATATAATGGTACTGTACATCAACTATACGTAGAATTCAAAAAGGCATACAATTCAATTAAGAGGGAGAAGTTATATAGTATCTTGCTGGAGTTCGGAATTCCTAAAAAGTTAGTTTGACTTATACGAATGAGTCTAAATGGCACAAAGAGAGTAGGGTGCGTGTAGGCAAACAGTTTTCGAATACTTTTGTAATCCACAATGGTTTGAAGCAAGGAGATGCACAATCTACTCTACTACTTAATTTTGTACTAGAGCATGCCATCAAATCTTTAGAAGATGAAGAAGGCCTACAACTCAATGGTATTAATAAGCTGTTAGTTTATGCTGATGTTGTAGTACTACTGGCTGATAGCAAGGAGATACAAAAGGCCAAACGTACACACTACTGAGTAACACTAAGCAATTGGGACTGGAAGTAAATATCAATAAAACTAAATACACTACTCAAAACAATTAGAGGAACACATGTTTAAACCAAAACACGATAATGAATATTGAAACAATTTAATGTTTGATCTTTTGTAATTATAAATTCAAGATTTATGTAAAATTAGAATAGACATTCAAACAATATTTTCTTGTACAGTATTAGCAATATGAACAAGTTATCATTCGTAACAGAAAACAAAGTGGAAATTTGAGATTTACAATTTTTGGAATCAATGTTTCCATGATTATTTCAACACTCAGTACTTAGTGTGTCCTCCGTGAGCTGAATGACTGCATTACATCTACGAGACATGCTTCGCAGAAGCCTTCTTACAGAAACTTGTGAGATTCCCTCCCATTCCTTAGTGAGTGCATGTGAAAGTTCTTCAAAGTTCTGAGGTACAGCAGGACGCTTACGAACAAGTTTTTCCAACTTATCCCACATATGTTCGATCAGATTTAGGTCTGGACTGCATGCAGACCAATCCATCACCCAAATTTGGCATTATTGCAGGACATCTCTGGTAGCCTGTGCTGTATAACGTCTAGCATTATCTTGCATTAGAAGAAAATTAGGGTCCATACCATAAGCAAAGGGTACAACATGTTGGAGGATAATGTCATTAATGTAAGTATCAATATTCATGCGCTGTGGGACAACGACAAGCTCTGTCCGATATTCAATAGTAATCCCAGTCCAAACCATAACCGAACCACCTCCAAATCTGTCACGTTCAATAATTGTGGCTGGATCAAAACCATCACCAGGAGTCTCCATACCCGTGTATGACCATCAGAACCTGTTAGATGAAATCTTGATTCATCTGTGAATAATACACCCTTTCATTGGCGGAGCTGCCAGTTGACATGATTCTGAGCAAATAGCAGCCGGGATTCTTTGTTCTGATGTGTTAAACTAGGGCTTTAAAGGGGATTCTAGACCTCAACCTTGAATTTCTCAGTCTATTTCTTAGAGTCTGATCAGAAATTACCGTCCCAGTTGCTGTGATTTTGTAGATCTCTGGCTGTAGATTTTCTTCTGCGCAAAGCTGATAAGACAAGAAATCTATCCTGTACATCTGTAGTCTTTTTCTTACGACCTTGCCCGGGTCTCCTCTTGTATCCATGCATCTCTCTATATTGACTCCACAGCCTATGGATGACGGAAGGGCTAACATTAAGTATCCTAGAGACATTGTAAATGGAACGACCATCTTCAATCAACGCAACTGCTCATGAAACTGATGTTTCATTCACATGTCTCCATTGCTCTGTATTAGCGTCAGAGAACACAAAAATAACAGATTGTTCTTCAAACCTGTTTTTAAAAAACTGAATCAATACAAACTCAGCAACTCTTTCAGCACTCTTGGAATTTCACTAACATATTCAGAAAAAAAATAATAAAACCCAGAAGATCTTCAATCTGATTTTAAACAATACCTGAACTCAAAACATCTGACACTCAAAAATTAAATTCTTACAATATTTATTTTGTGGCTTTGGTTTAAACATGTGTTCCTCTAATTTTTTTGAGTAGTGTATATGGTCACACATAGAAAATCATCATATAATGGAAAAGGACAACTAATGACAAATGAGGGAAATTTAGAGGAAGTGGCTGAATTCAAATACCTAGAAACAATAATCAAAAATAGGAATGAGATGCACAATGAAATTAAACATAGGCTCAATTCAGGAAATGCGTGCTACTTTGCATTACAAGGACTCTTGATGTCTCAACTCTTTTCAAAAAATGTAAAACTGAAAATATATAAAACAGTTATTCTCCCAGTTATATTATATGGATGCAAAACATGGACTGTTACTTTAAAGGAGGAAAGGAGATTATGAGTATTTGAGAATAAAGTTCTTAGGAAAATTTTTGGACCAAAGAGAGATGAACAGACAGGTGAATGGAGAAGCCTACTTAACAGTGAACTACATTGTCTTTATAGGAAGCCAGTTATAATAAGAATAGTTAAGTCTTGTAGACTGCGATGGACAGGACACATGGCACAAATGGGGAATGGAAGACATGCATGGAAGCTTCTGGTTGGAAAACCAGAGGGAAAACACCCAGTTAGTAGACCAAGAATGAGGTGGGAGAATAACATTAATTATGATTTAAGGGAAGTAGATTATACAGGGAATGATTAGAAAAATTAGCTCAGGATAGGGATGTTTGGAGTGCTTATGTCCATGCGGACATGAACCTAAGGGTTCGATAGTGCCAGTGAGTTAGTTAGAGTTCATCTGAAATGAAACAATTTTATCTTGTGAATATTGTGCACTTCCTCCTTATTTTCCTTTCAAATATCATTTTTCATAAGTAACGCCACGAGTGATTTCCAATTTATCTAGAGAATTTGGAAATCAAGAGTGGCATTTGTTAGGACTATTTAACAAATAAAATTAAGCTGTTTACTCACAAATCATTAAAGCTTTAAGAATTATCAACCAAGTTTTTAAACCATCAAAAGTGCAGAGACACACAAGAATGAAAATCTATAAAATTCTCGCTAGACCCATAATCTGTTTGGCAGTGAAGCTTGGACCATCAGAACTCAGGATGATCGTCATATTACAGCCACGGAGATGAAATTTCTGCGACGAACTGCAGGTTATAGTCTTCTAGACCACCAAAGAAATTCAACAATAGCCAGAGAGTTAAACATCGTACCTATATCTGAATACCTCCAAGAATATAGAAACAATTGGCTAGCCCATATTCAGCGCATGGATCGTCACAGAATACCAAAACAAATTCTTCACTACATTCCTCGGGGCAGAAGATCTGTGGGTCGACCTTTTCGGAGATGGCGGGAGACCATAACGGGCCACTGGGCCTAATACTTGAAAGGACGATGATGATGATCATTATTTAACTATAGTTATTTTAAAATATTTATATATTTAATGTAAACGGTGATGTTTGAAAACAAATGAGAAACGATTGGTATGCTTCATCTGCTTCTTTTGTTTTATCACTGCAACCAGATCATACTATTTATTGCCAAAGGAACGCAATATTGTAAGAATGCTCTCTAGTGGAGAAAAAATGAAACACATCAAACTGTATATTAATTAATTTCTGATGTCGTATGATGTAAATATGACAATTATATTTTTCTGCATTATTACCTGGGAAAAATACATTTAAGAAAGTGCAAACAGTGGTTTCTTTTTTTTTGGTGGTATAATCAATTGCTACAAATGTTTTTATATTAACTCCTGCAAGTGCTACATGTTACATCCATGCACTATATGTACAATCTGGTTGCCGTATTCCTTATGGAGTTAGTCACTGCAAAATAATGGTCAGACATGTTCAGAATATTAAAAAGGAGGAGCTTTTTTTAATATGGTAAATTTAATGTAGATAAATATTTGGTGAAACACGACTGTGATTGGTTGTAAAACAGAAATCATTGAAACGTGATTGGTCATTGACTCCCATTTGGGGCATGAGTTAAATAGTCATTTTAATATTGATATTAATTATTTGAAAATTTCCGTTGTAAAATAATTTGGAATTTGTATTTTGTTGTTTACAGAAGGAGGACATGATAGTGCAGAGGATGCAAGAGCTTGCATGGAACTAATGAAATGGAAGTTGAATCAAGCCTTTTAATCTTATTCTTCATTAACAATTAATTTTCAACATAATTAGTAATACATGTTAAGATTTAATTCTTAACAGATAATTTAACTCAGTTGCAGTGTTTGCAGAAACGAAGTCTGACTAGTGTAGTAAGAACTTTATAGTTAAGACTTTCTTATGAAATACACTCATTTTACTGCTTAGGTAGTATAAAAAATAAATTTTATATTTTACATTTTGTTATACTATAGTTTCCGTTATATTTTACAGATCAAAATCCAAGAGTATGCCAATGCCAAATTTCCAAAACTAGGATTGAAAAAAGAATTATGTCACGAATGATTGGTATTTCTGAATTGTTTTTCTATCATTGAAACTCTTTGTTTTCAGGTGCGCAGTTGAAAAGTAAATAAATATTTTACTATATTTTCATTCTTTAACAATTTGTTTTTCATATTATTCTTCATACAGGGAGTCTCAAACAAATAAGGTAAAAATTTACAGATTGTAAATTCTATATTTGTGATGCCCGCAATATGCTATTCTGAGTATTCGTTTCCTACCTCTTCACTCACAGTCCTCTACAATCTATATAATTTTAAATCTATTCTTGTGAGACATCCTGTTTAAAATAATATGAAAACAAATTGTGATAAAAGATTGGAAAGTAAAGGGTTAAAATATTTTTCAATTGCTCAACTGAGCACAAGTGTTTTATTACTGGGTAAACAATTTGCAACATGCATGTATATATCATTAACTCTTAACATGAATTCCACTTTTATTCTCACTTTGGAAATTGGGTACTGTTGTAGTCTTAGATTTTGGTCCATATTTAAATATTAATATTAATTTAGTTTTAAACATATTTGTAACATTTTCTTCATTGTTATTTTTTTCCTTATTTTTATTTGTTATCTTAAAAATTCTTGCTTGTTTACTGATATGTGAATTCATCTTTTTGCATATCTGTGTAATTCACAGGTAAAAGATGAAATTCCACTATTTTTTTTCTATTGAGTCCAATGATTTATACATTTAGAATATCTCCTGTTGATGGAATGCAAATTTTAAAATATATCATTCGACGTTACACTTTTTTGTTTATTTGGGAGGGGTTTGGTTGTTGATAATTGAAGAAAAAGATAAGATTTTATACTCAATTTAAGAATAATAAATGTAAAATTAAAAACAATGCATTGAATGCTATAACAGTATATAATTTAAAATTTGAGATAGATGAAAATACAATAGGAAGCAACATTATGAAGTGTCACTTAATAAATAAGTTTGTTCTGCATTTTTTTTTTACTTCATTTAGTTGCTTACGTTAGGACACATGTTTTAAAGCATATTTGCTCTATCTTCAGTTGGTACAGACTGATTTTTCCCAAGTTGTCAGCCCTAAATCTTGACTCCTGCTCCTTCTTTCTGTGGCCCAAAGAACTTGCTAATTAGGTTCCTCTCCCCAGGAATTTCAAAATTCATAATTCTCTCCTTGTAGATTTTTTCCCATATGGTGAGTCTGTTTGTGTTTTCCATTTTAATAATTTTGTGTTTACATCTATTTTTGTGTTTTTCTGACCAAACATGAGCAGCTACTGCAGATTTTTCTACTTTTTTTTTTTTTTAATTTCTTATGTGTTCTTTAGTTCTTATGGTTTGTTTTCCCTATGTATATCTTAATCACAATTTGCACATTTTATTTGATATATTCCTAATTTTTTATTATCATCAATCTTTTAATTTTAGTTGGTTTTTATTTGCCTATTTAGGCTATAATCCTTATTTGGTGCTAACCTGATATTAAATTTAAAAAAATTGGAATTTATTGTGTGTCCATGGGTAATATGTGAATTTCCTGTATTACACTTTCTTTGGTTTTTCTATTTGAATAGTACTTTCATTCCTTGAATTTTGCTTTAAAGGAATGAAACATTTTGAAAATCTGGCCATTAAAAATTCTCTCCAACTAGTAGAAAAATTAGAAAAGATTAAAATAGAACCTGCAGATAAAATAGTTTCTTTTGATGTCACATCATTTTTCACCAGTGTTCCAAAGGAGGAAACATTAGAAATTTTGATCAATTGGCTAATCAAAAACAATACTGACCAAAGGGAGTAGGGAAGATTATTTAAAATGAACTGAATTATGCGTCAATCAAATGTTTTTCACATACAATGGAAATTTCTGTATACAAAAGTCAGGACTATCAATGGGTAACCTTTTTTTTTGGTGAATTTATTAATGTGTGATTTTGAATGCAAGATAACAAAAACACATCCTCATATGTTCATATGTTGCAATGTTATTGCTATAGTTAAAAAAACACACACAGTAGATGCCTTAAAACTCCCACACAAGAAATGAATCAAATTCACATTAGAAACAGAAGAGAATAAACAATTATCATTTTTAGGTCTGAAATTACATAGAAATGAGGGAAAAAAAGAAAAGAAAATAGAATTTGGCAATCATAGAAAAGGCTCATAGACAGATAACTACCGTGTATCTCGGCAGATAAGGCGACCTTCAGATAAGACGAGGTATAGATTTTTGTCAAAGTTTTATAGTTTGAGCATATATCTGTCCTATAAGGCAACCCCCAAACTATCAACGGGCTATGAATTTAGTTTAGATCAGCGATCATTACTAGTTTACTGTATAGCATATACAAAATTACCATATTCGTAATTTTTCAAATTAAATTTTATGTTACATATTGTTTTTATTTTAACCCCTCATTATGAAAAATAAATACATTTTATTTTCATTCAACCAGCACACTGCTACACTTTCAATAAGTTGTACTAGCGCATGAGATGAGACCTGTCACAAGGAAGGCGGTAGAGGGGAAAGGAAAATGTTATGATAAGGAAGGAAGACTTACTCATGAGAAATTTCTTGTTACGCTACTATCAAACTCAAAGATATAAGTTATCCGCATATTTAAATGTTACACAGTGCCCTTTGCATCATGCATAGTAGTAATAACACTATATTAATAATTAAAAGAAACAACACAATATAAGCAGTAATGTCCATGTTTATTTACTACACAAAACAGACTGCAAAAGAATTGATTAATCGGATGTTATCAGATCTGGTTTGATAGTAGCTGTACTCACTGGGATTCACTAAATCTCTAATGGTTCCCCCACATGTCAACTGATCGGTTTGTCACCGTTCGTCATTACATCAGTCGTAATCAGTGGTTGCATTGTTATTTGTGTGCCGTGTGTTCAAGTAATTTTTATTATTTTATTCCAAGTGTAAACATCAGAAATTTGATAAAGTGTGAGTCTAATTATGGAACCAACAAAAGGAAGGAAATATGAAGCAAGATCTAAGTTAAAAATCATAAAAAAGGCTAAAGAATCAAACAATTGTGCTGCAGCAAGGACTTTCGATATAACAGAGAAAATGGTAACAGATTGGAGAAAGAATGAAGATACTATTAAAAAAATGCCAATGAAAAAATGTTCTATGAGGAGAGGTATAGCTTGCTGGCCAGATTTAAAAAATAATGTTGCAGGATGGGCAGAAGAACAGAGGCAGAATTGTTATGTTGTGACAAGAAATATGATTAGGGCTTATGCTCTGAAGTGGGCATGTGCTAATCCAGAACAAGGCAAAGAATTTAAAGCAACAGTAGGTTGATGCGATCGATTCATGAACAGAAAAAATCTAGTAATACGACAGAAAACAAAAATTGCACAGAAATTACCTCAAGATATTGACCACAAAGCCATGAATTTTCACAAGTTTGTTATTCGTATGAGGCAATAATACAACTTTCCATTATCTAATATTGGAAATATTGGTGAAACACTGATGAACTTTGACATGATAAACAATAAAACTGTGGAAAAGAAAGGTGTAAGAACTGTTCAAGTTACAAGTACAGGTCATCAAAAGACCAGGTTTACAGTGGTATTAACATGCATGGCAGATGGTCATTTTCAAGAGGAAATCTACACCTAAGGTAAAATTCCCAACAGCCATTTTCGTACATTTTCATGAGAACGGATGGATGGACGATAATGGTGTAAAATTGTGGATGGAAAATGTGTGGCAGAGATGGCCAGGTGCTCTATGAAATCAACACAGTTTGTTTGTGTGGGATATGTTTTGCAGTCACGTAACTGAGAGCACTAAAAATCACTTAGCACAGAACAATACTAAAATTGCTGTCATACCGGGTGGTTTAACTTCAATGCTACAACCTTTAGATGTCTCTCTGAATAAACCATTCAAAGATCACATGCGTGAACAATGGAATAACTGGATGATGAGTGGCGAAAAGTCGTATATGAAAGGTGGAGCAATGTGGGCTGCATCACTTGATGTGTTGTGTGATTTCGTAATCAAATCATGGGAAAAAGTAAAAGTGGAAACAGTGATCAAATTGTTCAAAAAGTGTGGGATTTCTAATGCTATGGATGGCACCGAGGACACTCCAGTTTCCTTTCACTCTATCAAAAGAATTATCTCAAATAAATATATCAATAAACTTAGAGAAGAATACACCACCAAAACATCTGGAAAGGAATGGGAAAATCTACAAGCTTATGACATTACTACATTACAAAGAAAATCTGCAGTAGAAACATTCAGACTGCTAACGGGACATGACTGCCTGAATAAACACCTACACAGACTTGGCATAACAGATTCATCTAAATGCCCTTTTTGCAATTTAAATGAAGATATGGAAAGAAACCATCTCCTCCGTTGTCCAGCTTTTGTAAAAGAGACCAACCTTTCTGCTAAATATTGGAGTGCAAGAGAGTGAATGATTTCATTATCAAGTGCTCGACATTAGATAGCAACCAACCAACCAACAATTTGTTATGGGATACTGATAGTGAAGTGGAAATTGACTCGCTAGATACAGAATGGGACACACATGACGAGCTTCTCAACATTGAAGGTGAGGATGTACTTAAGGAGTTATTTGCTGATGATGATGAAGAATGTGAGGATTTTGCAGGATTTTAAATACATTGGTGAGTTCTTTTTTCATTTTATGATGGTTTTAATTTATATAAATTTCAATCTAATTTTTTTGTATCTGTCCTATAAAACGACCCTGGATTTTGGGAGCTTTTTTTATGGTTCAACTATCGTCTTATCAGCTGAGATATATGGTACATTAAATAAAAAATGTATTCTTCAATAGTCTATCACATAGATTGGTGAATATACCCCTGAACAGAGAAAATTACGAGTTAGAGAAAAACACTTAGTTGAAGTGGCAAAAGAAAATGGTTTTGAGGAGAAAATGATACACAAAAAAATTGATAAGTACAAAAAACAAAAATTAAGGAATGAAAGTACTCCTCAGACAGAAGAAACAAAGGAAATGAAAATACAGGAAATTCACATATCACCCATGGACACACAATAAATTCCAAAAAAAAAAAAAAAATTTAATGTAAGATTAGCACCAAATAAGGATTATAGCCTAAATAGACAAATAAAAACCAACTAAAATGAAGTGATTGATGACTGTAAAAAATTAGGAATATATCAAATAAAATGTGCAGATTGTGATAAGATATACATAGGGAAAACAAAGGGAAATTTAACCATTAGAACCAAAGACATAAGAAATGTAAAAAAAAACAAAGTGAAAAACCTGCAGTAGTGCTCACGTTTGGTCAGAAAAACACAAAATAGATGTAAACACAAAATTATTAAAACAGTTAGAAAATACAAACAAACTCAACATATGGAAAAAATCTACAAGGAGAAAATTATGAATTTTGAAAATCCTGGGGAGAGGAACCTATTTAGCAAGTTCTTTGGACCACAGAAAGAAGGAGCAAGAGTCGAGATCCAGGGTCGACAACTTGGGAAAAATCAATCTGTACCAACTGAAGATGAAGCAAACATGATTTGAAACATATGTCTTAATGGAAACAACTGTATGAGGTAAGAAAAATGCAGACCAAACTTATTTGAGGTAGATAGTTATGTCACTAAAGTATGTCAATAATCTAACCAATTTTCTGTCATTAAACATCTGTGCCCAGAATGTCCTGAAGATATCTCTCGCAAATGGAGATGAAATGTTTATTGTGAATCCAAGAAAAATCGACGGCCAACCTTCTTACCAGAAAAACTTGACTGCAAGAATTCATTCTCCAAAATGTTTTTTTTTTAAGAGAACAGAATATTTTATCTTAGTTTTATGATAATTCTAATTATCTGGAATGTATAATATAAAAAAAAGTTTTATGTTTTTTTATTATTTTAAAAATTGTAGTATAGTTATATGTGTACACTAATTTTTTTTTTACACTGTCACATTTTATAGCTTGAAATCAAACTTTTGTGTACACATAATTGAATACTTAATGCATCATATGCAGATTCGATGTAATTAGAGTTCTGGTATGAAGTGTAATGTACTGTATGCATCATTACACAAAGAAATCCCATGAATGAAAGAAATGTCTCCCTAAAATTTGGACATAACTTTTTGTTGCACATACCATCATAAACTAAATATATTTACTAGTCTTTTTTTCCCTTTAATTTTACTCTTAAATCATCTTCGTTGATTGTACTGACAATCATTGTTTTCGTGTCTCCTTTGGGCACAAATGCTTCGTTTATAACATAGAGTGTATTGTATAAATACTTTTAGGGAACTATGCTTGTTTCACAGTAGAACTTACATTTTAACAGAAATTATGTTAACAAGATTCTTATGTGACACAATACATAAATAATACTGTGATAAACAATAGTTTTTAAAAATCTCAAATCATCATTTCCTGTAGGAATGTGGACAGAAATCTGGGCTCTAATTATGACATTTTGATGTTTTTTTATGATACACTATGCAATATTTCCATTATTGTGACAGGTATAGAAAACATTTATTCATAGTTAAATATGGGAAATAACATTGAGGTTCTTAATTCGTAAATTAATGAGTCATAATGTTGGTTGAAAATTAGAGAGATGGTTCTCTTGAAAACTAGTTCCCGTGATTAAAGAAACGTGAAATATGAGGTAAGATATAAAAATGACTCATTAACTTATAGAAAACATTGTTTGTCTTAGAGTTTCAGCATTATTATTTTTTATGTTAAAGGTGTTAGTGTTTAAAGAAGCGTGAAATATGAGGTAAGATATAAAAATGACTCATTAACTTATAGAAAACATTGTTTGTTTTAGAGTTTCAGCATTATTATTTTTTATGTTAAAGGTGTTAGTGTTTAAAGAAGCGTGAAATATGAGGTAAGATATAAAAATGACTCATTAACTTATAGAAAACATTGTTTGGGGTGTTAGTGTTTAAAGAAGCGTGAAATATGAGGTAAGATATAAAAATGACTCATTAACTTATAGAAAACATTGTTTGTTTTAGAGTTTCAGCATTATTATTTTTTATGTTAAAGGTGTTAGTGTTTAAAGAAGCGTGAAATATGAGGTAAGATATAAAAATGACTCATTAACTTATAGAAAACATTGTTTGTTTTAGAGTTTCAGCATTATTATTTTTTATGTTAAAGGTGTTAGTAGTGATGAAAAGTGTTTGAAATGGCTGTGAAATTATCTGGTAAATCTGTTATTCTAATTGAAAATTTTGCATACATTCCTTGTCATGTAACCAATATTTCCAGTATAATTGTATTAATTTCTGGTAATTATTAAAAGCAGTAAATAATTTATCATGAAATTGGGTACACTTTTGGAAATTTGAGTTAAATGATAGAATATAATTTGAAAGATGTTTTATATGTTGATAGGGGATTTTTTAAATGAAAGGTATGTGCACTGTTTTAAGAGGGAGGGAAAGGAAAATTATTACTTTTTGATGTTCCAGGATCCCAATCAGAATTTACACATAGTATTTTGTAGAATTGGGCATTTTTTACTGTAATTTCTTTTGTTTTTTTTTTTCATCAACATTTTCTTATTATTGATAGCACTTTTTCAATTATTGTTGATATTAAAAATAAGTAATTTGAGGAATGGCATTGCAGATTTGAGTCATGCAAAGACATAAGAAACCAATTAAAATTATGGTTCCTGTTGCTACAGAATGTCTCACAGGTATCCCTCCCAAGTTTATGGTAAGCTTTCTACAATGCATCTCATTATTTATAAGTTGATTTATAATTAGTTACAATAATGTATTATTTGGTTTATAAAATGGGGACAGATGTGATTTGAAACAATATCTTTATGTTTAATAAAAAGGTAAAGTGATCCCACAAGTGGCACTTGATGTCAGCCCTGCATGACAGCCACCTTTTCCCCAGAATAAGCATATGATACTCATTTTGGTTAGAAGCTGAGTCAACCCAAGGGCCATGGTGCTGCCAGAAGGTTTGGGTCAGTTTAAAAATCCTGACCCAATTGGGACTCAAACCCTCAACTTTCCGGCTTATAATGTATTGTTTTAATTAGCTACCATATGGCATGCCCCCTTCAATACATTTTTATTAATATTTATATTTATACTCTTAAACCAGTTTTAACTGCAAAAATATGTTCCTGCTGATTAAATTTTGCTAGAAGTTAGCTTCTAAAAATAATTTTCAACTGTTACATAGATACTAGTAAAATTCATGATGATTTTCCGTTGAGGTATTAGTTCACAGTAATATAATGTACTGTTAAAAACTCTAATATAGTTACCTTGTAGGTCCATCTCCTCAACTTAAGTTCTTTTAAAACTCTGTAGGCCTTTTGGGACTAGTCCCATCATCAGCAGAATGCATTAGGTCCGTTCTTGTTGACCCTTGTTGAAGCACTGACTTGGTTGTGAGAATTTTGTACAGAGGATTGTGTGGATTACGTGTGTATTCATTGAGAATCAGGTTGTTGTTGATTTCTCTTAGGATTGCAATTTCCTCCAGTATATTTATTCTCGTTGGAATGTTTTCTCTATGTACTATTGTGAGGGTGTTATCGATGTTATGCATATGGTGTCAAGTTACGTAAAACATGTAATTCAAGCTGGACACCATATGCATAACATCGATAACACCCTCACAATAGTACCTAGAGAAAACATTCCAACGAGAATAAATATACTGGAGGAAATCGCAATCCTAAGAGAAATCAACAACAACCTGATTCTCAATGAATACACACATAATCCACACAATCCTCTGTACAAAATTCTCACAACCAAGTCAGTGCTTCAACAAGGGTCAACAAGAACGGACCTAATGCATTCTGCTGATGATGGGACTAGTCCCGAAAGGCCTACAGAGTTTTAATAGAACTTAAGTTGAGGAGACGGACCTACAAGGTAACTATATTATAGTTTTTAACCGTACATTATATTACTGTTACATAGAGGTAAGATTTGTCATCTAGTAAAGATAGCTTGACATATTCATATTTAGATTAAAGGTCCTGGTGAACTAGGTTACCATGGTTCCAAGGTTCATGGGTTTAAATCTGACTGACATTGATGGATTTTCATGATATAAAAATCCTGAGTGTGGGTTCTTTCAGGAGGGAACTAAGAAACTCTTGAGTCCCATGTCATACATTTACGACATGTAAAAAAAAAATAACCCAAGGACTGAAAAAATATGCCTATGTGATTTTTTTTTTGGCCCTTTAATGTCCAAATCTGAACAGCGACTCTGATTTTGGCTGTGGAGTGATGTTAATTAAAATAACATTTAGATCTGTCTCCATTTTCTTATTTGTCAACTATTTATTATTTACATTAGCAATTTTTTTATAGTTAAGCATAGAAAATTATGAAATTTTTCACTTATGGTAAAGTATAATATTTATATTAAGAGTTTGTAACTGAAATATTATGTGCAGAATATTTGCACTATTTAAGTATATGATAGGTAAAAGGCATGGTCTGATAGACAAAAATGTTTTAAATTGGATCCATGTCAACAGGGACACAATTATATTAATTGTACTTAACTTGTACATACTGTACATATTGTACATACTGTAAATATTGTATGTTATTGTGAAAGTGTGAATGTTAATGTTTCCCAGTTATTAATTATACTTAGAAGTGGAGACAACATAGGGAAAATGCTTGATTTCAGACATCTTTGGTTTTAAGTAAAGTTAATTTATACACCAGTTTAAAAAACCAGAAGAGAATTATATATACAGTATGTAGGCCTAGCTAGTAAACATACAAAAAGTGTGTACTTTATGTATAGATAAACATATTGTATACTATGGCAACATTTCATTTGTAAACCAATTTTAAAATGTTAACATAATTAGATGTATCAAGGGGTATTGTAAATAGTAAATATGAAAAATATATATATTTCATAAATTAAAGAAACTTCCTTTGAACCAAATGTTAACTTGAAGCATTTTCCTTGGTCTGCCTTAAAAATCAATTTGTGCCTTTATAACTGGGTTTTTGAGGAATGAAGGTTGTGTGTTATGTGAAATATTAATAGTAGATAGATGGTTTTCTTTTTTGCAGTCAAATACCTCATTATAAACAAATATTATTTAATTAGTATGTAGTTTATGGATTTTTTATATGTGGTGCTGTATTATGTTCAATAGAAACATGAAATTACAACCTGTTCACTTGCTATGGTGTTGTAGGATCCTTAATTTGTTATAACCGAGTTGCCATACCATTGGACACAGTATATCGATTCTCAGAGGTCATAAATTCCTCTTTTTTTGTTAGAAATAAACTAAAGAGTTATATATGTGAATGACAAAGAAATTTACATTCAGGAATTTCTTATTAGGCTTTCAGGAGAATGGGTATTTGTTCCTTTGCATGATAAGATGAGAGTTTAATCTTCTTTAAGTTCTTAGCATGTCAATTGTATGTGCAATTGAACATTAAAATAGTATTCATAAATTACAGTTGATATTTTTACAGTGTATCTAAGTATTTATTGTAGGTCATGAGTTCAAAAAATATTTATATTTTTATCTATTAAAATTTGTATTGATTTAAGAATGTCATATAATGTATGATGAGACTAGAAAGCAGATTATATGCATTACAAATTATTTATTGCTTGATATAATTCATTTTATATAAACACTTAAAAAAACAAAGGTATGAGTTTAATAGTGATAATTATTTTTAAAATTCTCATTAATTTTTAATTAGTGGTGTTTAGCATTAAAATTGTACTACAATTTCACTTTAATTTTCTGACAATTTTTGCACAAAACTACTGATATAATGTAATGTGTAATGACTCAATTGAAACAATTTTAATTAAATTGAGTTTACATGTAAGTACCACTGAGAAGCAGAGTTCAAAATCTTTATAGTCACATTTATTTTACATCACATCATCAGTGATACATTTCTTTATAGTTGCCCTCCTGTCTATTACAAGTAATCAATATTTAAATAAAAAGGTATCACTCTCAGCATTTGAAATTGTAACCAAAGACATGAAGGGACTTTTCACAGAAATTGTGTTAAGTCTCGCCTATTGATTTCAATGCTAACAGTGTTGCAACAATATCAAACTCACCTTCATTAGGATGGCTTAACTTCTCAACAATGGTACAATGTTCTCTATTACAAAGCAGTATATAAAAATTAGCATTTTTAAATATATTTAGTTTGTTGAACACTGACATTACATTATTTAAATCACGTTACCTGATTAAGTAAGTAACCTTAAAAGCTCAAGCAAGTGATCTAAAGCTTTAATTAGTATTATTATTATTATATGATCACTGTTTTTAGTCATGACTGAGTCTAATTAAGATATAATCTTTCGACAGTAAACTTTCAAATTTTCTTTCAGTTTATGTCTATGTTCATTGCTCCATACGTTTACTATTTCTACTTTCGAACTGTCCACTCTAATATTTCACATACAGTTCTCAGTGAGCTAATTAGGGTAGAATAAAGGTGAGCCACAAGTTTTTATTTAGATTGAAGGCATAGTATAGGTTTTGTTATTAACCCACAATTATTGCGGAAAAAATTGTTTATCTTTATAATTTCATGGGATTAGGTATCATTTAACCAAGTTTAGGTGGGAACTGAAAGCTTTTCACTAAAAAATCAAATGCATCAAATTATAAAGAAGGATATACCACTGAATTAAACCGGCTAGACCATCGCTTCAATACAGCCAATGGAAATAGTTTAACTTCTAAATATCATTGGTTTTTATTGAGATATTGCCCATTTACTGCTTCAAGTAATGTACTCGGGGCACGCCGTAGCATAGTGGTTAAAGCACTGCGCTACAAGCCGGAAGGTCGAGTGTTCAAGTTCCGGTGGAGTCAGGATTTTTAAACTGACCCAAACCTTCTGGCGGCACTATGGCCCTGGGATCGACTCAGGCTCTAACGGAAATGAGTACCAGATGCTTGTTCTGGGGGTAAGGGCAGCCGTCATGCAGGGCTGACAACGCAGCTGACATCAAGTGCCAATTGTCCAGAAAAAGTGGGAGCCTTAACCTCCTACTACCCCAAGGGCCTCCTGAGGCCTGTAGTGGGATTACTTTTAGTAATGTACACATGCCTAATATAGTTAGTGGCACTGTCCAAAGTTTCTAAAAATGCAGAAACACAGTTATCACTGTGATCTATTGTTTTAACACAAAATATAGAAATTAGCTTATCAGAAAGAGAGTCCTTTATTTTTGACTTTGTTTTTCTTCTGCACACTTTGGTATACATTGTTGCATCAGCCTGCCAGCAGTAGGTAAAACCTCAGAGAATAGAATCTATTTTTTATCCAAGATTTCAAAGCAGGGTAATCTAATTTCTCAAGGGGAATGTTTTCCAAAAATTAATTCATTTTTAAGTTTCAAATATGCAAAGAATTTGATATATTTTGCTTTAGACCTAACTTCAATTCTGTTACTAATTAAAAAATATGTAAAATGTGCATTTTTTAAATATTAGTTTTAATAAGTCAAGCAAACATTTTAAGCAACATTGCAAATGTTAATAGTGGCTTCACAAATATTTGAAAATGTGTAAATATAAATTATAAATCAAACAAATCACAACATAATAATAATAATAATAATAAGTAATACAATTAACTGTAATATCATCCTTACCTTCGTGAACATTTCTGTTGTGTCCATACTCAGTCCAGTTTGTCTCTCTTTGCCTTTAACTCAGCTTGAAGTGTTCCTTCGATACTGAGTTGCCTTTTGGATGGATTGTTCACTTTAATCTTCTCTTCCATTTACTTTATATGACCCTCATATTTTTTATGTACTTTTTATGAGAATAACATATCTTCCTTTGAATCCTTGCATTAAATATTTGTAAAATATTTCTCATCTTTTCTCCCAAAACAGTCCCCTCCCGGAGATCTGAATGGGGGACTTTTACTCTGGAGTCTTTTGCTTTGGGAAGCATATTGAACATCTTTTGTAGTTCATTTTGCATTACCCAGAGTGCACCTGCTAGTATTACCAGCGGAGGCGAACTACATTATACTCTTTTTTTTTAAGAAATGTTTAGGAGAAAAGAAATGAAAAGATCCCCTAGGCCTCGAATACTCTAATACCATCAGGTTCGAAGAAAACAAGAGTTCAGTCAAGGGAGACTGGATAGGAAATTTGAAAGAACAAATTGGTACATGGAAAGGAATAAATACCAATTTAGGTATAAGAAGCGAAAGAAGGAGGAAAACACAAGTAAGTGGAAGTAATAATTTTGCTCAGCTTGGGCACCTTGTGGTCGCCATCCACATATCCCCTAGATGGGGACCCCTGTTGAAAAATCTAAACAGAAATGTTGTTCTACAATGGATTCCAGCACATTGTGGCGTGGAAGGTAATCAGAAGGCTGATATGCTTGCAAAAAAAGGTACACTCATCCAACAGAGTAAGATCAATTACCTATCTTACAAATCAGTACAACTCTACACCAAAATGAAAATAATATCCCATATAGCCGAACAAAACAAAATCCAATGTGAAACCAAGATATGGAAGACATTACTAGAACCAGATACAATACCAAACAGCTCCCGATCAATTGCAGTTGCATCATTTCGTCTTTAAACTGGTCATGATTGCTTGGCAGCACACTGCATAGAATTAAGCTACTAGACTCTCCACACTGCATAGTATGCAAGGACACAAATACGATAATAAACAAGGATCACTTGATGTTCTGTGCCGATCTTCAGAAAATAGTTGGAACACCATTCCAAATTGCTGAATATTATTGGGAAGCCCACAAGCGAATGATGACAAATCAAGAGCTTCAGAACATTTGAATACTACTATATTTGTAAAATTTCTTCTTCTTCCTTCCAAGTATTAGGCCAAGGCCTGTTACGATCCTATAGAAAATTTTCCCTCCAGCATTTCATAGGACGGCCCAGTGATCTTCGTCCAGGAAATTCTCGTATAAGACTTGAAAACATAATAATAGTCCCTTCGATTGGTTGCTGGCTAAAGGAAGGCAAGACCAGTGATGGGGCTGCTATCTTATAGCCTCTGGTCAGGCTTTTCTGGAGAAGAAAAGAAAATAAAGGAAAGAAGAAATGGAAGAAAGGAAAGACTCCCTAGCCCTCAGATGCCATAATAGCGTCGGGGTCGAAAAAACAAGAGTTAACCAAGAGAGGTTAGATAGTAAAGTCAAAAGAGTGCAAAACACAAGTAAGTGGAAGAAATGTTTTGCTCAGCTTGGGCACCTTGTGGTCACCATCCACATATCCCCTAGATGAGGACCCCTGTAAAATATAACATTATTAAACTTTAAAAGACAAATGTCATGTATAAGTGATTATTCACAACTCTGCAAAAAAAGGGTGTTGAGGCATTTAAATTCCAATGACTGGGTAGTGAAGTGCATTTAAAAATCTCGTACATTATAGATTAACTGCTAAATAAAGTCATGTTGTCAATCATGGAAATTACCACTAACTTTAACATTTTTTCCCATTACAAGCTTGACCAGCCGATAACAATATTTTCTGAATACCAATACAACTTTCTACAAAGGCTTGCAACTGCTTACAGTCAAGTATCTTCTTCTTCTTAATAAAGTGCTACAGTTTGAATTGGAGAATGCTTTGGCCTTCTCGACGAGTTCTTTCTACACTTTTCTATTCTGGACATGTATTCTGGTGGTAAAAACTGTAGTCAGGTTGATGAATCCACATAAATACTTAAGAAAGAGAAAATTATACTCGCCCGCTCTCTCATATGCAGTAATATTGATGCAAAATTTTGTACAAATCCTTAAGTTGTCAGGAGCAGGTAGCTGATCCTGTCAGGTCCCATAACAAAAGCAACTCTATGCAGGGAAATTCTGGGTAATTCTAAGATCTGGTCCCATTCAAGTTACTTTAACCACATTGATCATTCTTTAAGCAGTAAACAAATATCTCAACCTATCAACTTTTCCATTGAAACTTTAAAAAATAAGTTACTGTTTCTGAATTCGTGACATGTTTAATTCAGTTTCTGTGTAGTGTTGATTTTTTTAATTTGAAACAAAGAAATAGTTTTTACTCAAAATTTAAAAATAAAAAGATTTCTCATTTATTGCTAGAAAACACATTACCGTATTTATGCATGTATAGGCCACACTTTTTTTACCTAAAATATAAGCTTCAAAATTAGGGTGCGGCTTATACATGAAATAACTAGAAAACGTGCTTCATTTTAGAACAATTTTATCTAATTAATTACAAGGCCCACATACCTTACAAATACTACAACAAATGTATCAAATATGTCTGTTGTCAGCACTTATTGTTCATCACTTGATGCGTCCATGTCACTTTCATCATCACATCCACTAGATTCCTCACTGCCTGATGAGGCAGTCAACATTGCATCGTCTTCTGTCTTGTCCATGACATTAGAAATAAATGTGACTTTAAAACTCTTAGTGACCATGTCTTGTGGTATTAAGTCCCATGCTATAACAATCCATTCACAGATATGAGTGAGGGAAGGTTTCTTCAATTGTCCGCTTGTTGTCATTTCCTTGGAAGTGCATCTCCATTTGCGGTATAAACGTCGCAAATGCATTTTAAAGGGGCAGTTAAT
The DNA here is from genome assembly GCA_030220185.1 of Diploptera punctata. NCBI lineage: Eukaryota > Metazoa > Arthropoda > Insecta > Blattodea > Blaberidae > Diploptera > Diploptera punctata. The sequence continues at coordinate 1,060,614 of JASPKZ010008128.1, forward strand.
TGAAACATCAAGTGGTTGTAACATGCCAGTCATTCCTCCAGGTATCACAACCATGTCACACTTTTCACATTTAATTTTGTTTTTTACACTTTCTGTTAAATGACTTTGGAAACTGTCTATTAACATGGATCGCTGACATAAGAGTGCACCTGGCCGCCAAAACCACACTGACTTCAACCAATCCATGTACAGTTCTTCGGTCATCCATTCTTTCTCTTGCACTCTTACCAAAATTCCTGGAGGCAGTTTTTCTTTTGGCAAGGTCTTTCTTTTAAAAATAACGAAAGGTGGAAGTTTTCGTCCATCAGCGGTGATGCCAAGCATCCCGGTGCACCATTGCTTTTCTGCTCTTGACGTTTGCACTTGCACAGTTTTTTTGCCAGCCTTATGTACAGTCGTGTCTCCTGGCATGTCGAAGAAAACAGGCGTCTCATCAGCATTCCCTATTGCTCCTAGGCCATAATCCTGAATTTTCCTTAATTTGAGAACATGTTTTTGGAAAGCGAGCAGTTTCTCGTGGTACATATTGGGAAGTTTCTGCATTATTGATGTACGCTGCTGAATTACAAGGTTGTGACGTGTTATAAATCACCTTGCCCAGCCGTAATGTGCCTTAAATTCATTGCACGGGATTTCCATATTCTTGGCTATCTTAAGGCCTTCGAACTGTATAATTTCAACGGACACAGAAAATCCATCTGCCCTTGTTTTTCGTACGTAATCCAGGAGAACTCTATCTAACTGTGGATATTTCGCTTTCTATCTGCAGAAAGATTTTCGATGTTGTGACATGTTTTCAAGTTCATATTTTGTTTGGATCCACCATCGCACATTTTTTTTTGTCCACATCAAAAACTTTCTTCCTGCTGTCCTATTTCTGTGTTGTGCTGCATAGGGCACCACTTGTAGCTTGAATTTGGAGGTATTTCTTGCTCTACACCGACCCATGTTTACACACAGTGAACAGGAATGTCAATGAATACCGTACCTACCAATTGACCGCTCCTTTTACTCTTGTGTTAATGACTGAGTGGCAGCCCAAATGTACCGTTACATAGCCTGGAACAAAAGCTTTGGAATTTACAACATTGCCAGATTTAAAAGTGATGTAGGCCTACTTCATTCTATTGCTCTAACTCTTAGCAAAATATAAGACAAATATTTTTCCCTAATTTATTATCGCAAAACTTGGGTGCGGCCTATACACGCATGTGGCCTATACACACGTAAATATGATATTTTCAAAATAATCAAAATTCTAAAATATGTGCAAAAAATTCATACTTTGCTTCCAAACTTTACAGAACTCGTATAAAACATATTTGTTTTATTAATGAACAACTTTATAACATTAATTAAATAAAAATTAAACTTACTGTTTTATTTGATTTTCATATTTATTAAAATATAATTCAGTTACATCTGTTTCGGTACACTGTACCTTCTTCAGACATGTTAACAAATTATATAACTTTATAACACTTATTGCTATAGGGTTTTTCAACGTCTAGAAAATAGCATTGCTCTTATGGAGCAATTCTTGTTTTATGTGAGATAGATTTATTAGTTAATTTGAATTAAATAATTTTGTTAAATAGTTTCACCTACAACTTTGCCATTAGGTTGGGTGCCCGATTTATGGAAAAAATACCATTATGGAACGTATAATTATTACCCACATATTTAATAAAGTTACAGTGTGAACTCAATTACTGGAACAGTGGCTAACGGAGATGCCATTGTATTGTCCTCTTTCAACAAAACTTTGAGGTAATTATATTTCCATCTATTTTGCTCAGTCTGTGGCGTCAAGTGACAACAGCGTTCCCATGAGAGTAATACTATTTTATAGACATTAAAACCATATAGTAACAAAAGCTCTTTGTCTTTGATCATTTGCATGTTCTGAAATTTGTTAAAGCATTGTTGCTAATTGGAGTAATTGATACTTTATAGTTTTTTTACTGCTCTACTAATTTAACATTATTTAGTAATAAATTTTGTGAAGTAGCAGTGAGAATTATTTATTAATGGCTGTTTCTAGGATTAAAATTGAAAATAGCAGTATAAAATATTAATGATTTTTTTTACTCTGTGTGTTATTGGTGAAAGACTTGGTTAAAATGATAAAATTATAATTACAATAGAATAATTTTTTAAGTAATATGCCCTAGCACTAGGGCTTTTTGCATTTACATTGTGTTGTGATTTAATTTTTATATAACAATATAAAACTGCTTCTGCATTCAATCTGCATTCTAGTGATGATAAATTGTTGTATTAAGACCTAATACAAAGTCATATGTTTCTGTCGGAACTAAGTATCAAATATAGCTTTCTTAATTTTATAACACATTATTTCTTTCTTGATATAGAGAATACTTCCCAGGATCCCATTTTAACTCAAGGCTGCAGTATACAAGAAAAGTCCTCGTTAGTCCCAGTGGTTTTGTGGTTACCATGTTCACTTGGTTCCAAGATTCACCGGTTGAAACCCAGCTGGGGACAATGGAGTTTTAAGGGTATAAAAATCCAAAAATCCTCAGCATGGCTTCCTTCAGATAGGAAGTAAAGCCATGTGTCCAGTGTCATAGATTTATGGCATATAAATAATCTCAAGTAGGAAATAAAGAGGCCTCTGAGCAAAATATGATAGCTCTTTCATGCCCAAATTTAATCTGAGACACTAATAACACAAAGATGTTAAAGGGGATCATTAAATAAAAATACTATTAGAAAATATCCTTCCTGGCATCCATTCCTATTCTCTGGTGGTTCACGTGCAATGCAGAATTCTTATTATATTCTCTCTTGTGCAGTGTTTTGTATTTCAGATGTGGAAGCTAACTATAGATGGACTTCAACTTTACTTTTTAAGACATGTGTTAAAATTTTTCCTTACAGAATATGGGAAATATTTTTTCTTGACTAAGCAGGTCCATGACAAGACAGTTCCATATAACCAAAGCCAATTAAAGTTATTTCCGTCACTGAGAAGCAAATTAATACAAGCAGTTAAATGATTAGTATGATACAATCACACAACCTTAGTTTTAGTTTTCTTAACCATGTTTCACTGCTTCACAATTGAAGTACCTACTCAGTTGTCTTCATGAGGCTGAGTGGAAACCATTTCAGATCCTATACCTCAAAAGAAAATTTATATGGCATAGCTCAGAATCGAACCTCCAACCCATGAGATATTAGATGTGCTATTATACCTCAGGGCTGGTCTTCGAATGGCATTAGCCATTGTGCAGGGAAAATGTTTTCCGATTTAATGCTGTTAAGTTTGCCTTATTAATTATTGTTTAACTACTGGAAATCTACAACTGTGGTTTGTAAAGTTCTTAGAATGAAATATAGCTGATCTCATTAAAAGTGTATTTATTTTTCAATGTCTTCTTCCTGTGCACCAATACACTTGGTCCATTGATATTCCAATGCTTTTATTTACTCTCGAAAATTAGATAGGCCTGCAAAATACTAGTAAACTCCAGGTATCAGCTCTTCATCTCTGTCCACCAAGAAAAATGTTGAGCTTGGGGAAGAAATGGAAATCTGATTGAGCATGTTGTGTCAACAATTCATACCTCAGTTCATGTATTTTCCTCATGGGAAGAACATTTGTGCATTATCTTTCTTGATGAAAGGTTATTTTCTTCCTTGCTAAAGCCGGGCTTTATCGTGGGTTTTTTGTTATAGTTGGTCCAGGAGGTTAGCGTAGTATTCTCCTGAAATTATTTGACCAGTGGAAAGATAATCTATCAACCGAATCCCTTTCACATTCCATAAAACTGATCCCGTGATCTTTTGTGCCTTTGCTTTCATTGATTGTAGAGAATCAAACTCTTTCCACTGTTTCAAATGTAATTTTGTCTCTTGAGTATAGTAGTGGTCATGAACTGGCACAAAAATCTTGACTTTCTGTCTGTCATCTTCTGTGCACCTTTGGAGTCATTTCAGCAATGGTGACACATTTTAGCTGAGCACTACATAATCATATTCTAAGCTCTCCTGGCCATATTTAAACTCGTTAGTTAACTTGGCAATACTTGAATAGAAAGGAGCAGAGCTCCCAGTATATGAAAATTGGCTTGAATTTCCAATTGTTTTTATACCCCTCTTTATGAAGTACATTATCAATGCTCAAATCTCAGTTTTTCTCCATATTAAAAAAAAAAATACAACACAGGAACAAAAATAGAGAGATGTCTGCACCATAACTTTCCAACTAGAGCACTGATATGCTATGTATTTACTCATGAAGGATACTAATTATGTCAGAACTGGGTTATGCTAGTGGTGACCTCTGTGACGATTTTGAGAACTTTTCAAACCATCCTCCTAGTTTATCATTTGGTATTTTGGGGTTATAGTTACATACAAAGAAGTATAAATTAAGATAATTGCAGTGAATATTATTCACGATTTTATACTAAATGGCTGACAGTTTTCACATCATTGAAGTGTCTTTTATATATAAAACAATAGTAATTATATGAAGAATGCAATTATACAGCTTTAACCTTTTGAGCACCAAATTTCCCTTTTTCCAGCTGTACAGTGGGTGCCAGATTTTTTTAAATGTAAAGTACTATGCCATACTATAAAATATAAACCTATATAAAGTATAATTTACTATCTTCATGCCATGCTAAACTGAATTGAAACTCACTATTATATATTTATTTGAATGTAAGATGGTGTTGCTTCCACTTATGAAAATCCCAGGTTTGAATTTAGCATGGTGTCATCATTGAAATGTATTATCACTATCACTAAAAAAATTATCCTATTGAATAATTTTGATGGCATTATCACTAAACACTTATCATATTAAGTATTAAAATATATATGTAGTCAATATGCCCATTTCACCAATTAATGTTTTAAAATGGTCAACAAGTTTCTACAGCCAAGCTGTCATTCTCAAGACCAGATATTGACAGTCAATATCTGGTCTTGAGAATGACAGCTTGGCTGTAGAAACTTGTTGACCATTTTAAAACATTAATTGGTGAAATGGGCATATTGACTACATATATATTTTAATATTATATCACCAAGAAGATCACTTGTGTATTAAATATTAAGTATTGTTGAACATTTGGTAGGGTCCTGGGTTTGAATCATTTCCAGTCAAACAGCTGTTCTATGCCACATGATCGTCTGGCACAACACACCCATCACTGTCACTCACACCCATTCATTTATGTCTACATCACTTGCTTTACTATTTACAGGCTTGGATTGTAATAATATTCTCTTAGAAACAGGAGTACTATCACATTCGTCAAATGAATAATCATTTGATTAACTGCTACTTTCATCTTCTGATAAAACTGACACAATAAACTTGCATATTGTATTTTTGTCATCTTCCAGACGTGAAACACTGCATTTCACTGCACGCTTTAACCCTTGGCCAGGCATCTTTTCAACTAAAAATAAAATAAATAAAGAGAAAATCCTGAAACTGCAAAATTCTGTAGACAAAAAAGACCTTGAAACATGAATATACACCCTCCTTTAGAAAACCTTTTTACCACCAGCCTGTACCGTTATTATGTAAGGGATGTGCAAACACAGAACGAAAAATAGTTTCAGTAAATTGAAGTAAAAACTTCGGGAAATAAATATTTAAAATAATAAGATTGAAAATCAGAGCTTGCTGGGCGAGGCATACCGCTGTATACTCACTTTCACCGGCATACACCGGGCATGGCATACAAAGGGTTAAAAATACTTTATTTATATATTGAACAATAATTACAAAGATAAATGAGGTGCAGAAATAAAATTAAACATGTTAAACTCTGGAAATGCATGATATTATGCAGTAAGGGGACTCTTGTCATCCCAACCTCTCTCAAAAAATGTTAAAATAAAAATATATGAAATGTTGATTCTTCCAGTTGTATAATGCAAAACATTGTCTCTTACTTTAAGAGAGGAGAAAGATTATGAATTTTAGAGGATAAAATAAAGTGCATAGGAAAACTTTAGAATCAAAGAGAGATGAACAGACATGTGAATGGGGTAAAAACTACATACGAGTGAGCTTCATGATCTTTAAGGGAAGCCTTGTAATAAGAACAGTGGAGTCTCAGACTGTGATAGAGAGGACATGTGACATGAAAGAGGGGTATAACATTTTATAGTAAAATCAGAAATAAAGTGCTCAGAAGGTAGGCCAAGAGTAAGGTGGGAGAATTATGTTAACTATGGATTTAGGGAGGTGAATTATACATAGAATGATTGGAAAATATTATTTCAGGATAGGGATCTATGGAGAGCTTATATTCATGTGGACCATGAACCTCCAGATTCTGTAGTGCCAATGAGTTAGATAAGACATAATATTGATGTAGGCCTATATATAAATTTTTTTGTTAATTTATAACTGTCAAAATGATCAGTCCTATACTGCAGTATTAGATAGTATTTTAACTTAATATTTTCTTAATACAAAATATAATTTTTTTTGTTGTCAAAGGATCTTGTGGAAATTAATACAGAAAATATACAAATTGTATAAATAAGATTTTCAAAAATTTTTATTGACCAAAAAAATAGAGACTGCGAAATACATAGTAATACAACACACTAAGCATTAAAGAATGATTTCTTCCATTTCACATGATGCTGTATCTGACTGTATAACAAATGAATCTCTTGTACCCTGATTGAAAAAGTTCACTTCTGCATACATTTTACACGAGGGAAGTTTCTGTACTGTTTGTAGCTATTGTTTGAAGATTTATATAGTATAGATTTCAGTCTTTTTTTATAACTTTGCTTTTGAATGAATATATTTTATTTGATTTTCATGATAATTTGTCTTTTGGTTTATGTAATAGTACAAATGTTAATAAACATAAGAAATTTGTTTGAAATAATAGAGCAGCAATGATCATTTTATACTTCAAGAATTAAGTAAGAAATATGTGATATTGAAAATATTCTTCCAATGTAACATAAATAAATGTACATCTATATTTGTTAGTTATTTTGTTTATCTTGTATATAAATTTATTATTTTTCCCATCCCTCATTTTCCAGTTTAATTCTTTTAAGTTTTCTGAAAATTTTGTTAACACAAGGTTAACCTATTTCAAATGGAAAGTTCACTTAAAATTGTGTGATAATGTATATTGAAACATAATCAGTGATAATGTACTCCAGAAAATTGAAATAACAATTTAACTTGGTATTAAAAAAACTGAATCTCCATAGTGTAACAGACCTAGATGGACATTGGTCTACCAACTAGCTGCTGGCCTGACATCCATAGAGGTGACAATTATCTTGCCAGTAATGGGATGACATGCAGCATGGTAGGTCACCCAATTGTTATAACTGTTTTCTCAATCTGGACCCACTAGTTATTGTAGCTAGCCAAATTTCTCATGATGCTGGTTGGGGGTTGGTCCCATACAATGGACAAAATTCATTGAGAAAATTTCTTTTCTTATGAAAACTTTACCAGCTTTCATCCCATAATTCTGTACCAAGGCCTTAGACTGCTATTCCATGGCGATGAGAAGTAGCACAATCCAATTAAGAAAACTTAATCTCAAGCTAAGGGACTGTGTCATGCTAACCACATGATATCCTATACTATCTGCTGCTAGCCAGAGACAATAACCATTTCAGTCAGCCATGGTTCTCTGGACCTCTCATGCTAAGGATTTATTTTCTATAATATTAAAAAATTAGAATTATTTTATCATTACAAACTTTTTTCTAAATTATGACTTTTGGTTGTACATTTATACCTTTGTTAAATGAGTAAGAATTCTATTTTATTATATGGTGTTCTGCCCTAAGCAAGTACTTCATTGCAATCATATCATTTTCATGCTATGCTTTGCAGTTATATTAGGGAATTATAGGTGTGGTTGTTTACCATTGTTTTCCACACTGGAGATGATGATGATGATGTTCGGGGACCTTTTGGACCTCAATGAAACCTGACGTTTGTCTTACAGGTGAGGGAAAACCCCGGGAAAAAACCTCAACCAGGAAGCTTTTCCCGACTGGGAATTGAACCTGGGCCCGCTGTATGACGAGCATGAATATAGGATACTGTAGTATTATTACTCGTGGGCACGCCGTAGCATAGTGGTTAAGGCACTGAGCTACAAGCCAGAGGGTCGAAGGTTCAAGTCCCATTGGGGTCAGGATTTTTAAACTGACCCAAACCCTCTGGTGGTACTATGGCCCTGGGGTCGACTCAGCCTCTAACGGAAATGAGTACCAGACGCTTGTTCTGGGGGTAAAGGCGGCCGTCACGCAGGGCTGACATAAAGTGCCGATTGTCTAGAAAAATTGGGAGCCTTAACCTCCTACTACCCCAAGGGCCTCCGGGCCTGGTGTGGGATCACATCACATAGTATTATTACTCATTGATTTTTTCCAGTTTTGTGACTTTTACAAAGGATGAAAATTGGATGAAGTATGTCTCTCCTTAGCTTTTCAAGTATTGCTGATTACTTCTCTTTGACATGATTTAAGTGTAGACAATACTGGATGTGTTATGAATGTAGCATGTATTGCTTGATATTTTTGTAAATTGGTGACATAATTCTAGAATCCATAGTTCTTCATTAGTAGTACCATTCCATAGGTCTAATATCACTAAGATACACTATCAAAAAAAAATTCAACACCCTCACCCTAAGGACAACATAATTTTACTGACTCATGCCCTAAATGGGAGTCGACCAATCACATTTCAATGATTTTTCATTTACAACCAATCATATCATGTTTTGCCTAAAATTTACCAAATAAAGTTTATCATAATAAAGAAAGCACCTCCTTTTTAACAATCTGAATAGGTCATAGCATTATTTTGCAGTGACTGACTCTCTAAGAAATACGGCTACCAGATGGTATGTATAGTGCATGAATGTCAGCAGAAAGCACATGCGATAGATAATATAAAAACATTTGTAACAATTGATTATACCACAAGAAAAAGAAAAAAAACTGTTTGCAATTTCTTAAACAAATTATTTTCCAGGAAATGATGTTGCAGAAGAATATAATTGACATATTTATATCATAGGACATCAGAAACCTATAACATTGGTTATAAATTTCTCCACTAGGGTGCATTCTTACAATATTGCGATCCTTTGGCAATGAATAATATTATGATCTGGTTGCAGTGATGAACAAAGGAAGGAAATGAAGCGTACCAATCGTTTCTCATTTGTTTTCAGAAATCGCCATTTACATTAAATATATAAATATTTTAAAATAACTACAGTTAAATAATGATTTGTGAGTAAAAAGCTTAATTTTATTCGTTAAATAGTCCTAAAAATGCCACTCTTGATTTCCAAATTCTCTAGATAATTTCACTCCTCACTTCGCGAGTCGTGAATTTATCGATAATTTGGAAATCACTCGAGGCATCACTTACGAAAATTGATGTGAAAGGTAGATTATCATTATCGGAGTATATGATAAATTCAGACCAAATGAAATACACATGTTACAGTAAGGGTTGCCCGAATAGTTGCATCAATATACAGTGTACGCCCCTCTGACGACAATGCAGGGATGTATTCTTGCATGTAAATGGTCATAAAGGTGCCAAATGGCATCCTGTGATAGATTGTCTGAAGCATCTTGCATCTGTTGTTGCAATTCGGCAATGGTTGTTGCAGGCTCTGGGGAAAGAGTAATTTCCTGCTTCATCATGTCCCATACTTGTTCAATTGGTGAGAGGCATGGGGGATCTTTCTGGCCAGGGCAGTTGTACTCCAAAAGAACATGTTGCATCACAACAGCCATATGTGGATGTGCATTGCCCTGCTGAAAAGCACATCACTTTCCTGTCGAAGAAATGGCAATAGAACAAGGTTAACACTGTTTAGTTTACCCTGCATAAATACCAAATGTGATTGTGAGTTGTAACTGATGGGGCCCTATACCATGAAGCCTGGGGTGAGGCCTGTGTGTCATGGGCAAATGCACATTGGAAAATGATGCTCACCAGGTCTATGCCATACATGTGTGCATCCCATCAATTTGCATACATACAGAAACTACTTTGAACACTGAAGACAACAGAGCACCATTTTACTCTCCAGTTGACTTTTTCACAACACCAGAATAGACATGCTTGGTGATGTGGTGTAAGTGATAGCCTAGCAGAGGCACATGTGATCTTGGTCCTGCTGCAAGCAGACGGTTCCCAATTGGTGACACAGCAGGCCCAAACATTTGCCCAGATTTCTTCCTTGAATGCTATTTGGGCAGCCATCACTGCTCACAGAATTTGTCAATCTTGATGTGCATCTGAACTATGTGGCAATCTAGAACCTGGTATACAGATGTGGGGGATGTTCCACAGACCATTACTGAAAGCAGCAACACACCATCGATACATTGTGCCCAACATTTGCAGCAATCCATTGATATGTCTATCCAGCTCCCAACAGGTCTACAGTGCGACTGCATTCAAATGGCTGAAGTTGTTCAACAGGAGTACATACTTGTCGGTGGGGTATGGTTATATCCTATAGTGAATGTTGCAAACACTCTTCACTTCTAAAAACCAGAGTTACTGCCTGCAGAGTAAAAACAGAATTTGCACAGGCAGGCCTCCTGAGTGCCATCAGATCGCCAATGACCATGACAAGTCGATTACCAACATTACAACCCCTCAGTATGCACATACCCTGATGCCAATAAACACATTCCTTAAGGATGTTGCTTTTTTTTCCTGCAGTGTCTTTAGGTGTAGGACTGAGTTGATATTATATACTGACACCTCTTTATAGAGAAATTTGCAAATTCTGAATGCCAATTATACTTACTTACTGGAAATATCGAACCCGTAGGTCCATGACCACACAGACATAAGCTCTCCATACATCCCTATCCTGAGCTAATGCCTTCCAATCATTCTCTGTATAATCTATCATTATTATCATGAACAAATTTGTTTTAGGTCATATGGCCTGTATGGTAAACCTAGCAAAGATGGTCTTGATCTTTCCACCGATGTTTTGGTCTTCCTTGGTCCCTATGTCCAGTTGGGGTATATTGGAATGCCAATTTTGGAAGTCTATTTCTTGCCATTTTCCTCAGATGATTTTTCCATTCTTGTTGGTATCTTTGTATATCTTCATTTAAACTAGTTACTCCAAGTTTTCCTCTGATAATAGTGTTCCTTTGGTGATCCAGTCTATTAACTCCTAACAATGATCGTAAGAAGTGCATTTGGCTTACTTGAAGTTTATGAGAGTTCCTTTTATTTAAAATCCAAATTTCACTTCCGTATTTTAGAGTAGCTTTTGATGTGATGTTATGTAATCTTAGTTTTGTCTCTGTCCTCATCTGTTTACCAAAATGTCTTCATATTACCCCATTCATTTTATTATATTTTTGTAATTTTGAATCAATGTCACTCTTATACTCTGCAAATACACTTCCTAAGTAAGAGAAATCTGACACTTGTTCTATAGTTTTTCAATCAATTCTGTATAATCTACTTCCTTCAAATCATAGTTAATGTTATTCTCCCATCTCATTCTTGGTCTACCAACTCGGCGTTTTACCACATGAAGCTTCCATGTGCATCTTTCATTTCCCATGTGTGCCCAAATGCCAATTATACACTTTATTTAATTAAATTAATTTGATTATTAATTCCAAGTTTGACTGCACATCAGCATTAATTCTGTGTGTCTTACAACGCTACTTCAAGATCATTCCTTGCCAGTTAGTTTATTAAAGTCTAATTTACTGCTTCATGTCAGTGATATTTGATGATAAAATTTGCATATGTTATTACTTTAATAGTGCAAAAAAATTGTCAATATGAATTACTTTATACTTGGTCATAATAATTTTTTCTCATTACATAGTTCATTCTTTAAATAATTTACTTGCATGGTTGGTCATGATTTAAATCAAATGATTCTTTATATAAATCATAGCTTCATTTTTTTAATTGTACCAGCCTTACAGTGCACAAGAACATGGCAGTTTCAAATTCAAATTTAACCCTAGCAATACCAACCCATATTTCAGAACTTATACTACCAACGGGGGTACTTTATGACCACCACTTTAAACAATATATATGAGTAACTTTTTGAACACATTTTAACATATTTGTTTTAAAATTAAATATTATACAATGTCATGCTTATTTATGTAATATTTAACTTAGTTTTGCATTTTGTTTTCACTAATCACATTACATATTTAGGCTGATATAGTAGTCTGTGTCTTAATGTAAGCAGAACATTTGTGCAAATTCATTATTGATACTTGTAGAAACAATAATTTCAGGACAATATCCTAATCTAATCATTGATGGCAGTATGCATGTGTCACTCATCACTCTCCTCAGAACTCCATTCACGTTTTGAAATAATCATTGTTTTCTTGCTATGCCTCCCATAAGTATACATGTGACAATTGCCACAAATGATTGTTGTTTTACTACTTTTGTTGTATTTTTCTGTCTTATACCTGAACTTTGAATGGACACTTTCCACGAAATAATGATAGCATCTCAACTACTAGTTTGAACTTCGGTTGCCATATTTTTGTCTGAACATTCCATTATTTGAAGTCTATTAGCAATTTGATCTGGTATTTTAGCCACAGTTAATAATTTAAGTTTTTTTATTTCAAATTTTCAGAGTAACTTTTTGTGTTTTTCATAAGTGATAACCATTCTCTAATTTTCACCTTGGTCTGATGATGATGTGAATTGCAATCAAATACACAATAAAAAAATACTAGACACTATCATTAATCTATGCAGCCTAACTTTGGTTGCTAGGTTTTAAAGCAAATTTGAATTATCTCTACATTATTTCAATACTATTTCACATTATGAAAATTGAGCTGTAAGTGTAAAAAACACATTAACAGTAAAAATAATCTCCTAAGCTTTTACCTTTTTTGAAGCACACCAAATGAAAATACTTTGCTGGAGCAGAAGAATGGACAGTAAGAAAAGCCAATGAAAAATCTCTGAGATTATTTAAAAGAATGATTTTAAGGACCAATGTAGAACAGAGTAGTGTGGAGAATTAAAATGAATCAGGAGCTTGAGAAGCTCATTTATTGAGAAAATATTATAAGGTTTACAATTTGAGGCAGTATGGAAATGTAAAACACATGCCTAAAAAAAGAATGTTCTACAAAGTTCTTCTTGGCAAAATTTGATGGTATCAAAATAGGTGGAAGACCATAGAAAATAAATAGTTGCAGTTCTTTTAGATTGACATGAAGGGCATAAGTGTAACCAGATTGTGGAAGGTGTTTCAGAATGTGGAATGTAGCCTGTTTATGATGATGAAGAAGAAGGAGGAGATATATCAGGCCTGTTAATAAGTGTTCACTAGGTACACCTATTCAACCCTCTCCCTTCTATTCAACTCTATGTTGGATAGTCTGCCAAGGTAGGACATTAATAAATATGGAAGGTTCATCCGAATGGATATTATTCTTTACTATATAAGGAGATTGATTTTGTTCTTTCACGGCAGTTGGTGATATGATATTGGTTGCATCTCTGTCCGCACAATTCACATACACATTGGTCATTCGGGGTGTGGAATGTCTTGTTCTTGCATAATTTGTGGTGGAAGCCATGAATGGCTAGTCTCTGAATGGTGTGTCTCTGCTCCTGATTCTCTTTGGTCCAGTTGCGATCTATCATTGCAGTCGTCCAATAGAAGTCAATATCTATCTCCACTCTTTTCATTCTTCTCAGTTCTAGTAGCTTGTTGCTGGCTCCGGTAGATGGTAGGCTGAGTCTCAGATCTTCTATGTAAAAAGTTTCCTTGGCCAGCTCATATGACAGCCTTGATGGTAGGACATTGCTGGTCACTTGTCAGTTGTGTTGTTTTATTGGAATGCACCTATATGCAGGTAGGAGGGGGTACCGCCTCTTGACTAATAGTGAGCACTAATTAATAGTCCTGAGATATATGGTAGGTACATAGTTTAATTCTCCCCAATTATTATACATCTGATTTTAATTGGTGGAATCATGAAAATATTAGTGAATAAAGTTAAAAGAGGTATAGAGAGGAGACTAAATGGTATTTTGGAAAATTTATATTTTGCTGTATGCTTCCTTTTCACCATTTGGTACACATCCAAAATAAAATAACATTAAAAAAGTAAAAGGAGCTATGAAAATAAAAAAGAAAAATTAGAGATAATATTAAATAGTAGAAACACTAATAATTTCATAACAATTAATAATAATAATAATAATAATAATAATAATAATAATAATAATAATAATAATAATAATAATTATTATTATTTTACATATCTGGGAAGTGTGATTTTTAATGACCATTTAACTCATGCCTTAATGGTACTCAATAACCAATCACGTTTCAATGATTTTTTATAACCAATGACAGTCGTGTTTCACCTCGCTCTTTATCGACTTCTCTTTATCAGCTCTTGCTTTTGTGATAAACAAAGCTCCCCTTTTTACACGCTTTATATTAGCTTGACCTGTATCTATCTATGTAACGGAATCTTTCAACACGATTTTCACCCACTTAAAATCATTGGATCGACTTGAAACTTTATATACTTGTTAAGGACTAATGACAATACAATAATATCATAATTTGTTTTTTTAAAATCCTAGCCAGAATCATCAGAAAATCAAGAAAAGTGTCTGTGTAATTATGTAACGGAATATTTTAACACGATATTTACCCACTTAAAGTCATTGGATCGACTTGAAACTTTTTGTATACTTGTAAAGGACCAATGACAATACAATAATTTAATAATTTTTTCTAAACTCCTGGCCAGAATCATCAGAAAAAAAAAAGTGTTTATGTAATTATGTAACCAAATCTTTCAACACGATTTTCACCCACTTAAAATCATTGGATCGACTTGAAGCGTTGTATACTTGTAAAGGACCAATCACAATACAATAATTTTATAATTGTTTTCTAAAATCCTGGCCAGAATCATCAGAAAATCAAAAAAATAAAAACCGGTATAATAGGCTGCGGACTTATCAACTTTTACTCAATCGTTATAAGAGCTCTATATCAATTAATATATTTGATAATAAACAGATATTGGTAAAAGTAAAGTCTCTGAGAAGAAAATGTAAAAATCATAAAAAAGCACCCCACGCTTTTGATGGTAAAATTATTTTCTTTTTGTTGATAACTCTAGTTTTAATCTATATATGTTGCCGATGATTTTTTTGTTGACCACTTTAATTTTATCCCAAGCGTGTTGGAAATTAAAATTATTTTTCATTTTTTAGTTCGCTTTTCTAATAAAGCGTGTTGTTTTAGTTTTTTAAAACTATTATTTATTTTGACACGCTTTACATTAGTTTGACCTGTATCTATGTAACGGAATCTTTCAACGCGATTTTCACCCAATTAAAATTATTGGATCGACTTGAAAATTTGTATACTTGTAAAGGACCAATGACAATACAATAATTTCATAATTGTTTTCTAAAATCCTGGCCAGAATCAGCAGAAAAAAATGTCGGTGTAATTATGTAACGGAAATTTTCAACACGATTTTCACCCATTTAAAATCATTGTATTGACTTGAAACTTTGTATACTTGTAAAGGACCAATGACAGTACAATAATTTCATAAATGTTTCTAAAATACTGGCCAGAATCAGCAGAAAATCAAAATAATAAAACCGATATAATAGGTAGCGGACTTATCAACTCCTTACTTAATCGTTGTAAAAGCTCAATTGGTAGAGCGGTGGACTGTAGTAGTATATAATTTCAGTAATTGATAGGTCGCTGGTTCAAATCCGGCCCGGAGGATTTTTTTAATAGAGTATTACTTTTAGCTCTTACTACAACAGCATCGAATTTAAAGGTATTTACATTTTTATCTTATTCTGTAAAATATTAAAACTAAAAAATAAAAAATAAGTGATAATTTAAAAAAAACTATAACACTTTATTAGAAAACCGAACTGAAAAACGAAAAATAATTTTAATTTCCAACACGCTTGAGATAAAATTAAAGTGCTCAACAAAAAAATCATCTCCAACACATCTAGAATAAAACTAAAGTTATCTACAAAAAAAAACAATTTTTCCATCATAAGCGTGGGTTGCTTTTTATGTTTTTTTTTACGTTTTCTTCTTAGAGACTTTACTTTTACCAATATCTGTTTATTATCTAATAGTTGATTAGAGCACCCCACGCTTTTGATGGTAAAATGATTTTTTGTAGATAACTTTAGTTTTATTCTAGATGTGTTGGATGTGATTTTTATTGACCACTTTAATTTTATCCCAAGCATGTTGGAAATTAAAATTATTTTTCATTTATTAGTTCGGTTTACTAATAAAACGTGTTATTTTAGTTTTTTTAAACTATTACTTATTAATTTTCTGAACAGTTCAGAGCATTATTTTTCTCCAACAAATACATTGAGTATAGCAAATAACGAACAGGTTCTTTGATTTTACTGAGTTGTTTACTAAAAAAAAATTAATAACCTATACGGTTTCATGTGTATAATTATTTCTCCACTAGGGTGTATTCTTACAATATTGCGATCCTATTTGGCAATAAATAATATGATCAAGTTGCCGTGAATGAACATAACCTCAGATTTCTGATTTGTTTTCAAACATCGCCGTTTATATTAAATAAATAAGCATTTTAAAATACTGGTAACTATAGTTAAATAATTATTATAGAGTAAACAGCTTAATTTTATTCGTTAAATAGTCCCAACAAGTGCCACTCTTGATTTCCAAATCCTCTAGATAAGTTCACTCGCCACTTCGTGACTCGTAAATTTATCAATGATTTGGAAATCAGTCGTGACATTACCTATGATGAATAGTGAGTAGAATGACTCAAGTGGCAAGTCATCTTACTTATAAAGTGGTCTGGATTCTCTCCCTGGTAGCAGAGGGATGAAAGTTTTTTTTTCATTCATGTACAAAATGATGTTCAGTAAGTCAATTATAAAGTAAATAATGGGAAAGTTACTGGGGTAAAAATAAAAAGGTACATATCCTACTTCCTTCTCGTGTCACTTGCTAAGAATCATGGTCATTTACCGATATGTCTACTTCCAGCATGGACTTATCTGATGTACAGTCTTTGAAATAATTGATGGCGCACAGATAATTTTCAAATCTCAGAACGAAGCCACTGCGGATGTCAAGAGATTAGCTATTTGGTTCATAAGTATACAACTATTTGAGAAACTAAATTCGTTCTATTTCGTTGTGTGTCGTGCAATGGAAAACAATTTCGTGTAAATAAGTATTGCGGTAAATATTGAAAAAGAAAAGAAAAGAAAATAAATGAAACAAAAGAAAGAAAATTAATTGAAATAAGGACGAGAGAGGTAGAAAAAAAACCATGAGAGCAGGATCGAACACGCGACCTCATGTACGGGAAACAGAAGCTCTCTCCACTAGACCACGACCATCTCTCCTAAAAATTGTCTGTATGAAGCGATGCAGTACTTCAAGATTTACTTGTATAATACAATTAGATATTAACTTCATTTAAATTAATCAGACGTATTTTATATTAGTAGTGGAAATAAATAGATTTATTATGCCATGTGTTTTGTAAACAAAGTAATGAGACGTTACAATCGTTATTCATTATATATATACATGAGCTGTTTCCTTTAATTTGATTATTTCCATATATTCCATTTCATAGTAATTCTGCACGAGGGCAGACCTTTCACTGCAATCATAGCATTTTCATGCTATGCTTTGCAGCTTTAGTAGGGAACTGTAGGTGTGGTAGCTTCCCGTTTCTTTCCACACCGTGAAGAATGATGATGATAATGATAAGGGCGATGATGATGGCCGGATGATTTTCGGGGACCGTTGGGCCCTAAGCTTTCTGACATTTATCTTACAGGTGAGGAAAAACCCCGAAAAAAATCTCACCCAGGAGAGCTTGTCCCGACCGGGAATATTTCCATATATATATATATATATATATATATATATATATATACACACACATTTATTTATATAACGAAGCCTGGTAACATGTAGGCATTATGAAAATTAAAGACATTATTAAATAATAATAATAAGTAAAAAATCTAGCTGACCGGAATCGAACGTGGGCCCGCGTCTTTCGAAAAAGAGCAACTTACCAAATGCTCCACTGAAGCGAACGATACGAATGCTGCATGAAGAGAGACTTCTGTCGTCCGCTTTATACTCAGACATGTCAGAACATGTAATAACGTACTGGTGTAAATCGCTTTTCAAAAATCTAAATTTTCATAATCAAGAGTTGCGCCATCATTTTCTTCAAAGGGTGTACCTTAATAAGATAAATTATTCATATATAAACGCCCTTAATAATATTACATTCCTGTGCATATTCTCAATAGATTAACTTACTTACTTACTCACTGGCATTATCGAACCCGTAGGTTCATGGCCGCGCGGACATAAGCTCTCCATACTTCCCTATCCTGAGCTAATGCTTTCCAGTCATTCCCTGTATAATCTACTTCCCTCAAATCATAGTTAATGTTATTCTGCCACCTCATTCTTGGTCTACCAACTGGGCGTTTTCCCTTTGGCTTTCCTACAAGAAGCTTCCATGCAAGTGAATAGATTAATACTAATGGATTTATAAAGTAGGCATCATTTATAAAATTATAGCCAATGTTGGTGAAAATGCAGAACAACTGATTGCTGATATGATCAATATAATATCTACAACAATAGCTTAATTATTGCTTAAAATAAGTTTATGTGTTTGTTGCCAGCAATTAATTCAATTTAACATTTAAACAATGACTATTATTGTATATAACACACAACAACAAAGAATTACTCGCAGGCCCGAAATGTATCAATAACTATGTTTTCGGACTCGCAGAAGACGAAAATTATATTAGTTTTTTTTAATCACCTAACCGGAGTCAGATATTTCGACGACAACATTTAGCAGAAGTGATCGTTTCCGTGAGAGTCGCAGGTGCTATTGTCTCTCAAACTGGTCACCCTTATTTTTCTTTTGCGCGGTTTTATTATTCTTAGGGATTGTTAAACCCTCAGGAATACACAGGTATACAAAATTTCCTGATTGCCACTGTCAAATACGTGAAGTAATGGCTTGTAATACCTCGTTTTGTGAAGTCCGTCTTACATTACATCATTGTGATTGTGAAGTGTCGATATATGCATTATTGTGTATCATTATAAAAAAAAATGAATTAAAACAATCTACTATACTATATTTTAATACGTAAGGTTTAGTGTTTTTATAATTTTGCAATGTCTCGCCGCTGTAAGAATTCTCCTACTTTATTCTGTTACATATGTGGAGAGTATTGTACAAAATCTCAGCGCAGAACTTGTAAAGGCGTACAATTTATATTTCGGGAACTATAGTAAATTTGGAGATAATGATAAATATTGGGCCCCCAATTTTTGCTGTACAAACTGCCAAAGGAATTTAATAGGGTGGTTAAAAGGTTCGCATTCGTGCATGCCATTTGCCATTCCAATGTTGTGGACGGAATGTATGGGCCACATCACTGACTTATTTCTGTATGGTCAATATATCTGGTTTCACTTAAAAAAATAAGCATTCTCTTCAGTATCCAAATTTACAATCAGCCATGCGAGCTGTTAAACATAGAGATTCTTCACCGAACTTGGGTGACGTCAGTGATGAACATGGCGAAAGGTTCCACGAAGACATTTTAGAAATGGAAAGGCGTTATAAAGGGGAATTAGTGACCAACATGCTAGCTGATTACTGCTGGCAACTTATCACAGACGCTTCGGAGCCATCTTATCGGCGTCAGTCATCCAGGAAGAAGTATAGAAAGGTGAGATATTTGCTACAATATAAACATATGTTGTAACGTAACTACTTATTTATCCTTCTTAGAAAAAAATATTTTAACTTTTTGGATCTTATATGATTTGGTTTGACATGGATCAATTGCTTCTAGCAATATTATTGCAAAAAAATGAAACTAGTGCAGATAAGGAATAATATGCGAAATATAACGAAAAACGATCAACACGTCCTCGCAAAAAACTGTTAGGTGATAGAGAAAAACGGACTTCAAATTCGAATTCAGCGCATGCGAATTAACTAAAATCACCTATTTTCATTTCTGCGAGCGACAAAAAGTTCAAATTTGTTGTTGTGTGTAATTAGGATATCTAGTAATTATGGAAACTTTGAATGTAGCCCTCTAATGACAACTTGGCTGAATTAAATTATTAAATATTGCATTTAAAATTATGTCCACCAGAGTAAACTTAACTTTCTTTACTTACGACTAGGATTAATACAGACGTGGTAAGAATAACCAACATTTCTTTTAGATTGTTAAAATAAAAGACTGAATATCCGTACAAATGGAGTGATTGTGCATTGAAGTGGGGGTGTTGCGTCATTTTATGGCATCTTCATACAAGGAGATTAGAGTTTCGGGTGTTTTTGTTTGTCTTCAAGTAGGCCGTGCTACAAAATCATTTGCTTTCAGTTCCTCAAAATATGATTCATTGCGTGATCAGTAGTAAGCTAAGGCGGTAGGCTGTAGTGTGTCCGCGGGTTATCATAAGACTACCGAGTACATAGTGTACATTTAATTTGCTTTTAATTTTACTCGTTGATATTACATTTTAACGGTGAAAATGTATCATGTGGTTTTGTTGTCATTTTCTATTGCTTCATCGCAATTCATGTTATCATTACTTTGCCAGTGGAATCTTGAGAAATATAATTGAGCAAAGTTCTCGAATAAGAGAGTAATGGTGTTTATATTGACAAATCAACTCAGCGCTGGAAATGATCATCTTTAAGTGTTGATCGGCAATGAAGATGGAATGAGATGTGAAACTTATCTGTTGCTTATGTAGGCTACATGAAGATCGCAGCTCACTGCAGATATTCGAAAAATAGAATTAAACAAAATGTAAGGTAATTGTAGCATCATTAGTTAATAGTACCAGCAATATTTAAATCGAATTAAAAACATTGGAATCGGCTTTCCACACAAACATTAATTAAGCTATGGTTTATTATACAGCGAAGAACGCCTGACGGACTCGTCGGAGATCATCGCTTGGCGTTATCAGTTCGATACTGTTTCACAATGAGCGAAGATCACCCGTGTTTATGAAATTGTCGCCAAATTGAACCACATATGCCGAACTTCACAAATTCCCAAACATGTTTTTTAAAAAATGGATGTACACATACCTGTACCTGCATAACCTAATGAAGTAAATTACGTACACTTAACGACAAAAAGAATGGGCCGACTCTTTTCTCGAATAATTTGAGTTCCAACGCGCGATTCACACGAGTAATTGCACAGTAGAGCTAAAATAATTTTCCCTTCTTCCTTTGAAGGGTATTCTTTCAAGCGCAATTAGCCAGTGTAAGATTAGCTCAGAGATTAGTGGCTTGATTCGTATGAAAGTGGCCACAGGTTCGATCCCCGATGAGGTTAAATTTCTTAATTGTGAAAATGGTTTCTATTTTATTCTGATTGTCCATTCTTAAAGAAAAAACTAACTATTTGGAAGTATTACCATCATTTATTTATTTATATATTTATAAACAGGTTTACAATGTAATAAAACATCTTCCTGTGCCCAAATTTTTTAAACTTTTATCTTCTTACTCCATTCTTCTCTATCTTAACATTCCAATTCTTCCAGACCTAGCTCCCTCATACCTCTTCTTACATCATCCATCTATTTAAATCTAGGTGGACCTCTTTCCTTTCCCAGGTGGAATCCATTCCAAAGCTTGTCTGGGTAATCTATTCTTTGGAATCCTACTTGTATGACCATATCACTCTAGTGTATCTCACAAAATTTAGTATTGAATTTTTGACTTTTATTTTGTTGTCTGATGATTGCATTTCTGATTTTTCCCAATTTAGAATGTTTAGTTGAGCGTCTAAAACAATCCATTTCAGTAGACAAACTTTAAACTCAAATTTTTATTCAACTTCCAAGTTTCTGCACCGTATGTTAGCTTGCTTCGAATTATGGATTTATAAATTTATAATTTGGTATCCATTCATATGTTCGTATCCCACAAAACGCCGTATAACATTGTTATTACGGATCTGCCATTTTGAACTCTATATTTTGTCATTTTCTTGGGTACAATTCGAGTTAATTCTGATCCCCAGTTAATTACATTCTTCACATCCTTTGATACATCCCGTTGTTGTTGTTGCCTTTGTTGCCGTTGTTGCTGTTGCTCCTGCTGTTGCTGTTATTGTGCTTTTATTATGCCGGACTTGACATATATAAACTAATTATTTTAATTGAAGGGTGAAACTGTTTCCTCACTAATACGTAATAAATAAATAAACACATAAATATATGAAGCTATATTATCTTTTATTACACAACTTTATAGCATTATTATAATATTAATAAATTAAATTTATACTGGTAGCTAAATAGTGTTACAGAGTTTACGGAAGGCAGGAATGTTACTTCATACAGTGTAAAGTGTAAGTAGGTTACGTGGCAGAAATGTTATAAAAAATAATGTTAAAGGATTCGAACCCTGGCTTCATACATATTTAATCATCTTATAAGTGGTTTAACGATCTACACTACTCGAACGTCCGATACTAGTTGTCTAAGTATTGATTGTCTTCTACTTTTGCACTATGAACGAGAGTTTAATTTTATTTGAAATGTAAAAAATTGGGTAATATTGCATTCGTAAATATCTATAAACATGTCTCCTTTACTCTTCTTTAACTATTAAAGACGATTAAAACCAAATACATCGTATTTAAAACATTTAACAGTGCGTTACCTCGTGAATCAAAGCTTTAGCTTTTCGAGCATGCGGAGTGGCCATAACAGGGACTCTGCTTCTGAAGCGGCTCATTCTTTTTGTCGCTAAGTGTACATATTATTTAGTAAACTATAACTAATCTGGTGTAAATTTGTCCTATCGGATCCTAACAAAATGAAGTTAGTGAACTTTAATTTATTAAAATATGTAAATGTCACAATTTGCGTGTATAGATAAATATTTATTAACAAAATTAAGTCAAACGTTTAAAATAGCTCAGAATGTTAGTAAAGACAGAAAAAGTATTAAGAGCAACAGCATCATAAGAAATATATTAGGGAAAAACTGCACTTAAACTAGCGTGAAATATTTTCAAAGTCCTATAGAACAACAGTGCGCAGGCGGCAGAGTTTATAGAGCCAGCGCCAATCGAACCACATATCGATTATCATCCTCGATTACTATCTGTCGCTATGAAATTTAAATGACCAATATTTGTAATAAGTCCCCAAATCTATGTCAAAACATATATTAATAATATTAAAATTACCAAACGTTTTTTTAAAAATGGGTGTACACTTACTTATCACTCCCTAACGTTGATCCAACCAGTGATAACCCAAAACAGCGATAGAAAAATCATAGACTAAGTAATATACTCTGTGGAGAAAATAGCAGTTAGCATCACAATATTGTCTAACAGTGTCATAATATTGAGATTTACATATTAAAATAAATACTTCAAAATTGTCTAATGTTGTTATAAAAATTGTTTGAAAACGTTTTAAATATTAAATAATATTAGTGAATACAGAAGATGAGCTATAGTTTACAACAATATAACTGAAAAATCAAGCGCTAGTAAAAGTGCAGTTGAGCCCTTAACGCTTCTTATTATATCTGGTTTCTCATAAAGATCATATACCGTTGTGAAGTCTTCTGATTTGCCTGTCTGTTCTTCTCCCTTTGGTCCAAAATGTTTCGCAAGAAATTTATTCTCAAATACTCGTGATAAATAAATAAAACATATTTCATTGTTAATAAGAATAATAATGTAAATTATTAAACGTAACATTTTTAAAATGGTTTATATATTCATTTAACAGATGCCGCTGGATGTCATATTGAAAGAATCGGTTTCTATATAGTGACTGTAGAGGGACATTCGATAAATGTACAGTACCTCAAAGTGGAATCAAGTCTGTTATTCTTTGTTTACTGTTAAGTAGTGTAGATCGCTCGAGAGTTCTAAGTGCAGCATCGGGCCTTTGTAATGACATGCACACGAGGAAGAATGAAAATCCAACGAAACATACTTAATGGTGAGTGTGAAAACAAAAATCGCTTATATACCAAATGCGTATTTATTGCAATTAAAAATAAATCATAAAAACGGACCAATTACTGTTAGAATGTGACTAGTGACATAAAGAATAGTAATGTGAAAAAATAGGCCTATATATATATATATATATACATATCTATACATCCATCCATCCATAATCATCCATATCAATTCTGCCCGAGGGCAGGGGTTTCACTGCAATCATGCTACATTCATTGCTATGTTTTGCAGCTTTACTAGGAAATTATAGGTTTGGTAGCTTCCCGTTGCTTTCCACACCGGTGAAGGATGATGATGATAGTGATAAGGATGATGATGATGATGGCCGGATGATTTTCGGGGACCGTTGAGCCCTAAGCTTCCTGATATTTGTCTTACAGGTGAGGAGAAACTCCGAAAAAAGCCTCACCCAGGAGCCTGTCCCGACCGGGAATCGAACCTGGGCCCGCTGCGTGATAAGGCAGCACGCTACCTCGAGATCACAGCGGTTGGCTATATAGCCTATATATGTATTGGTCAGAACATAGGACGAAAAATAGGCCCCTAATATAACATAAAAATCTTGCTAAATATAATGAAAGAGGCCCATAACTTAATGCCATTTTCAAATGATAATCATGCAGGGCGTAGTAGCAAACAAATTTCAGTAGATTCACAATTGAAGAAAAACTATTGGTAGCATGAGGTGTAGTCAAAGATTTAATGGAAAATAATAATCGTTACTTTCGCCTCACTACGATGGTGTCCGATTATATAAAAGCGGGTGCCGCGCGACAATGTTTGACAATGATTAATATGCAGAATTATTATAGTTGCGGTAGTCGGCAACTTTGTATTTAATTATTTATAACAGGTCCGCCGCTGTGGTCTCGCCTTGTCACGCAGCAGGCCCGGGTTCGATCCCCGGTCGCAGCAGTTTTTCTGGGTGAGGTTTTTATCGGGGGTTTTCCTCACCTGTAAGACAAATGTCTGGAAAACTTTAAGGCCCAAACGGTCCCCGAAATCATATGGCCATCATCATCATTCTTATCATCATCATCATCCTTCACCGGTGTGGAAAGCAACGGGAAGCTACCACACCTACACAATTCCCTAGTAAAGCTGCAAGCATAGCATGAAAATGGTATGATTGCAGTGAAGGACCTGCCTTCGGGCAGAATTACTATGGATGGATTTATAACAGCTGCGGGGAAGCAAAGCGAGCCGATGGACAATCAATCATAGTGAGGCTACAATAAAAACGATATAATTCGGAATATTTGGTCCATCGTAAATTGAAGTTATTGTCGTTTGCGCTACAATAAATGAATAAATTGATGTAAAATTAATAATTAGAAATTTCATTCTCAGAAAATTCACTCACTCACTCACTCACTCACTCACTCACTCACTCACTCACTCACTCACTCACTCACTCACTCACTCACTCACTCACTCACTCACATCACTCACTCAACTCACTCCCTCACCTCAACTCACTCACGCACTCACTCCACTCACTCACTCCTCACTCACTTCACTCACTCACTCACCCCACTCACCCACTCTCTCACTCTCTCGCTCTCACGCACTCCACTCTCTCTCTCTCACTCGCTCACTCCACTCAACTGTCTCTCACTCACCTCACTCACTCTCCCTCTC